>JAQMCX010000003.1:18981677-19006677 GCA_029814765.1 Acanthurus leucopareius
CCACATTCCACAGGCGGCACTGCTCTCTCTCTCTCTCTCTCTCTCTCACACACACACACACACACACACACACACACACGCACGCCATGTGTGTGTGTGCGATAGGTAAGAGAGTTGTGTGTGTGTGTACTCTGACCCTTAAAGAGCAGATAAATTGGCCCTTAAGCCACTTCACGTCAAACCAGAGGAGCCGGTCAGCGCGCCTGATTCATCTCTTCAGAAATAAAAGTAAAAGATAAAGAAAGAAGATGGTTTCCAAAGAGGACGATGCCAGCAGCATAGAGCTGGAGGGGAGCATCAGAAACGTGGGGTACCGGGATGAAGACGGCGACAGGTCATCGGTGCACACCACTAGCAAAAGTGACGCCGGGGGGAGGAAGGATGACTTCACCGGGCTGAAGCTGGAGACGGTGTCGGATAAGGTGTACACGCAGATCAAACCGTACGCCGGGATGCCCAAGGAGGTGCTGCTGCTGTACTCCTCCCAGGCTCGGTACCGGGTGCCCCGTGAGATCCTGTTCTGGCTAACGGTGGCTTGCACCCTGACGCTGATCGCGGTCACCATCGCCCTGATCGCGCTGTCACCGAAGTGCATGAGTTGGTGGCAGATCTCCCCGGTGTACCAGATCTACCCCCGGTCCTTCAAAGACTCGAACGGAGATGGAGTGGGAGACCTGAAGGGTAAGAACCCTGTGACCCTGCAGCGCGAGAGGTTTTAACCTCTCAGAAATTCTGCAAACCACAGATTTATCTTCCCTCTCTGACACTTAAGTTGCATGTTTCAGCTTCAATTTTGCACAATTGCCTTCTTACAATAACTAAACATGACAATAAATGTAATCCGGAGCGTGCAAGTGTTATATTTAGCAGTTTTTAAGTGCTGGACACTTTGGATTAAAGATGCAGACTCCTTACAAAACTGAACAGTCATTTCCTCCATAATGATAATAAATCATTCCGTATTAAGGGTTTATAACTTATCCTAATAGCTTTATTTTGCTTTATAAGTTATTTTCTAATGCTTTACACATTGATTCTGAATACATTAGTCAAAATTTACTCAGTATTGTTCCTTTTTTTTAATATGCATCATTCTGCAGCAGTTATTTAGTTCATACTGCAACAACAAACCTGCATGTATATGTGTAATAAATGAACATTTAAGGACACATTAGTGTTTATAAATCTTGACTTTGTGGCTTTTCAGAAAGTATAAAGCCTGCATGCATATGTTCATATATTAGCTACTTTTATGTCTGCATTTTTACAAAACAGCAAAGTTAAACAACAGCCAGAGACATTTTTAAAAGCACATCTATAAAACCACCAAAACACAAGTAAATCATTAACTTCATTAGAACATTAATAGAGATATTAGTTCTAAACTTTAGATCTATTATAAATGATTTCTTTTTAGGGAAGTCAATACTGTTATTCAATGATAACACTGATCATTGATAAAGCACTGAAAACCCTATTTAGTGTGAAATCTCGTAGAATGATGTATGAGACATTTTTTTCATTATTTGAAGGTTTTGTTTTCATAGTTAAGTTTATTTCAAGATTCTGTTGCACATAATGTTAATAGTATAATTTAAAGCACCATATTACCAAAATAAATGCCAACTCCTCTGTTGACAGCATCAGATTTTGCTCTTTTCCATTTGCCGACTTGAATCATCAGTCCTGTGTTCATCGGTGCTGCGTGTCTCTGGTCTGCAGGTATTAAGGAGCAGCTGGATCACTTTGTGTACATGAACATCAGGACAGTTTGGATCAGTCCTTTCTACCGCTCTCCCATGAGGGACTTCGGCTATGATGTGGAAGATTTCCGAGAAATCGACCCGCTCTTTGGAACAATGGAAGACTTTGATGAGCTTCTGGCTGAAATGCACAGCAGAGGTTTGTACTGTCATGGGGGAGATGTGATGGTGGATCAACACAGGAGAGACTTGTGTTAACTTCTCTTTGCTCTCCAACAGATTTGAAGCTGCTCATGGACTTCATTCCCAATCACACCAGTGACCGACACCGCTGGTTTAACTTGAGCCGCATTAGAGATCCTCACTATAAGGATTTCTATGTCTGGGCCGACTGCAGTCCAACCTCAAAGCCTAATAACTGGGTCGGTACATGTACTGCTCTCTACACGGTGTTGTTAGTCACTAAATTACAATACGGTCATTAAATGGGTAGTTTCTTTCCTTTCCTTAGGTGAGTATCTTTGGAAACTCGTCTTGGACCTATGATGAGGTCAGAGGACAATGCTACCTGCACCAGTTCCTCAAGGAGCAACCGGACCTGAACTTCAGGAACCCAGATGTTCGCGAAGAGATGACTGTAAGTTTATGCAACGACACGCATGCTTTTTCTCACATGCATTCAATACTCACTGTGTCACAGCCCTGTGTGATCTGTAGCAGTAACATTCTGCACTCGCTTTGATCAGTTAACCCCGGTGTATTTTTAACTGCCAGTGAAGGCAACAGAATGAATGAGTGATTGTGCCTGAGTTTACACTGTGTGTTTACACTGTGCATTACTTAATTTGTTTGGATGCTGGTTGAAATGAGTGTAAAACCCACCATTTTTTAATGACTTGATATGCAATATTTTATTCCAGGATATCGTTCGTTTTTGGCTGGACAAGGGGGTCGATGGCTTCCGGATGGATGCGGTGAAGCACATCTTTGAGGCTCCACACTTGAGGAATGAACCACAGGTGGACCCAAACAAACCACCAGTGAGTGTTAACCTCTTTGCATCACAAAACAACATTTGTTCACACGTGACCAGCATTGTTTATGACAGGAAATATCTGCAGACTTAGCTGTAACAGCTTTTTATGTCACATTGACTTGACATAAGCTCCAAAGATGATAAGGACATACCACATACAGGAGCAGGTGTGACTCTCTAAACACATTTATCCTCATTTAAGGCTGCAGACTTCAGCCCCAATCAACTAAATTATAGAATTATTGATACCTAAACAGTTGTAGTAGTAATTCTGGATGAACAGAACTTAAAAATTCTATTAATTTTAACTTTTTTTTCATTGAGAATAAGAATTTTCTTTGCTTCGTCACATGATAATCTAAATAAATGGTCATTAAAAGTGTTTAGTCAGTGCTGTTTTGTGGCGCTTTCACCACCTGGCAGTCCTTCTGAGCTCATGAGATCAAAGTTCAGTTTAGTTCACAATCTGTGCTGTAAAAATCTAGTTGTACAATTATTTTTATGTTTTTATTTTGCTTAATTATTTATCTTGTTAAATGTCGGAGTCCAGGTTCCAGCGATTCTGACCTGAGGGCCAACAGAAGCTCTGCTGTTTTCAAGTGTAGCTGGTAGATCAAATCTAATCAACAGCTGAGTGGGAGCGTTTGCACATGTGCAGGATGTATCACTACCCACCTTTTTTTTTTTTGCCTAAATGTCAGGTTCATCCTGTGCTATTTTGGTAAAAAAAAGAGCACTTTTTGAATCATGAGTTAAGCTCACTAACAGAGTTTTTCGTTCCATGGAAGCTGAAGTTATTTGTCACACAGAGGAGATTAGCAGAATAGAGGCATATTTTGCTGGATTAGCAAATCATTTGGATTTACTTTCCATTGCAGAATAACTTTATAGCACTGAGACTGACTTGTGTACTTTGTGTTGACTGAGAGCTGCATTGACTGCTTGAACAGTTCAGCCCAAGTCACGTTGTTCTCAATAAAAATTATATAATTGATTTCAATTTTATCTAAGGACATAAAACTCAGGATAAATATAGAGATAGGAAACCATAAGACTTTATTGGTGCCAGTGCAATTATTGATTGCTGCAGTTGACAAGATCTTTTATCAATAATTTGCAGCTCTTCCCTCCAGACCTCCAGCTTTTTACTCTGACAAGCCATTTGTCTGTCTTAAAGGATGTTAGCGTGCACTCGCTAATAGCTCAATAAAGCTCTTCCTAGAATGGATCCAGTTTAGAGAATAACCAGAATATATAGTGTATATATAGTGTATATATGTATAAATAGTGATTGCACATTTTGCATATTTGTGTTCTGATTTCTCCAACATTTATTCGAGTATATGAGACCCACCTTTCTGTTGTTTGGGTGCTCAAAAAATGGGTATCGTTAACTTTCCATCTGAATTCTCTTTACATTTCTGTTAGATACCAAGTGTGCTTCAGGGCACATTACTTCACTGGCCGTTTGCTAGATATTTTGTTCATGGCCACACGGCTCAAAGTAATAAGTCCATGAATAAATTGATGTCCTGGTCTTCTATGTGTAGAGTTTGTGTTGTCCTTGTGTTTGAGTTCCTCCTACACAAAAAGACATAAACATCACTGTCTCTTAAACAGGGCTTTTAAAGGAGAAGCAGAGCCGATTCCCTTAAAATAGTTAATCTTGTGCCTTCCTCCTGTCTTTGCCTTTACATTAGTGCACAGTGTTTTTTTTTCCATTAGTATAACCTACAAAGGATTGTTTCTCTGTCTCTGTCACTTACCCTCATGAATTCTGTCTTTTTACCCTTTTTTATAACAACCAATAATGTCCATATAACTTTCCTTACAAGTCCTTGGTCATTGAACCTTTTATCAGTTGGCCTCGACTCTCTCTGTATCTGGTTTCTCTTGTTTTTCCATGTGCCTGGCATGTGACTGGACCCTGTGCTTTAACCTGACAAAGGAACACAGTCACACCCAAGCTCTCCTAACTTCCAGCAACAGAATAACGTGCAGAAGAGCTCTATAAATCCACTGTTGTTGATTTATCTCAGGGTGGAAGCTTTACTATGAATGGTTCACTAGTACCTGACCTGAACCCAATCCAAAACCTGACTCTTTCATAAGGCAGAAATCCAATAATAGCCTCATTACCTCACATTTCTTTGTTTTCATGACACTCCAGGAGGAAATAACTACAGAGTGGGACCTTTACCATGACTACACCACCAGTCAAGTGGGCTTGCATGACCTGCTGAGGGGCTGGAGGGCTGTGCTGGACACCTACAGCCGTGAGGCTGACAGATACAGGTACAGATGCAAGAACAATACAGAACTTCTGTTGTACAGGTTTGCTTATATACATATGATGATGATGCCTCAAGTCAAACACAACTCAATGAGTGGATATTAAATCAAAGGCCAGACTGAAAATATTCCGTTATTGTACAAGACAGAAACTTGTCTGATACAATTTTAAATCTCGAATGTTGACAGTTTACAGCTGAGGACCAGTTTTCATGTCATCATACACAGCATAAGTTCTTGCTCCGTTCCAGGTTCATGGTGTCGGAGTCATATGATTATGAAGAAGTGGAGAAGACCATGATGTACTACGGCACCCCACTGATTAAAGAAAGTGACTTCCCCTTTAACTTTTACCTGCTCGACCTGCCTCAAAACACCAGCGGCCACTGGGCTCATTATCTGGTCCACCTGTGGATGGGCAACATGCCCACTGGAGAATGGGCCAACTGGGTGGTAAGTCACCACAATGAGATCTTATATTTGAGTTTCTTGGCTGCTTTCAAAACAAGACTGCCATTAGAGGAAACTTACCAAATGATTAATCCTCCGAAAAGTATTTCCCTGATTATGATCTTCAGTTCCGTAGAAAGCATAAGATCTGATTAGGATGAAGCATGATAAGAGCCATGTTTTGCAATACTTACATAATGTGCATGCTGACGTCCTTAGAGGAGTGTCTTTCATCATTCATAGCTGTGGACTCTCAGTCTCACTATACACTTCTCTACTCTTTTCTCTCAAGTCTGTAAAACCCCACAGTGTTTTATTTTATAATTTATTACACAATTGCTCAGCAAGCTAAATATTAAAAGATGACGGAAGCATACAAAACCAAACAGTAAATGCTGTTAAGTCATGGTAACTAATCTCAAAACGCTCCTTTTTCATGACGTGGATCCTAAAGCAGGTTGTTACCGAAAAGCAACTAGTGACCGATTATGTGAACAGAATAACATTTCAGTGTTAATCACTTTTTGGTGCGCAATTAGCCAACAATGTGTGATTTCCTTTGCCACAGTGAATGTCTCGAGTATAAGCCACACTGACCTGCTCCTCACCAGCAAAAAGGCTCAGTGCAAGATTTTTGTAAACTGCACGAGATGGTTTCAGTGTGGCTTTCTCCTCTGTGACAATCTACGCCCAATTTAGTGATGCATGTGCATGTGTGTCTCCATCTCAGCTGGTTTCAGGCTTCGATTTTTATCCATCCTGTAACACCTTCTTTTCAACTTCAGCTTTCTCTTCCATGATCCAAACCCAACCATTTCACCCTGTCTTATTTTTTCTTTAACCTCCACAACGATCAGGTTGGGAACCATGATAGGTCTCGAATTGGCTCCAGTATTGGTATGACTTATGTTCGTGTCATCAACATGATGTTGCTGACCCTTCCCGGCACCCCCACCACATACTACGGCGAGGAGATCGGCATGGAGAACATTGATATCACACAGAGTGAAGTACAGGACCCTGCTGGCAGATACAATGTGGTCAGTACTCTGCAAACACTAGAAAAAAAACCAAAACATTTTAATACTCATGGTAATATCACAGTCAAGTGCAGAAGCCGCTAAAAAAATATCATTTCTAACATTTATATAATCTCACATAAAAGACACGAACAATTAAAAGTCATCAAAGTGGGATTTATTACAGGTTTGTTATATTCTAGACTGCAGGAGTTTTATCTTGGTGTTTTAAGAAACCAGTAACTGAGTGTGTGTACATTAAAATGTGTGAGTATACATTCATTGTCAGAAGTGTCAAAATGGTTCCTGTCTTTGTTCACTGCAGAGTCTCAGTCGGGACCCCCAGCGGTCTCCAATGCAGTGGAATGCTGAGCTAAACGCAGGCTTTAGCGACCAAAACAACAATACCTGGTTGCCTCTACACCCAGACTATAAGACGGTGAACGTGGAGGTACAGAACTCTTCTTGTACTGTTCAACAAACGTGACAAGAACTCGCTCCATTTGATCTTAATTGGGATCATGTATCTCCATGTCAATCTTTCTCTTCTAGGTCCAGAAAAATAATGAAAGTTCTGTTCTGGAGCAGTACCGTTTCCTGAACAACCTGCGTCAGTCAGAGCTCCCCTTTCAGCGTGGGTGGTTCTGTTACGTCTACACTGATGACAGTGTCTTTTCTTACATCAGAGAGCTGGACGGACTTAACCGAGCTTTTCTAATGGTGCTTAACTTTGGCAAAGCATCTACCATCACAGATCTCTCATCTGTTAGTGAGTTACCAGACAAACTGAGGGTGCTGATGAGCACCAACAATGCCAACAACGGAAAGGAGTTCCAAAAGTCTCGTATTGAGACGGGAGCAGGTGAGGGTTTGGTGATAGAGTACTCCACCTCTACTCGCTTTCATCCAAACCACCCCGAAAAGTGCTACGTCTCTGAGAAGGCCTGTTATTTGGGGACCGTAGGTGTACTTTATAAATGCTAATTTGAGTAGACGGTGGTATTTACTTCATTTTCACCAATCAAATCATTGAGATTCTCCTTTCATTTGTCCTCCGAAAAAGGATTTATGTCAAATAATAAAAAAGACCACGGCAGATACATTAACTGTTGATGTTGTCTTCTCTTCCACTGGTATTGTTAAAGATTTAGGCATCAATAAATCATCCAAGTTGGCTGTAATGATGCTGATGGTGTTTGTGTTATTGTTGTTTGATTCTTGACTGCCTCCAAACACTATTTTTTCCTCTTGCGTCGGGGCCGAGGAGGATCCAGACCCAGCTCCGTGTACAGGAACGCGAGCTTGAGGGCTTCCTGTACCGGGGAGACGAGATAGAGCAACTTTTTTTTCAGTCTCTACCCATCAACTCAAAAGACATACCTGATATTATTGTTCTTAAGGAGAAAAGAGTCGGGAAAAATTGAAACATTTTCATTTTATATTAGATGTTGCCCATCAATATATTAACTACTACAGATAGTATGATCATTAGAAAAGGATTCAGATTCTAGAAATATACCAGATTTATAAATGAAACGCATGTTCAAGACCCTTACAGTCTGCAGGAGAGACTTACCTCCTCCAACATCAGCTCAAAGTCTTCTGGTCCGCTGTGATTGGCTCCAGGTTGGATGTTCAGAAGTATGTTTGGTGCTGGTTCATGCTCTGAAAGAAAAAAAGGAAGATGGACAGAGGTCAGAGGAAGAATTTGGGAGAAGATGATCTTTAATATTTAAAACTCTCTTATCTTATTGTATGCCCACTGTCTTTTCTTCCCTCTCTCTGTCTAGTTGCCCAAAATCTTCTCTTTCTCTCTCTCTTTTTCTCTCTGACTCTGTCTTTACTCTCCTTTCATTCATGTGTGCTCCCATCTGATACTGCCCTCCCTTTTCTCCAGCCCCTCCACATTATCCCCCTCCCCGTCTCTGTGGTATGGGCTGTTTCACAAGTACGGTCTTGACCTTGACAGCTCCCAGTCTGTGGTGTCTAATCTTTTGCTCTGATACACTATCTCTTTACCATGCTAATGGGCCTGCCCACCCGCTTGCATGTGTCTGTGCCATCAGCACTTCATCAAAGACCCGGGAGAACAGAGAGAGACAGATTAGGGAGACATATACACACACACTGGCTGGTGCATGTGTGTACGAACAACAGAAAAGAGAGAGAGAGAGAGTGAGAGAGAGAGATAGTGTGTGCATTTGAGTGCTTGGGAGAGACTGGGGTGTAAAGAGGAGTAAGACCAGTGTGGTGAAGGCAGATTATAAGTGAGAGGGAGAAAGAGCCTGTGCAGGGGGAAAGAGAGCAATTAGCTGCCACACACAGACACACACACAGACACACACAGACACACACACACACACAAAGACACATGTTATACTACAAGGTGACCTATTCTATACTTTAGTTATGAACTTCAAATGCTGTTAGCAGTTTCCCCAAACAGACAGACAGCCATAAGTCTGTGACTGCTGCCTCTCCTGACATGCTCACTGAAACCACTACTGGGAGCTGACCTCAATTTGAACCAATAAAACCTAACATGTAACATCGACATGATCCACTAATGATTGAGCTGTTGTGATAATATGTGTGAGTGTTCAATAGTGCAAGTACCTGACTTTGGCTTCATGGTAAAGTATGTGCTGATGGCGTTTTTCAACTGCTCAGTGTATTTGAGGACCCCTGCCAGAGGAACCCTGGCATCACCGCTGTAAGCTGTCAGCAGCATCGATGGGTAGCACTGATTCACACACACACGCACACACATACACAGACACAGATTTTTAACATACAGTAATGTACACTGTTGACATCTTTAGAGTGCTTAGCAGAAGTTATTAGTTATTCACTGTGGTCCATGTAATCAATATTTCAAGGCTCTCAGATCATTTTTTCAGTATAGATGAGCTTTCGGTGGGATGTTGGACTACAGCAGTGCTGCTGGTCCTCTGCTGGAAAGATGTCAACTTACATGTTTTCAGAGAGTTTGAAATCCATTAATAGAGGCAGTGTTACTCAAACACTGGCTCTGAACCAAAATGTGGGCCATGGGAATTTAAATGGATTTTTTTTTTTACATAGTCAGAATCACTGTCTGTTACCTAACAGGTCATGGCAAATGAAACTGCTTAACCAAATCTAAGCCACGGTAAAAGCACCTGAAAAATTAAAATGCTAAAATGCAACCGTCAAAGAACAAAAACTGAGAAATTTTAAGTATAAAGCAAAATGAATGCAGGTTAATATTAGCACAAGTGGTAACAGACAAGGAAAACACATCAACTAAAGCTATTACATGGCTTTTCCTTTTCCAACCTGAGGAGTAATGTTGTGAAGGGGACAGTAGGAGGAGATGGCGAGTCTGTGTTTTGGGTTTCCTACTGGGTCCCCCCATTCTTCTCTATCCTCCAAAGTTAGAGGCAGACTGGGGTCCTCCATAGTCCCCAACACATCCAGGAAAGGAGCCTGAACACAGAAAAAGGAATAGCTTTTGATGGTGTATGTTTATCTGTCTCCAAATTCTTGCTCTTTTAAAGCCCCATAATGCCAGAGTCCCTGGTATTATTCTGCTTTAGACACTGAATAATTCTAAAAGCTACACACTCAAAGACACAAGCACACACACACACAAATCTCTAAGGATTTAACGTCTTACCTGCAGTGTGACAGCCCGCATCATGTATGGATGTTTGTTGCACAGCGCTCCCACTGGCACAGCCCCAGCACTGCAGGCTGTAAGGGCAGCAAGAGACGGAGAGGAGACTCCTAAAGAGAAAAGCTGATGGAGACAAGCTTGGAGGTCCTCCACGCCTCTCTGCTTCCCCTCCACACGAGCTTGTCTTTGCCAGGACAGACCCTGCTCTCCTCCACCTCTAGGCGATGTTAAAGTAAAGAGCACAGATTCACTGCAACACTCAAGTTTTAACTCAAGACTTAATTAGCCCTCACAGACCTTTTTTCAGTAAATTCTGGCTCCACAAAGTCACCTTGACGTGATAAATTACCTGATGTGGCAGTAGACCAGAGCCCAGCCTTGCTGCAGCAACAGAAATTTCTCTGGACTGAACTCCATGTTCAGATCTCTGCCATAAGCTCCGTAGACATGAACCAGCAGAGGTGCCTTACTCAATTCTTCCAGAGGTGCTGTATGAAACAGTGTCACCGGTACCATGGTACCATCCTACAGAGGAGAGGCAGACAGGCAGACTGGTCTGGAGACTGTAAAGGGTGGAAAGTACCGTGTGTGTGTGTTACTCTGTGACCTTGAAAGTCTCAGATATTTGTTTTGAAAATGCCATTACTTGCCCTCTTATGTATTAGGTTTAAGTGTGTAACTGACATAGGAAGGCATGACACCTGTATGAGTGTGTGTAATGAAAGCCTTCTCTCTCAGGAGTGGATAGTTGACAAAAGGCTTTAGCAGTAGACTCCTGAGTCTTTATACAAAGTGATTAACTCTCTGCTGATGCTGTTTTATTGTGTGTGCATGTGTCTTATATGTCAAGTGCACTTACATGACTGTGGGCCTCCAAGCGTGTCGTTGAACAATTGCAGTGGTTTTCTGCGGAAGACTCATCTGCGGTGCCTGATAAAAGATGCCCATCCTCAGGGTAAAGACAGAAGGGCACAGGGGAGTGGACTGGAGATGAGATCAAGAACTCCAGCACACCGCGTTGGTCTGAGATGTCTGGTTTCTTGGTTTTAATGTCACAGGCCCAGGAGGGGAGCTTGAGAGTGTAGAAATATAACACATAAAGACGAGATATGTTTACATGTAAATGTGCCATTTGTATATTATATGCATTGTGTGCAGCACATCTGTATGTTTCTCTGTGGAATATGTATTGGCTGTAAAAACAAGTCTCTTTATGGAACAAATAAAACTAAAATATAAAGGAACTTAACAGCTAAATTGTGAGGAAGCAAATTACATGACTAATAACAAGCAGGTCAGCAAGGAATAAATCAAAGAAAATAATTGATTCTAACAGTTTTTCTGTCACACTGACCTGTACAGTGTATGCTTCCTTGGGATCGGTCAGTGGGACCACAATCAGGGTAAGTTCACTAGCTGGTGTCCTTGCAACCAAAACACAGTGGTCTCCAACCACGTCCATGTCTTTGACTACAGTGCCAGGGCCAGGGGCAAACAAGGGCAACCAGGAGACCATGGATGGCTCAGAAATAGGGGCCTTCACCACCTAATGAGCATACAGAAAATCTCCTCACTTGAGAAAAATCAAAAAACACATTTTACAATTAAAACTTGACATATTTATTGAAATATGTTTCTTCTGTCAACTGACTAATTCTGTAAGCTACAACTACTTCCTGTCAAAACAGAACTTTTCCAAATAAAGAGAATTAACCAGTCAGTACATATGTGTCCTGTATATGCATATCTATGACTGTGTATGCATCCCCAAAAAATTGTTTCTATTGCACAAACTCTACCTGATATTCCTGTCCTGTCCCTGTATTAGCCAGTATAATCAGCCATCTCTTCCAGTGCTCCACATGGTACAACAGGTCCTGCTGGCGAGGCTGAACCAGGAAAGGCTCTAAATGGGATGCTGTTTTATCAATTAGCAGCACCTCTGAAGTGGTCCTGCTGTTGCAGTTGATGCTCAGTATCTGTTGGTCTCTGGTAAGGGCAACCTCCACAAACACACTGAGGAGATGTTAGTTTTTAGAGATGGTGTGGAAGCAGAGACAGCTTACGTGACACTTTAGTTACACTCACTCTGGATGTGTTTCCTCATACACAGAGGTTATCCTACTTCCACTGGAGGTCAGTTCCAGACGAAATGCTCTGCTGCAGCGCAGATCCTCCAGAGTCGTGTAAAACAGGACCTCGTCTGTGGCCCATTCTTCACCCATGCAGACACATACATACACAAGAACATCCCTTTATTTTAGAAAGTGTAATACTATTTCTATTATTACTAAAACATCTTTTACAAACTAATGCAAACTAATTAAAAACATACCAAAGCTGAAGACTTTTTCAAGTATTAATATGACTTGTGGATGATCTTGAGGTGGGGAATTTCTCTTTCCAAGCCTCACAATCACACACCTGGATGTTACAAGACAATAATCTTATTTTTAATTCAATAACTGTAACAGTTTGAAATTTGACAAATATAGGGAAAAAAAAACAAACACTGTGGCCAAATAATTCAAACTTTGCATGTTTAATTCTGTTCTGTATTTTCACCTTGGCTCTTCTCTGTGATTAGTTTTTAGTGTGGCAGCAAGATGCTTCTCCTGTGGGGACAGACGTATTCTCTGGACAGTCCAATCAAACCTCTGGGTTCTCTCTTCATTATTAAGTTCTTTGTTCTCTTCCTCTTCAGGGACTTGTGCTAAATTTAGCACCTGCTCTGGCTCCAGTTCACCTACTAACAGGGAGAAACAAAGTCATTCCCAAAGTTTTAATGCCCCTGTTGCAGTGATGGAGCAAAAAGAGTTACAGTGTAGATATATATAGGGTTATTTCAGAAAAAGGTACTGCAATTTGACCTCTTTAATCTTCTCTATGAATTCTTTAACATGTTTTTCCATTAAATGTCTGTGGATGAACTTCAATCTTTAGATATCAATATCATTACAAGTCTGTGTTCCTAAGTTTCTGGCTTTCAGAGTTGTTTACATTGGCAGTCAAGTTATATTAATGTTTTCTGCTTACGCTGTCTCTTGTCCACTCTGTAGATGCCATCACCTTCAATGAAATACACATGGTTATGTCCACACACCTGTATGAACAGGTAAAACAAATGTTTATCCACTATCCCAACAGAGCTGTATTCAAAATCTCAATGAAATGGATCAAACCGTAAACAGAAGAAGAAGACAGGTCTTACTACTGAGTGATCCGGTATGTTAGAGAACCTGCGGTATGTTGCCTTCAGTCTCCTGTTGAAATATTTCTGTAGGTCCTTGTATTTCTCAAGTCCATGGCTGAGATGATCAACTGAGGAGTCTGAAGTGTTCTGAAATGAAACAGTTTTTAAAATTAAGGAAAGATTTTACAAGACTGTAACCATAAGATCCAATTGCAAAGGTCATTGCTGGTCAAATCAGGATTCTTGTTTCTTATGCAAAAGTCTTTAGGATGACAAAATAAAGGTGTTAAGCTGTTACTGCAATGTTACTTTGGCAAGGTCAAAATAGATGTGTAATAACGAAGGAAGTTGGGAATTTTACAATATAAAGTCACATTACTCAGTGTAGTTTAACCTAATGTTGATTACTGTGGTAGTGTTGTGTTAGATAACCAAACTACTGAGCAATTACTTTCTTCAGCCTATCAGTTCACAACGATGATTGCAAGAGTCCTGTCAACTTCGCTGTCGAAATTGTGTCTTTTTGTGTGGTGTCATGACATATTTTCAACTCAGTAAACATGTCAACTGACAAACAGTTTACTGATTTTACATTATTTTATTTCTCAGACAATTAGCAAGTATTGGACCATACACTCTGTATAGCTAACACGTAAATAAAAGCATGTATTATTAATCTGTTAAGGTGTTTCTTGGCCCATTCTTTGTAGTTTATACTCATGTTAGTGCAGTCAAGTAAGTGGCATCTAAAGAGGCTCAGTTTCAGCCCTGTGCTCTCACCTGTGCTCCGTACAAGAGACTAGTTTTGTCAGCTCGGTGAGAAGACACCGCTTTAAATAATGGATGACTGGACGTTATCGACGAGCTAGCTTAACAGACGGTAACCTTACACCTGGCTAGAGGTGAGTAAAAACAACATCAATCACGTTAATTGAATACCCTTACCGATTTGTAACAACACTGGACGGACAAGTAAGGCCATGTTATCTGTTTGCAAACGGCGAGCTCCCAAAATCGTAACCGAGATAATCCAAAGAGACGAGCAGATGGAAACAGCAAAGACGATATAACGGCCATTGTGAAGATTTTAAAGTGAATTTGCTAGATTGAAAACATAATAGCTGTTAAGTGTTTTTCAGCTCACTCATTGTCACGTACTAGTAATCATCACGACAGTAAACGCTCACATGTTTCATTAAGCAAATTAAAATTATATTTAAACTTGTCGTGTTTATAGTTCCATTATTTAAACCTGTCATCGGTTAGCTGCGAGCAAATTTTATGCACGTGCATGTTTTCCTAAACAAAGCCTACAGTTGATGACGTAGCTAACGGCTCCAGACTAAAATAATCGAACTCGGAGCTTCGCAGCTGCCGATTTGCACTGAATATGAGCAATGTTTTTTTCGGTGATCTATTGTTATGTCTAGCATGCCAAAAGTGTACGGAAGTAGCATGTATTCATTGTGGGTGTAACAGGTGATTACAGTCAAGTTGAATCTGATCTCTGGTCGTTTTTGCGCTGGTGGAGTTTATAGAAAAGGGCTTATTTTTGTATTCCCACATTACTACCGATAACTGTGAAAGCTCTGCAGCTAGCATTTTTTGTACAGATTTATTACGCCCACAACTTCGAGGATAAAATGGAGAAGGACTCCGCCGGTGCTGCAGAGAGGACGGAGCCGGTTTCGCCTCTTAGGAATAACATTAATGAAGACACCTGCGTAGCTAATTCTCATACCCACCGGGATGGGACCTGCGGTACTACTGATGTCGCAAGAGCCAGGTGGACTCTACTGAGACAGGTACTGTTACCCTGTAAAGGAAACATAAACCTTCTACGGTTTTATGCTATTTTTGCGAGTGTTCTAAAATGGGTTTAATTCTCAACATTAAATGTGTTTGTGGACATTTTTAGGTTTAGTGTTTTTGACACTCGTATCTGTGCAATATCAAAGATGAAAGGGGAATGTAGCTGCCGAGCTTTCTTCCTATAACGTGTCCTCCCTAACGTTGACTGTAAAGCTATTGTTTGCCAACTCTAAAATGAAATAGTACGACGTAGTGTACACAGTATTTACTCCCAGTCAAAGCTGTGTGAAATATGGATGGACACAGTGTTGTGCAATATTTTATTTCATGTCTTATTTGTGTAAATGTCATTGCAGTCAATCAATCCAGCAGTTATCACATTATCTATGCAGTATGCCTGTATCTGTTTTTAAGCTAGCTTGATTTACCAGTGTTCAGATCTGCTTTGACATACATTTTATATTAAACATCAACAGGTATTACTGTAACAATACACAGTAGATGTACCGTTGCAGTTGGAAACCATCTCCCTCCTCTGGCCACAGAATCAGTACACATACACACACAAGAGAGCAGCTGTAAAATTAGACTGCTGCTTTTTCCCATAGATGGGCATTGCACTGACATTAGTCTTGGCTGACAGGAAAAGCTCCATGCAATGGGGCCAACTTGCATTCTGCACTTCTTCCTCCAGGTGCAGTAATGATCCTTATGTGTATAAACTCCAAAAAGATGGATAGACATATAAATAGAAAGACAAATTAAACTTAAAGTATGTAATGTAATGACTTGTTATTGTTGAAACAGATAAGGATAAAATGATGAAAATTCATTCTGTAAATTCTGTTTACCTTGACAGGACAGTTTTCTAGCACAACATATAGTAAAATATATTCAATTCTCAATTTATTCAATAAAGTAAACATGAATTTGTTATTGAAATTGTGGACTTCTTACTTTTACTGTTGCATTATATGAAAACCAGACATGTTGGTTTTGAGTGTCTTTCAACTCAAGTGCATATTGTCGTCTTCATCTGTTGGACTAAAACTTCACATTGCAATAACAGGAAAACATGACTGATTTATTCTGCACCTGCTGAGAAACTGCACTTCATAAGGGGATTTATCAGTTAAAGTATATGCTCTTTTTAGAAACTGAAATTTACTAACTCGCATTTCTTTGACTTCTCACTCTCACAGGTGCTACGTCAGAAGCAGGTGGACAGTACAGAGGTCAAACAGGTGTCTGTACGCAGGTTTGCCACATTTGGCCTTTTCAGCAGGAAAAAGCTTGTGACACAAGACTCTAGTGATACCTCAGATGACCAGTGGGTGGAGTACAGAAGTGTCTACTTTCCTGAGTACAGTGCCTTACTCAGGTACAAACATGAATGGACCCACATGAGGCTCTAGTTTCACTCTGGCACAGATATAGTGTGGTTACAGTGCATCACATGAACAGCTATTTAGTGTTAACACAGCACATCAGACTATTTCTACAATTCTACAATTCTACAATTTCATTTAGCAGACGCTTTTGTCCAAAGCGACGTACAAATTATTTGAATGAAAAATATTATTACAAGTACAATGTATATATATTCCTAGACTGTTGTATAATTTCCTATATTTTTGTGTCTCTCAGGGATAACCTGGGACCTCTGAGAGTTAATGAAGTGCTTAATAGTTTTGACAACACTGGTAATGTCTGTAAGTACAAACTTTACTTTACTACTTGAAGGCTTTGTTCTTGCAATATGGATGCATGTTTGTGTGTGTGTATGTGTGTATGTGATTATGTTCACAGAGTTTGTTTTACATGCATTATTCCCTGAGTTTAACACAATCACGACACATGCACAGTGTGTGTTATTTGTTTTTGTTATTTGTCTGTTATTTGATGGTTCGATGGAGGTGATTTGAATGTCTCTTGTGTGGTTTCTACAGTCAAACATCTTTTACATGTTCCTCTAACTACCTTTATAGTCATTTTTCGAAGGAAATTGTACTGCAGTCCTCTTATAGCTTCAGTCGACTGTGATGAGAAGTATTATAGAGAGGAAAGAGCAGGACTCAAACAGGGATTGCATATACTCTATACTCATATATAGGGAGTAAAACAGTATCACTTGTAACAGACTACTGTTATAACAGTAGTTGAGTTTTAACTTTTTTTTTTTTAATTGCTTATGCTTTTAATCATACAGACAATGTAACTAGACATGCCTTACTGCTGTTTAGATGAGAGAAACAGCCCAATCTATAATTTTTTGGAACAATCCTGCATTTTAGGATTTTTAATGAGATTAAAGACAGTTACAATCCATTAGTAGTGCACTGTGATGTACAAAGTTGATGTCACGGCACGTGTATTTCTTTCATCACCAGTGCATTATGGTTCGAATGAGATGTATAAAATAAATACATTACTTTCCAACTTGGCCTTCGACTACAGAATTTTTCAGTAGTAATATTACATTGTTAGACCTGGTTCATTGAAATTATACCCAGATGGGACCCCTCTTAAGTCATTGTGTACCTCTTTCTGTGCAGGTTCATCGTTTAAGGCATGTGATGGGGTCTGACAAAGGTCATAGGTTAGTGTTAACCAGCCAGATGGCTCTGAAGGAGTCAGGGTCAGAGGTGAAGGTCATGGCTAGAGGCTACTGCATTACACACTGGATCAGACTATGGAAGTCATGGCAGCTCTCATTCCAACCTGCTAGAGTGGATAATCTCTTTTCATTCCAAGTAGACAATAGGATCAATACTTGTTTTATTTGGACAGAGAAAAAGAAGAGATTGACATGTTTTGGCCTCTTGGCACTCCTGCATCCTCACTTTGTTTGTTGCGATTTGCAGTTTCATGTGTTCTTCTTTCTGTTCCTCCTTTAGTGTATAAGTATATATACAGTAGTAACCAAACAAAAAACTCTGGGCCTGACAAAACTGCATTTTTTTAAAATGGCCACTTGAGGCAAGCTCCAAAAGCAAGTCAGTTTCCATAGAGCCACAAATTAAAATGCTTGTGAGTATCTTCCCAAGCTTCACCTTCTCATCCAAATGTGGTCACTTCTTGCACAAAAATCTAAGATGGTGACAGTCATCGTGCCATACTTGAGGTTTAAAATGGTAGACCAAAAAACAAAGGGTGAGGTCACAGTGGCTCCATCCACTTTTTAAGTACACAATAGTAACAACCGGTATTACGATCTCATTCTTAAAACCAGACATCTTCAGACTACTAACAGCATACCCCCTCATCTCTGTTTATCAATCTACCCCTCTTACAATTTCTCCTTTTTTCTTCCCTCCATCCCTCTCTGCCCCCAGCTGGAGCTGTGCTTGGCCAGATGGGTAACTGAGTTCCTGACTTGGCTGGTGGATTAGCACAGCCGGAGATGAGAGCGTAGTGGAGGGAAGGAGAGAGAAGGGGGTGAAGGGGAGATGGTGGGTGGGCATGCCTAGGGCATGCACAAGGTGGAGTGTGTGTGTCTCTGTGTGTGTGTGTGTGTGTGTGTGTGGATGTGCATGTTTAAGGAGTGAAGAGCCACTTGCAAAGGGACCCCACTCCTCAGACAATGAGCCAGCCATCTCCCTCCTGTTCTCCATCCCATGTTTGGGACTAGTAATGCGTGAGATCAATTAGGATTGGTTGAGAGGATGCTCTGAAAGGCCCAGAGGTGACCCTGTCAGAGCTCTGGGGTATATTTTTTGGGGTGGGAGTCAGAGAGAAACCCCTCTAAAATCACAAACACACACACACACACAGACACACACATACCTATTTATTTGTGCTCTTCACAGAGATACACAGCCATGCACTTATGCTTGCAAAAAAAATCTACGCAGGCTTGGTAATAAACACATTCACTTCATCCACCATCACACCCTCTTCACCGTTCCTGCTGTCTTGATAATCCCCCACCCCTGAGGTGTGGACAAGCCCAAATCCTAGGGGTCCTTGTCCTCCTGAATAGCAGGCTAAAAAGCCTGGCCGGATTAGCCCACTGCTTCCAAAATGTGTGGACTCAGCTTAAAATTGCTGCCCCCTCTCAGCAGGACCCTCTCTCCTGGCTATTGTGTTTGTTCCACCACTGTGCACGTATGCGAACAATATGTTGTTTCTTAAGGTGAAGATAAGCTGCAGTCAATGGTTTCATTTCAAGAGCAGAGGATCAGAAAAAAGACTCTTAATGAAGATGTTTTAGGAAATGGAGAGTGTATCTTAGTAATGACAGCGAATCACAGCGAGGACTACATACTGTTTTGAGTATCTGGGACACAAAGGCACTTCTGCCCCAATTAATGAGCATTTTATTTCCTTTAAAGAAAGATTTCAATGCCGATTAAAGATTAAGTACGGGTTTACATATATTGGGGAGGAATGGTGTAATTATAACCTGTAGCCTATAACCAGCATAAAGCTGTGTTTATTAATCTTTACTGTAATACAGAGCGTGCACTCTTTCCAAAATACTTAATTGGCTGTCAGTTTCTAGTCTGTGTGTCAGTATTTCTCAGAGGATCAGAAGAGATTCGAGCGTCATCTGTATTAGCTGTGATCACACTGTGTGTCATAATTGGCGGGAGACATTTTTAAGTAAATCAGCAGCATATGAAGGAATATGTGCTAGTATGACTGCTATTAACTGAAAATCAATACCCTATATTCTGTTTATTTATTAACCAGTTGCCCACAGAATGTTTCATTGTAGAGGTAGGAAGTGAAGTATGACACTCAATCATTTCTGTAAATTAGTCTTTAAAGCACACAAACAAATTAGTGACAAAGATAGTCATCTGTGTTTGCTCTTGATGAGGGTTTTGGAGTCCTGAGCACCCCCTCTGGTGGTCACAGGGTCATCCAGGAGTCACAGAATCGCAGAAACATTTGTAACTCGTTACACGTTGTCGATGAATGATTGGACCGATTGGGCCCATCAGACTGATCCGGATCACTTTGAACCATCTGAGCTCTGAACTCACGACCTTCCTGGTTCTTTAGCTGACAGTGGGGGCTTGTAATTGTTAAAGAGCTTTGTGAGGGCGTTGTTTGGGGTTTAAGGGGTGCTTGCTTCCTGCTAGGGATCAGGATTTTAGGACACAATACAAGCCCTTGGGGTTGGATGACTAAGAATGCATCAGAGGAGGTGAGTGCATGTGTGTGTGTGTGTGTGTGTGTGTGTGTGTGTGTGTGTGTTTGAGAGGGTTTAGGTAGAGCTTGTTGACATTGCAGAGCTTTTGGTAAGAGGGCTTTTTGGGCTGTGGGGATGCTTGTTGGGTGTATGTCACAGGCAAAGGTCACAGTGACAGAGCAGGGTGACACACACTCACACTCACACTCACACACACACACACACATACAGACAGAAGAATAAATTATCTTTGCTGCTTGTTATAGTGTTTCAGATCCTTCACTGTAGACTCTTGATGCAGTTAAGCTCAGACTTACTCAGAGTAATTCTTTCCTTGCTCCTGCATTAGTGTGTGTGTGTGTGTGTCTTTCTGTGCGCATGTTATCAAGAGCCAAGCATCCTAATGAAGCCTAATAGAGCCTTCTTCGTTACAGCTGTCATCGTCTGAATGGCCACCAGCCTTTCAGCCTCAGTCATCCCCATTATCTCCAACAGACTTCACCTATCGTCCCCGCTGTTAAATGCTATAAGCCCAGAATGTTTGAGTGTTGTGAGGGAGAACAGAGGGGAGGGGGGAGTGTGTTTGCTGGTCATTTATCTGCGTGCTGTCGTATGGAGACTGTTAGTGACAGGAGGATAAATGCCAGCAGAGGCCACATAAACAGTGTTCGAACTAGAAACATATAGAAAATATTTCTTTATGTAAGCATAACTTCACTGCACACGACAGCCGCGTGTCACTTCCTGTTGTAATGTGCAGGTGTGTGTTTTTTTTGCATCCGGTGGCTCAGTCACAGTCATGTATGCGGCTTTAATATGTTGTTCTAGTGTCTAAGTGTTCTCAGTGACTGTGTGTGTGTGCATGTGTATGTGTGTTAGTGAGTGTGTGTGTTGTAATAGGTGCCCCCCGTAGCCTCCCCTGGTGCCAAGCCTTTAGCGGAGCCCTGTTTGCATAATTATGCTAATTCATTGTGCCATAGTGCTAATTAGACCTTGTTAGACAATAGCGCTAGACTGGGAGCTGGCAGGCACACACACACACACACACACACACACACACACACAGACACACACAGACACACGCTCACTCAGACAGTTGTGTCAATGACAAGGTTTGTGGTCCCCCTCTGCGCTGTTTATAACATGCTCTCTATAGAAACGGTTCTCTGTCAGTGTGCTCAGGACTGAGCTCAGGTGTCTCTGACGGTTTTGATGTTGAAGCTAATGGAACAAAAATCAATGTGCAACAAGAAAATCCACAAGCTTCCTTAGTATCTGATAAAACTGATCCATTCCCCTGTTATTATTATTATGCTTTACTCTTCAGATCTGCTGTTAATTGCTCCTTTGGCAGCAATCTGTGGTATTTTTTTCTATGTTAACATTTAACCTTCTAACAACAGGTAATAAAACACACCTGTATTAACTTTTGATTGAGCGTGCAACCTGTGCTTAAAGAAGATATTATTTTCTTTAGATTTTATTTCAATATGTCTCATTTTGGCTTTGAAATTCACATTCTATTAAACACTATTATACGGAAGGTAAACAACAATGATATTTTTAATAAAATCTTAACTTATTATCTGTATTGTTTCAAGGATTTGTTTTTAATACTCCGAAATGTTAGTAGATTAAAAAAAAGTAAAGTAACTCCACTGCATGAATTATTTGAAATGAAAATCAGATTACTCCAACAGGGCTTTAGAATTGTTAGATATGTATCCCACTGACAGGCTTCAGGAGAGCTTGAATAGATGACTTAAATTGTTAAAAAATAAGCTAAACTCCCTGGAGGAGCCTGTGTTAAAGGGAAAGAAAAAGCAATTTCTTCTTCAGCAAATATTGTTTTCCTTTATAACAAATAAAGAGGTTATTATAAAGTTATTGAGGTCATAATTAAGTTTGATTAACTGAATTTTCAGATAATCCAACTGAATCATACCAAGCAAAAATAAATGCATGTTTTTTTTTGCAACTTTTGTTTGTTCTTTACATTTTGGTAATGACGGAGTAAAATGCTCTAAACCTGTTGTTTTATGCACATGTTAAGCATCAGTTTTCCAAGTCAATAATTTAACCTCTAAACAATAAAAAGATGTTCGCATTGTAAGTAGATGTGGCTGTTAAAGTGTGCATACATATGTGCATCTAGTTCGCGAGTCACTTTGTGGTGTAGGAGCGGGGGGTTGGAGGTAGTGTAAGACTTGAGTGGCTTTAGGGCACATTGAAAGAGTTGCTGGTTGACTTAATTGAAAATAATTGATTTTTGCCTCTGTAGCGCTGTCTCCTCCATCCGTTCACTGGATGAAACAAGAAGCAGGGACTTGCCTGAAGTAGCGCCGGGTGTTGGAAGCTTCTTGACACTCGAGAAGCAAAGTATATCTGAGCACAACTTGATGCTAATGTGCAGATGCAGACATAAATGTTCATGTGCATGCACACACACATATACACACAAACACACACACATGTATTCACAAGCACGCTGAAATTGCCTGCAGTACTATACCATTATGGCTTTGAGCACAACAGGGATTGAAGGTGAGCTGTTGGGTGTAGCTTTGCACAAGGAGTCCTCTCTCCTTATAGCCATCAGTTGATTGTGTGAATTAGTGCATGACCAAGAGTCCGTGTGTGTGTGTGTGTGTGTGTGTGTGTGTGTGTGTGTGTGTGTGTGTGTGTGTGTGTGTGTGTGTGTGTGTGTGTGTTGTCCAGATGCGTGTGCACGTGTGCACTATTACCAGTAAGCGGTAGGGATTAAGTTCAGGAAATGAGTAGAGCGTTAAAGGGCGCTTCCCTGCCCAGTGCTCTCGCATTGTCACCACCGCTAATACTCAGCTAATTACAAGGACATACTTTAACAGCAAGCTCAGTCCGTTACCCTCATGTCCCCCCTCTTCGTCCCATCCCCTTCTAAGGTTACCCCTCACCCTGGAATTAGGGGATGAAATGAAAGAGAGAAAGAAAAAAGAAAGAGTAATAACAGGTCACTCCCGTCCCTAAAAGCTAGCCCTCCCTCTGGACGGATACAATTATTGGATTTTTCTCCATTTAAATCATCCAACCCCCATGTGCCCCTCCTGAAAATGTCCCCTATGGTGCCTAAGCTCAGCATACACTGGCCCCTCAAATCATGTAACACACACACACACACACAAGTGTGTAAGAGAGGGAGAAAATATAATATCATTCAGTTGTGACTAACAGTTGTCACATCATCTTATCTAAAAGGCAATATTGGCAACAGTAATAACAATAACAATTGAGTCTAATTTATACTGTCAGCCTTAAAGCCTTTATTTATGTGGCTATTTATGTTTGTTAAAATTATAAAATATATACAAAATATTTTCAAAAATGAAAGAGGCAGAACAAAGGAGTTCTCCTGTATTACGAGGTGTAAACATTTCAGTGAATATACAAGCATGATGATAAATTCAAAGCAATAAAATCTTCAAAAATAATAGAAAAATAGAGCAACATGTTTCAAACAAGTTGATCCAGATGCTAGTACCTGTACACAGTGAATGAGATATTTCGAAGGATATATGAAGAGCTTTTTTTTAAAGTTTTAAGTGTGTCAGTGTGTCTGCATGCGTATAAGTGTGTACCATGAAGGTATTCACATAAATAAATGAGCTGCTTGTTGTGATTTGTGTGTGTTAGTTAATTTTGCTGTCCTTCGTCTTGCAATGTGTGCATATGCATGTGTGTCAGTGAATGTGTGTTTATTAATGTGTGTTAACGTTCGTGTGTAAATGTCTCTGATGACGTATTAAAACAGATGATTAATGTGATTAGTGTGTTGGTCTGGGAGTGAAACCTCCATAATGAATGGCTACATGTTCATATGGGAAAAGACTTTGGCTTCTTTCCAAACACTCAGTTTGTGTTTGCTCCAGTATTTTCTTGCCTTGTTTCGATTTCAACACTTTCATCCAATTCAAGGTCTAAAAAGTGTCATGTGGCTTTTTTAATTGTTTGTTTTTTCTAGATTTTTTTTTACATTTACAAAACAGACACACATTTAGCAGGAGAGGGAGCTGTTTTTCTGAAAACAGACTACCTACACAAATGGTATCATGCCTTTTTTTTACTTTTAAGTAATAGATACATAACAGTTTTTTTTGGAACCTAGAAAATCTTTAAAGCCCTAATGTTGACTTCTGCCCATGACAGTCATACCAACTCCTGACCACGCACCAGTGTAAAGTATTTCTATGAGGCTTTGGAGGTGTGAAGAGTAAATTATCAATAAATTGACCCTTTGTTCCATGGATTTTCTTCCTCAACATGCGCAAAAAAGCAGCCTTCGTCATGCCAACATGTCTTTGCTGAAACTGCTAATGTGTTTGCCATTTAGCTAAAGAGCCATTAGCTTGCTTAGTGACTCACTGTACAGTATTAATGCACAAACTGCTACAGTACTTGTCCGCTCTGTCAGTCTCTGCCTATCTGGAGACTCGCTAAAAAGCCCCACAGGGGCCTTTAACTGTCAGCTGGATGTGCTAACACCAAAGTAGGTGTTGACGCTAATGGGCGTGCTAAATGCTAATGTGAGCTAGCGTGGGCCTCTAAGGGAAAAGTTAACTGATTTCCAAGTGGCCCCCTGAGAGACGGCCCTAATCACTAACTAGCTGTAGCATCTCTCCTGGGCTCCAGGCTGATGGGACTAAAGCTGTTGTGGCTACAAT
>JAQMCX010000003.1:19011677-19016677 GCA_029814765.1 Acanthurus leucopareius
GTTTTTGTTAGTTTCTTGTGATATTGCTTGTGATATTTTACAAGTTGCTCATCGTACTGTTTTGCACAAAGTAACCTTTGTCAATTGTACAATTTAAATACGTTGGTGTAAAAGTGACTGTAATTTTTTTAATGTACTTTTTTTAATAGTTTGGCACTGAAAGTAATTTTCAGTCGAGTTGATGTTCTCAGCCTGCTTATTTTCTTCTGATCTGGAAACTGTAATTCTGATTTGCTTGTCAGCTTATTTCGTCGTTTGAACAGTTGAGTTTTACTTGTGTATTAAGGAGAGAACTTGATCTTGCAGCATTAATCAAAATAATAAAGAGGAGTCCTTGTATGTTTCCAAAGGAAAATCAAATAAGAAATGTTTCAAATGCTGCCAATGATGTGTTTGATTGACCTCTATCAAAATAATGTTTAATCACATGATCCAACAAACAATTTAATGCTGTCTAATTGTCTTTTCTCTTTTTTTATTGTTGACTATACACTACACCTATACTGAATCATGTAGGTATATAGTCTGCAATAGTGTAAAGCAACTCTCCATTATGTTGCTGCTATCATTAGCAATTACACGCTTTAACCTCTGTTCCTCTGCCTCCTCTTCGTTTACTCTCAAATGCTTGAATTTTCATGATATCTACCATAACACCCATGAGCCTCACAAATTCCTGACCACTCAGAGGATCAAAACAGCTATTATGCTGCTGTAAATGTTCCACTTATGTTTTTCTTAGTGCTGATGTGACCCAGGCTCCCTAACAGCTCCAGTATCAACACAACCTGCATTTCCAATTGAAAAACAATTTAGAGTTACCGTGTACTTCTTAACCACAGTTCTCCTAAGTGTTCAGTCTCAGTGATTCTGTAAAATGTTCTGTGGCTATTTAAAATGGCACAGATACCTTTTTAGAACTGGACAAAAAACCCCTCTAACATCCCATTACATCTGGCTTTTTCTCAGGTGGTAATGGATACAATCGGCGTCTGTTTACAGGTCAAATGACTCTGCAGAAGTAATTGGACTTTAGCTCAGATCATCCATGATGGAAAAACATGACATCAAGGTGGACAAACTAGTTTTTGCTCCTTTTTGTAGTGACAATGCTGTGACATGTGATAAATTTCAACATTATTTATGGTTCTTTTCAGCCCGGGAACAATGTTAAACTTTAATTTTGTTCCTCATGTTGTGCAAAGTGCAACACTTGCGAGGCAGCAATGTGAAATAGCTTTTCTGCTCCAAAGGGAAGAGGGAGCAAGGAGACATGTTGCAGGCTCTGTGATAAAAACATGTTCCATCCATCTCCTCTCCAGCAGAGCTTGAACATTGTTCTGTTGGTGTTGGTTTGCAAGAGAGCCTGAAGATATTAAAACATAACCGAACCACTGTAACTTTGTCATCGGTGTGCTGCTTTCTGCTTCTTTTCTTACTCATTCGTGAAGTCGAATGTGACACACAAGAAAAAAGTAAACAGAAATGCAACAGGAAATGGTAAAGGAGTCAGTTGCTTACTTTTAGTAGCTCTTTTTGCAATATAAAACCCTACAAATACTGAATGCATGTATTTGGTGCATAAAAATAGCTAAGGTAGTTTTTGTCTGTAACACATATTTGTAAAATGTACCATGTCAAACTGATGATTTTACTAAGCTCAGACTTAAATATACAGCCTTGTATTTATGACATTTAAAAGAAGAAACCTTTGTTTTTTTACAACTCAAGTTATTTTAGGTCTCAGTGAAGAAGAAGAATAAATCCAACACAGAGGATGTTGTTACTGATCGGCTCTCAGCTATGAAAAATAATACAAAAACAACACAAAAATAATACAAAAAAACATGCTTGTCTATGCACTAAACCAAATTAACTTGATTATTATTTTATTAAGTAAATAAGTATAAAAAAACTGATAACAAACAGAGTTTAGTTATAATGATGATTCTGTCCTCCACATAAACACAGCAAAGTAAAACAGCGATGGGCTTTGAGAGGAGAGAAGAGGAGAGGAGAATGTCTAATAGAGATATATCATTACACTGTTATACGTGTAATCTATTGTGCTGCCATTGAACAGCAGCAGCATGAGTTTGGCAGTTGGCCATACACACACACACACAAACGCACACAAACGCACACACACACACGCTGTGCCTCCAGTGGGGCAGTAATAGAGGGTGTGAGTGTATTAGTCGCTACAGTCCAAGTGTTAAGTGCTGGCCTGGTGTGTGTGAGATCGATGACAGCCGGGCGGCCCCTCATCCACACTCATACACACATAACACACACAGAGCTGTGACACATAGCCTGAGGTCAGGGGTCATACACAACCATCTCTGTCTCTCAAACACACACAGACATCTCCCTCTCTACTTATGTGTGTATTTACGTATGTATCAAATGCTGTCTGTGTCTGTGTCTCTCTCTCTCTCTCTCACACACACACACACACACACACACACACACACATAACACACACACAGCCATACATTTACCCATCCTGTCCTGCGACTGCAGGGAGGGGCCTGCTGTCAAGCACCGGTGGTCCATCGATACTCGGGTAGTGCACTAATGCCTTCTGCCCGCTGATGGTAGCTGGCCTGCCTCCAGGGACCATTATACTCACTGGGACACAGACAGACACACACACATACACACGCCCACACACACACACACACACCCATATACACACACACACACAAACACATGTCAGTGCGCTAGCATTAAACACATAAACAAACCATCATACTTGCAGGCTTAAGCATCACAAATACATGTTTGCATAGTAGATACATGTATCCATTGCATATTGCATATATATAATATATCATGTATGTATATTGATGTGTGCATTCATACATTTACATATTTGCATTTAATGTGTTTTCATAACCATGCACGCTCTCAGTTTTCACATTATAACAACCATAGTAGCAATGGATGCAAAACATTTTATACAATGACAACACTGCGCAGCAAGATAATCATAGGTAAGGTAACACAGAAGGCATGTATCTGTGTTTTAAAGTAAACAGAGGATATACACATAGTATATAACAGTGACAAAAAGCTGTTAAAACTCTCTGTTCATGTCAAATCATGCCACTGCGTTAGATTTTCCTCCGAGCTTCTTGTGGTGCGGATGAAACTGTGTTTTTTATGGTCTTAATGCCCAAATAAAAGTTATTTTAGTTGATTTGACTTCCAAAAAAGTTTAAACACCAAACAAGTAAGTTTGTTCAGATCTATGGCGACTCTGCGTTTGCTGTAGTGCATCGCTGCTGTAGTATTTCATGATGTCATCCCACACAATCCTCTTCTTTCCTGTCGTGAGCCTGGCAGTAAGGTCATTAGGTCGTCAGCGTCCACGTGGCTAAATCACCGGAGTGCTGCAGGATCAAGTGCTGCATTCTGATCCTTTGCCTTGTTATCCATCGAACTGCAATCCAGACACCATTAGTGCTACTCTTCTCTACTTTACTGCGGCTCTTTGGTCCTTTTCTTGGTTCTTCTTTTCCTTAGCACCAGACCCCTCGATTTTGCAGCGCCCTCACATCCATCCGATTGAACACACTCTCACAGATCTGTATTACTCAGTGAGTGTCAGGCTCAGCGCCTTTTAGGTGAATTAACTGAACAACAAGTGTGTAACTGGTACGTGAAAGACAAGAAGATGAGAGCACTGATACACAGGAGACACAGTGGATGAAAAGAAGTGTGTGAGATCTTTAGATGTTGTCCAGTTAATCATTAATCTGATTATTATCATATGTAAAAGTCAGTGGTACAATAATCAAAATCTGGAAGGTTTGGCAAACAAGTGTTCTATTTTTATGCTATAATTCAGCGGACCCAGTATCATGTATTTTTAAACAAAATTAAGAGCCGTTCTAGTGGCTATGTGGGCTGTACTCAGAAACAATAGTGCTTTAAACTCAATGCTTAGGTTAGCAAGCTGCTCACAATAATGCTAACACGCTGATATTAAGCACCCATAACAATACATGCCAATATTAACCAAGTAGCACAAAACACAGAGTTGAGCAGAGGCATCTATTTTAATATTTTTTTTACAGGTGTTTGCATAGAGTTACATCAGAAGTTTAACTATGTGAGAGTGTTTAGGCTGATAAATTTACTTTTTGAGTGATACACTAATGCCAATGAGACGTTAAAAAGAGACAGTGTTATCCTTTAAACCAGAGTGTGTATGCATTTATGTATGCCTCAGTGTGTGCATACAAAGCGTACTATAGTACCAGCCTCACTGTAGTTGGACAAATGCCTGAATGAGGCATTCAATGAACAAGCTTTGAGGAAATGTAACAGCAGTTTCTTTGTACATATTAAATTGATTCAAACCAGCATTGATCTACATGCCTGACTGTATGCAGTCGTTACCAAATTTTTCAGACATGATTAATAATATTAAATGTTTTTTTGACTGAGAGTACTTCTTTTATGCGTATTAACAATTGACTAAATAGTAGGAGTTAAAATACTTTTAAAAAATTTACCAAACAGGATTTTGAACTCATTCAGTCCTTTGTATCCGAGACTGTGAGCAACAGCAAAAATGAGAACTCAAGTCTGGTTTTGTTTCAGTATTGATTGATCTGTTCTGTATGAATTCCTCATTAGACCAGCTAATTACTACCCAACACTACAACAAAGTCTTTGTTTTATTGGCTCAGCACAATGAAAAGGCATCCCTTGAGCTCTGAGAAACTACAGTCCCACAATGTAGCAACATAAGAGAAAAAAGCCAAACGCAACAAGCTCCAATAAAGCTTTTGAAGATGTTTGGAGTATATCCATATTAGATGAAAAGACTAATTAGAGTTGATAGAAATTATGGCACCGAGGGAAGTTAACGTCCCATAAGTGCTGTGTAGGTGCTGTAAGGGGTTAAGTGCTTATTGTGGAGGCCATTTCTCTTTTAGTATCTGTCTTTGCTAGTTTATTGACTAAGAAAAACAAATAAAATGCCTCAT
>JAQMCX010000003.1:19019088-19048410 GCA_029814765.1 Acanthurus leucopareius
TTGTGTAAGTGTGTGTGTGTGTGTGTGTGTGTGTGTGTGTGAGTGTGTGTGTGTTTGTGAATGGACGTGTGGGAGACAGAGAGTTTGCACTTTGTTGCACTTCTAAATCTTCATGTGTGTTGATGCATATACCTGAGCATGTTTTTCTTTTTGTTTGTTAATGAGTATGCTTGTTTTTGCAAAAAAAAATTTAAAAAACAACAAGTATTTGTTGTGTACGTGAGCCTGTGTGCACTGGTGAGTGTGTGTTTGATTTGTTTATCAGTACCTCAATGAGAGAGAGAAGAGAAGATGAGGGCTGACAAGCCATTGTTTGACAGACTGATAGTTTGGTTGGAGCGCTCTACTGTACTCCCCTCTCCTCTCCATTGTTATGTGACTTGTCATTAAGCCCTTGTTGCCCAGTCAAAATGGGCCGGAGTGCTTGTTAGCCACAGCACTGTCATTTGTTGAGAGGAGTAGGTGAGCCTAGCACAAACACACACACACACAGACACACACAGACACACACACGGACACACACACAGATACAAGAGGGCAGATGCACCGAGTGGGTACTGCAGATGTGAAAAATTATTTTTGCTCAGTATCTATGGTGCTCAATGTATTATTAACATTCTCATATAATACTGTTAAAAAAGACACAAGCTGTGCTGATGAAATTAGGAGCATGTATTGTTGAAAGAGCTTAGCTACATTTTTAGAGGAATAAACCAGCTCTGAAGTAAACTGATGTTTACATAAAGGGTGAAAACTGAAAGAAGGAAAGTCGACTACATGTGTATTTACTCTTTAAAGAAGGACTCTTGATCTCCTTGGTCATGTATAGCTAAAAGACAGTTTTTAATTTTTTATTGTAAAAATTATGGTTTGTTGAAGTGAAATGCAGAAATGCAGTAACCAATTCCATCTTAAATGAAAAAAAATTCTTGTTTTACTTTAACCAGAATAACTTTTAAAGTACTACAACTTCGTGCACAAAGAATCTCTTTTTAGATGTGCAGGTTTCTTGATTTAATATTATTGTTCTCCCTCTTTATCTGCTTGGAGTTATATTTCTGCAAAGATGCACATTAATGTCTCTCCAGAGTTATGCAGAGACGGGTGCTGACAGAGGAACTGATGTGCCGACCTCTTGACCTCAACTATGTGTCAAGCAATCTGATTGGTTTGAAACAGGAAAGAAAATATTGCATAGCTGCATTCTAAAAATCGGCCCAGATATAAAAGCTATACGAATCTCCCTGAACAAACCCTGTACTTGTTTGCCTTCGTTTAGCCCGGAGAAACACGTCTCAGGCTTAAAACAGCTGCTTGTTAGAGAAACACAAACATATGATTGGATCCTCATCCAAACCCTTCGACTGTCAGTGGATTGAGACACTTTAGCTTCAGCAACTTCAATAAACATTCACCAAACCTTTTATATATATATGATGTTAATCACCTGCACAGCTTCACCGCACAGATGCACACAGACAGAAATGAGTATATAAACAAGCAGCCAGACAGACCGGCAGATATTCCTCTCTGGTTCGTTTCCCGTCTCAGGAGGGGACAAGAACAAACAGGTGACATCACTTCCTGCTGAGGACAATCACACAGGAACAGGTCAGAGCCTCCAGAAGTGCCGTCATCGCCATAACAACCCTGACACAGCCAAGCACACACACACACACCTACACATCCACACAAAAACACACCACACTATTGTTAGCTCCAAACTGTCAATAAGCTCAGTTTATTGACATAATTTTCAAGCATTGTATATTTTTGTCTGTCTGTTGCGTCTTTTTCCCGATCTCACTTCCTTCATGCTTTTCTGTCCACCTTTTATTTCATCAGTTTCAGTGTTGTGTGTTTTTCTTTACACAATGAATTTGGTCAAATATCTCTCTCATACTTCAGCTTCATGCTGCAAGAAATGTGAAGATATGTTGGTGTCAGTTTTTACACAACTTACTGTTCATCAGCACATCGATATGAAACTGCAGGAAAACACTTAAACTGAAAGCATTAATAAAACAACCCTGAAAGTAGCTTGTGCAGATAACTTTGGGGTCTGAGATGTGTTTTGTGTAACTGCTGTGTGACCCCATTTAAAATCTGACTTCCATCTCTCTTTGTCGCCTCTATCTTGTTAAGTTTCAACAAACAAATTAGAAAACAATAAAAGCTTAAAAAGAAAACCTCTTGAATGTGGCGTGACTGTCTAATCTGTAGTGTTTTTTAGGTGTTTTTATTGCAGCCTTGATAAAAACCTTTTTAATGACGGAGAAGAAAATAATAATCATGAATAATATTATTTCTTTTATACGGACTCTCATTAAAAACAATTTAAATGAAATTTTAAAATATAGCCCATTCAATGAGATGTTATATGAGGGTGTCTTTGTAGAAGCAGAAAGTCTAGACTGAACTCACAAAAGGTCATGGGGTCACCAATGAAATAAATTATTATAGAAAACAAACAAACAAACAAAAAAAACTTCAATGATACAGTAACACTTGACACTTCTACACACCTTAATCTGAAATGCTACACTTTGTTATACACAAACACTTAAGGCTAAGAGGGTGTGGGGATACAGTAAGAGAAGGGCCACAGTGCTGCTCCTCGTACCTGCAGTACCTCTTCTGGCCTGAGGGTGGGAGCAGTGGCCGCAGTTTGACAGCTGCGGCGCGTTAGAGGAAGAAGACCTACAGCAGCACAGAGCAGCTCGTCAACAACGGTCTACTTTTCTTGTTTGAGTACAAACAAAACATACAATTCTAAGGAATCACAAAGCGCAACAATCTTATGCAAATAGGAAATAAAATAGACTGTTTATTGATTGTTTATCATGTCGATATGATTTTATTCATCCGTCGTTATTGTGAGATTTAATGGATTTAACGGAGTTTAGTTTGTTTTTGTTTTTTATTGTTGTTTTTTTTAGCTAACCTGTCCAGTAACTAAGAGGCTTTTCTAGTTTGATGTACTCAGAAGTGCTTTATTTCGTTTTCCTGTAGTGACGTATAGAAAAAAAAGGAGTACGGTGAACACTTGATTACACATCGTCACTCTCAATGTATTTGCCTTGATGCGCGCTCTTATGTGCGCTCTTAATTGATTGACCTGTTGTTATGGATCGCCTTGTGGTCGGTACCAGTCAATACTGCCATGTCTTAGTTTTCCAGGGTGAGAGGGTGAGAGGGAAAAAAATGGGGGGAGGAAGAAAGAAAGAAAAGGAGAGAGAGAGGGAAGATATTGATCAGGTGCAGTGCGCATCGAAATCCACGTTTACCTGACCTTCCAAACTGCTGGCATCATCACCGCAACACTGCTGATGTTCATTCCTCTCGCTTTCTTCCTGCCTTCCTCACTTCACTGTCCTTTTGTCTCAGCTCCTTGTGGATTCATGCGTGTGTGTGTGCCTCTGTGTGTGTGTGTGAGCGTGCATGTGTGTCTCTGTGTGTGTATGCATGCTTGAGCTGCAGATAAAGCCTAAATTGAGCTGTTTTGATTGTTCACTGAGAGTGCCCGCAGCACAAGGCCCCTCAGCCAAGGAGCGCGCACACACACACACAGACACACACACTTCCCTACATTCAGCCCCCTTCCAGTCACTCTGCACTCCCTCTCCTCTGCTTTTCTTATTAAGTGGTGTTGGCAACAGCAGGGAAAATTAAAATTCTTTTAATTACTAGTCAGAATAACTTTCTGTCTTTGGAATGAAGCAGGCTACTTGTTAACACTAAACTCTGAAAAATGCATGTCTTAATGTCTCACTGACGCTAATTTAGGTTTACACGTCTTGAATTTTAGGGGTTAGATCAGCTTTAGGCCAAACTACACAGAAGCTATTCTATTAAAGGTGACTCAGGAAATATAATAGCTGGAGATCAGGTGAAAACTAGGGCTCAGCTTAAGAAACATGTATTCAAATGGTTGTTAAGAATTTCCTTAGCTATTTCACCAGATTATTTAATATGGAAATCTGTCAGTGTGACATAGTACCTATGTAAGTGCAAAAAGTATCTCAGCCTGAAATGTGATTCATTAATGTATAATTTTTCATGTATAAATTTTATCAGTCAGTATGAAATTCTGAGGAGATACACAAAAGAAGAAGCATAGACTGAATGTGTGATGTACATCTACTGCTGCTTACATGGATTTACAGTCAGTGTGTGAATATGAAACACTGGTGTTTATTAATATCCATATGATCACAGAACTGTGCTAAAATATAAGAAGGCAAAAAATCTCATTGGGAGAAAAAAAAAGCTTTATACACTTCAGTCTAATGCAGGTATTTAATTATGAGGACGAGCAACTCTTGGTATCATTTTACTCTCATAAAAGACTGGTGGCTTAAGGCTCAGATTTGTCATTAAGTTCTTTCTCCCGACTGTGCAAAGTCTTCTTTTTTTTCATTATTTGTAAATACATTGAAATAAAAACCGTAAAGCGATGTCATCATACCGCTCAGCAGAGGTCTTCCATGGGAATCCCTTTGCTCATATACCAGATGTAAAAGAAATGCATTGGCATGTCTGCTTTCACAGGGATTTTAGAGAGGAAATACATATTTGTTGATTTGAAAAGGAAATGAACCTGAACCGGAGTCCAATGATACCATACAATTATGCAAATGCACTCTTAAAAACAAACTGCACACAAATGATTTGGCAGAAATGCTTTGGGGAGAGTGAGAGGTGTGTATGTGTACACATGGATGTTGGCATGCAAAGACAAATGCACTGGACATTGTTCTGTGGCTGTACACACACAAATACACACACTCCTGGGATGATGTCTGGCTAGGTGGATAAAGTAGTGCTATTGTAATTCGATAGATGGCTTTCCCTAAGATAATCTGCCTTAAACAGATGATCATTTTGGGAGTAGATTTGATTGATGTGGGACAGGCAGAGCAAAACAAGAGGGAGAGGGAAAGATGGAGAATATCTGTGGGTGTGTGTGTGTGTGTGTGTGTATGTGTGTGTGTGTGTGCGGAAGAGAGAGAGAGAGATGGAAAATTAAAAGGATACGCATGGTGAAGAACATTATTTTGTGCCACTGCCAGCTGGACTTAGTTGGAAATGATGCTCAAACTGGGACTTCTCCTCCTCTTGCTGTCTCTCTCTCTCTCTGTTTCTTTGGCTCTCCTCATGTTGTCATTGTTCATTTGACCAATCACACTTTCTGATTTCCGCTTGATTTAGATCCTTTTTTGTAGGATGTTTGACTTGCATCATTTCAGAACTTTAGAAGATGAGAGCAACACATTCAGATACTTTGTCCTTGGGTCAAACTCCTGTCCCCTCCAATGTCTTTGTCAATTTAATGACAATAAACATGAACACTGTTTTCCTTTTTTTAATGAGGAGAACAAATTTTACCAGTTTTTGCCAGTTAGGCAAACAGTCATGTTGTTTTTGATCAACAATTTTCATTGTTTTAAAGGAAAAATTGAAGAAATGGGGGTTGATGTCTGTCTGACTGATGTCCGAAACTTTCTTCATTGTTAAGACACTTTATTTAGCTGTTTTTGGTAATATTATGTTAATTAGCCAGCTAGCACCCTGCAACTAAAGATCTAAGCTCAGTACTGACAGATGTTGCAAACAGAACCAGCGTCTGTAGTTTGATAGCTGTTTGTTCTTATTTTGTAGCCTTTTATCACAAGAAGTTATTTTCAGCCCTGCTTCTAAGTTACTTAATTCAGTTTGCAAGATTCATCATAAGATGGTAGATCTTATGATGAATGCCCTGTAGAATTTATGGGAATAATTAACGATAAAATACAATCTATACCTCATGGTCTTTCCAGTGGAAAAAGTGCTGAACCAAATTCCATTCAAAAAGCAGCTGTTTTATAGGAAGACATTTTTTTTCACGGACAAAAATTTGGTTTCACAATCCGCCCCCCTTTTTATTTACTCAGTAACGTCTTTAACAAACCTGTAATTGTTTGTTCTTCACTCTTTGAGGAGTGAAAGGAAAATTGTAAACTAGGATTTTTTATGATTTTATACTTAAAATGTGACACGGCAGCTTTTAGACACAGTGCCACTACTTTTTTTTTAATTTTACACCTGCACTTTTACAGCACTTGTTTTCACCCCCCCACCCCCGCCCCCCCCCAAAAAAAAGGGGCGTGTTTATTAACAACGGGGTGGTGATGCACGTTTGTGCACTTTCAGGTGTCCCTCTTATCACTTCCTCTAATCCAAGTGGCCTTTCATTTGCTAAAAATGGGAAGAAAAACACTCTGTCCTCGCTCTCTTCCTTTCATTCACTTCCACTGGTGATGTATTTTGTGTTTTCCTATCCCGATCTCACTTCCTTTCCTTTCTCTCTCTCTCTCTCTTTCTGTCTCTCTCTCTCTTTCTGTCTCTCTCTGCCAACATAATCCTCCGCTCAAGCCCCTGGGTTGCCGTAGAAACATCAATAACATTCCTGCTTGACAACATCTTAGTGCATTAAAGTGGTCGTAGGGAGACTCGGCCCAACGGAGGCACACAAACACACACAAACACGCACAAACCCACAAACCCTCACACACACACACACACACACACACACACACACAAACACACAAAATAACGAAAAAAAAACATCTCTAGGATTTCTGCAAAAATGGCAGAAAAACATTGACAGGTTTGAGTAACGGAAAGAGCAGAAAAAAAACAAAAAGTTGTGTAGATATTTAAACTGAAGGACAACCAGCCTGTTATGAATAAAACAATTAATTTTTTTTCTAGGACTGATCCTGCAACCTTTCAAAATTTAAATACGAAACAAAATTAAATAATTTCCATAGACGTAGTGAACAGTAGTTATGATTATAACAGAAGTAAATAAGCTTTGTTTCTTCAGTTTTCTTCAGAATAAGAGTAACTAAATTTAACAAATTAAATTTATTTGCTATCTTTGGTCAGATCTTAATGGCAGTGAACATTTAAAAAAAAATTTTTTTTTTGTTTGAGTAACACCATTCATGCAGAAGATACACCTACATTTTTATTTGTTTTGCTCCTTTCTTGTATCTTCATGTGTTTGAGGTTGTTTATGGCAGCACAGTGTCATAATCAGTGTTGTGGTGATGATCAGGAGTCAGACCCCCCCACCCCCCCGCTGAAGCAGTCGTCCATTCTTCTGCTTTGTTGTGGAGAAAGGTCTCAGTTCTCTGTCCGCTGTGGTGATTATGCATCGTGACCCTGAACTCTGACCTCTCTGTGTAAACAGGGGGAAGGTCTTCAGGCTGCAACTAATGATTATTTTCAATATTGATCTCAAGATTATTGTCTTAATTAGTTGTTTTGTCCAAAAAATGTCAGAAACTAGTGAAAAATGCACTAAAATATTAATAATAAAAATAGATTTTCTTAAAGCCCAATGAGATGTTGTCAAATATCTTGTTTCATCATAATCACCATCTCAAAGCCAAAGAACATTCAGTTTACTTTACTTTAAAACAGAGAAAAGTAGACAATACTCTGTTAGAGAAGCTGGAACAGGAGAATGTTTGGCATTTTTTCTTAAAAAGACGATCGTAACAGGTTTATTTTCTAACTGATGGATTGTTTTTCCTTTTTTTTGTTCCAGTTTCTTTTTTGAAGGCTCTCATTTTGGCTCTTCTTAAACAGCAGCTGTCCATCATGTTTCTGTTTCAGGGAGCCGTTGTGGTCATGCTCCTGTAAATTCAGATGATGAATCTGAGAGGAAGATGAGGCTTCTGCCTCAAGGCTTTTATAAACCTTATAATAAAACTCTTTTGTTTTACATTAAAGGGAAAATAATCAAAAGTTATTTGACTCGTTGGCTAACTGGGATTTTCTTTTTGGAGTTTTTATTTTCTTCCTGTTTCTGCGTAGGTCTCCTCCCACATTTTAGAGACATGCAGGTTTAGTGGTGACTGAGTTGCCTGTAGGTGTTAACAAGGAGTCTGAATGCTTAGTTGTCTGGCGTCCTGTCCACTGTGTACCCACCTTTCACCTTTTCACCCCCCACACAGCCCTACTGAGGATAAGCAGTTATAGATAATGTTGGAATTTTGGATGGATGATCAGTTTTCCTGCTCAGTATCACAGAAAGCTTCCTTCGTCTCATGTGAGGGAAGTTTAATAAAGTGAAGTACATGGACGTAATTTCTGCAAGACAGCAGCTTGGAGTTGAACTGCCTTTTTCACTTTTCTCGCCCTTTTAACAAGATGTGTGATGGAGAGAGTGAGTGATGGCATCCGCTAGAGTCCACTCTCGGCTCAGAGTAACATCACTTTCTGTCTCTCTCTCTGTCACTTCTCCTCTGTCCGTCTCTCCTCCTCCCACCCTCTTTCTCTTCCTCTCTCCCTCTCTCTGTCTCTCTGTCTCTCTCTCTCTCAGTCCATCTCAATTAATACTCTCCCACCTCCCTTCGAGGGCCTATTATACATTAGCCCTCTAAATCGAATCTCATGGAAATTGCCAGGGAGACTAACGCTGCCAGTTTGACTGACACACCGCTGGATTTGTATTCAGTGCGATGAACGGCCGAGCATCTACACATGCAAAATTACATACACAGACGCATGCACACACTCGAGCGGTCAGCCATGTGCTCGCCACGTTACTGAACATGAACAAGCGAGCAGTCTGGACACAAACACACACTCACACACACATACAGTGAACTGAGTGGTGAGCAATGCTTTTGAACACACAGATAAATTAATGTCAGACATACAGTACAGGGCCAAAGAGGGCTTGTTTATGTGTGTGCGTGTGCTTGGGTGTGCGTGCATTTGTGTTATTGTGTGTGTGTGTGTGTGTGTGTGTGTGTGTGTGTGTGTGTGGTGATAACGATGCTCTCTCGGTGACAGCGGCCACAGATTGTTCCGTGGACAGACCTGTCATCATCCCAGTCAAATTATTCTGATTGGCCGCTGATTTCCTGATGGCGTCCCTCTGTGTGTACGCGCGAGCGTGTGAGTGTGCATGTGCATAAGGGTGTGTTATGTGTCTTTTGTGTTTGATTGAGAGCCTGTGTGCTTGCATTCTTGCATATGGGATTTGTGTGTGTGTGTGTGTGAGTGAGTGTGTGTGTAGCCCTGTTTCATCATCTGTTGCCATTCCCACCTGTCTCCACAGTGACTGCCATGTCTAATCACTTGATGTGATTTGTGTTGGTAAAACAACACACCTTCCTCTGATGAGGGCCTCCCCCCTGGTGTTTATGTGTGTGTGCGTGAATGTGTGTGTGTGTGCGTGTGTGTGTGAGTGTTTGATGCAGGCACCCTTTGGGGCTTCCAAATCAACATTGTCAAGATCCCGCTGTCCCATTATACAGAGACAAGCCTTTTTGTCTGATGCACGTACACACACTTACATGCACACACATAAACACACACATGCAAACACACAAACACACTCACACACACACAGACACACTGTCTTGGCCAGATACAGACTGAATTTGTAGCAGATCCTTGTAAAACACTGTACAGTTGTCTTGTGAAGCAATCAGGACGGAGTTTTATACCATCCTTGTTTTACTTAACTGTAATATGTTGGTGACTTTCTTTCTGTCTCTCAAACACACACACACAAACACACACACACACACACTCATGCACACACACTCATGCACAGACTTACAAGCATACCTTGTGAGTGCTCTAGTCAGACAACCACATAATGGGCTAAAGAGGTACACGAAACAGATGGTTTTCCAGCTAGCCGCCTCACTAATGCTAACAGGACATGTCACACAGGCAGAGAGGAGAAGAAAGAGGGTGAGAGAGATAAAGAGGGAAAGTGGATATGGGAGAGATATTTATACAGGGACAGAGTGTGTGTGAGAGAGAGAGACAGGCAACCAGCCAGCATGGAAGATTTACGTTTGAAATTTAATGAAGAGAGAGGTGACAGAGTTGTTGTACGGAGAGAAAAAGTACTTTGAGAAAAGGGACAGTAAGTTTAAAGTAACTAAAGTACAACTGGAAACTCGCCTTGAAAGCTGGGTCACATTACTTTGGACTCAAGTCAGGTTTAATATCTGCCCCCCCCCCTGTAAGGACACTAACTGTCCATCATATATCTTGTCAGCTAATCTCAATTTACAGCTGCATGACTGGATGTTAAACCAAAATACTCTTTGATTACAGACCAAAATTTGGTTGTAGAAACAAGTTTTTAAAATGGGTAATGTTGAAACAAAGACTTGGTCAGACTGTTAGGCTGGTTTCATTAGTCTTTAATCAAATATATCCTGATTTAAATTCAGGAAACTCTCTACGCTTTAGACTCTTCTGTTTTAAAGCAAAGTTTTTAATTTAACACCTGTGAATAACAGTTTTTTTAATCAAAAGAGAATTCAAAAACTTTTATATTTCACTATTTAAGAATTATACCAAGCTATTTCATCATTCTGTTTTTGTCTTGCATTACGATTTGTGACACACGCACATATGAAATCATTTTGTGGGTCTGTTACTAAAACTTTTTTTGTGAAATATTAACATTATTCTGTTTATTTTAAGCCAGTTGATGCACTGAGGTCTGTGGGGATACTTGATAAATACAGGAGGACAACTGGAATATTTAAAAAAACACAGAAAAAAAGGGAAAAAACACAGATTTACAGGATATGAGATAACTGCTTCTTCCCTCATTTTTATACACTCTCAGTCTCTCTCCTTCCCCTCCAGCCACACTTCACCCAGGAGACTGTGTGTTGCCAATCTGTGCCAGGCTGTGAAACATTAGCGCCATGCAAAATTCAACAGGACTAAGTCAGGCTTTTAGCATCAGGCGGGTGTAGGCTCTATATGTTTAGAGGCAAGCCTGCAGCAAGAATAATCTGATTATCTAACAAGCGAGAGCTTTCACCGCCGCCGCGGATGGTGTTTGATGTTTGTGTGCAGCCGTGTGTCTGTTTTATGTGCTCAGAGTGCATGTGTGCCGTCAGAGAAGATGCTCCGTCCTTTTCAGCTAATCCGAGTTGTTTGAAAAGTGAGAAACGGTGCAGAAATCGCATGTTGAATGAAACGTCGAGAACGGCGGTTGTATTTGTCTCTCGGAGTTACAGAATTGTGAGCTTCTTTAAGTTCCTGTGTTGCTTTTGGTTTTTTTTTTTTTTTTGAAACTCGAGTGTGACCCCGTGGCACGGATTCAAAAGGAGATGTCATAGTGTTTGTAGGAGCGGGAGCGAAGGTGTTCATTCTTCCACAGACTCAAACACCTCTGACACGCTGGCACACACAATCCTTCCTCCTGCTACGTGTCACAATGCAGTCTGCTCCTGTCTTCAAAAACGATGTACAGAAAACCACACAAAGCTGTCTGAAACATTGCACTGTAGCAGAGAACCACACAGGCTTTTACCTCAGTGTTAAGTTTACTCCAGAAACTCAGAAACAGTCCAAAAAAAATAGTATAGTATTCAAATAACACATTCTTTTTGTTGCTTTGGATGCAAACAATGAGGGATAAAACAGCAAACAGCATCGACTGAACCTCTAAACTTACTCTGTGATTCAGCGTATCTTGTTATCTAACCTTTTCCATCCCCCTCTGTCCAGATCCTTTCACACAGTTTCCAGTAGACTTCCCCCTCATACAGATTTCCACACAATTTCCCTGCTATTAACCTGCTTCTTCTTTCTTGATTTCATCCCGCCTCCTTGATTTTCCCACAACTCTTCCATCTCCTGCTGAATATCAGGGGCCTCCTCTTCATTGCATGATGGGAAGAGAAAGGAAAAGATGCTAAAAAAGATGATGTTTTGACTCATGTCATGTATATTTGGAGTTCATTTGCCATTATGACATGTCAGTATTTTCTCTGAAAGATCTTAATTTTTTTATCTTTTGCCTTTTAACTTTTTCGGTCAAATTTTGTGTAATATTCTAATCAATAAAATTAAATCTAAAACGTAGTATCACAGCTGTATGTGTGAAGCCAAGTAAAGTTCTCATGGAAAAAGCTAATGGCAAAACTATTTGACATATTTTGAAGCAAAATTTTAACCTTTAAAAGTATAAAAATGTTAACCAAACCAAGCACAAATATCAATTAATATATATCTTTGGTTATTTTATATATATATTTTAAATCTATAAACTCATTAATACACAAAACAAAAAATGTGGTTTGATATATTCTTCCCAGTTCAATAAATTTTAGGCTTCTTGGTCTACATGGAACCACAACACTTCCATTCTCTGCACAGGAGCAAAACAAAAATGGTAGAAAAAATTAAAAACATGTGGAAGAGATGAACTAAAACATAAATATCTTTAAACACAGCGTTAAAAATTTCCCTGGTTGTATTTTTAATGCAGTTTTTGCATACTGTTGAAATGTAAACAGCAAACTAAATGGGAATAAGACAGAATCACATGATACAAACAGACACACAGTTCACAATATTTGCAGTATATTTTCCTTCTGTTTTCCTTGTTTTTCTTTCCCTGTTCTCTCCTTTACCATCTTAAATTCAGACTCACTTTCTTCTTTGTCCTCTCCCTCACCTCTCTGCTCTCCTCTGAAGCCTCCCCCTCCTCCTCTCTCCTCCTCTCTCCTCCTCTACACTTCACAATTGTTTTATTTCTTACTCACACTTATAATCTATGAGAGCAGCCAGCTCTCTCTTATGTACATTTATCTCTTTATACGTTTCTTTCACTCACTTCGCCCACCCACACACACACACACACTCTCACTCTCATATACTCGCGTCCTGTCGCTCCGAATTCACTGCTCTGGTAATCTGTTAAACCTACCCACGCCATCTAACCTCGTGTTAATCCACCATCTGACTCTTCTCTCTGCCTCTCTTCCTGTTGCTCATCCCTTTTCTGGCAAACAGCAGCTCTTGAATAATTGCAGTGAGGAAGAAATTTTCAATGCATACGTGATGGGCTCTCTGAAGCATCGCTCTCTCCCTCTGAAAGTCTATCCCTTCTTCTTAATCCTACCTTGTCTAACTGAAGAGCCTAGTGGTAGACACGCACACACACACACACACACACACACACACACTAGCAGGCTACACACCAATTTGGTGAAAGCAGCTGCTGCAAGAGGAAATGCATAGGGAGAGAAACTTATCTCTCAGCGACACTACTCGACACACACACTCAAAACGTCAACTGTTTGGTACCTATTCATTTACACACAATGCCGCATGCACACAAATGCACACACATCCAGGCACCACACACACACACAGCCATTCACATACATCCACAGGTCAATTGCTTTTTGTAACACGACCTTAATGGGAAGTGGTTTTCTGTATAACAAAACACTTGAGTTGTTGATCATTCAATTCGCCCATACATCTGTTCAATATTGTGTGTGCGTGCATGTGTGTGTGTATGTAAGATCACACATTCTGTGGAGTGTTTTAACACTGTCATGATTAGTGCAGTTATGTGCTGTCAAGTGGGAGGAATTGCTTCCATTTCTAAAAAGGCACCAACATAATGATGTTTACGCACACACGCGCAACAACACACACAACAACAACAATGCATCCCACAGAGGGACTTTTGAGAGGCAGAGTGTTACGCACACTTGACAAATAACACAAACCCTAACACCAGCGTGTATTCGTGTGCGGCACCAGCTAACATCTCGGTTTTACATCAGTTTTACCAGCACAAAGTCGACACAGTCACACACACACACACACGCGTTACACACACGGTCACCTCTCGTTCCTGTTAGTTAATCCTTCCTCCCCCCCCAGCTGTGCAATCATAATTTAAAGGTGTTGTCTGTATAATTTCTGTGGATTATGTGATTAGGAAGCTATTGTGGCAGATTAATGTGCGAATGAGGTTAACCCGTGATGAAATGGCTTTTGTCAGCCGGTGCCCTCTGCAGCGTATTGTCATGCTCCGTCCTTGTCCTTTTGTCTGTGTATGTGTGCATGTGTGTGTGTGTGCATGTGTGTGTATGTGTAAGAGAGACAGACAGGTGTTGGCCAAAGCCTTTTAATCTTTAAGCCACCATATTTATTTGTGATCATATGTCTCGATTTATTTCGTTAATGTGCTTGGTGTTAGTCTGGTTTTAACACTCACCTCGCTTAAACTCTCCTCTCCTCCCTTCCTCCTCTCCTCTTTTTTCAGCCCTCCATATTACCTCTGTGCAGTGAGACTGGGCGACACAGACGCAGCTCAGAGCGAGAGCTGTAGTTGGATCTAGATAGGGCTCAGAAGAGAGGAGGCATGGCTGTGGCAGAGCCTGGAGCCAGCTGTCACAAATAGAACATTTAATAGTGTCTCTCTGTCTCTCTGGAGCTGGTCTGCTGTCGGCTCAGGTCATTCCAGATAGGACTCTATCTTAGGATGATCTCACTGACAGCACCCACTTTAGACTAATCACTCCATTTAGACTGGAGTGGCCCTGAGGAGGGAGGGAGCGAGAGAAAGGGAGAGAGAGAGAAAGAGGAAAAGAGAGACAGAAAGAGAGAGAGAGATGACAGAGATGAACAGTTAGTACCCTGCAGGAGGAGAAGGAAATGAGGCAAGATCCGAGCGAGGGGCCGCGAGTCGCCGGGAAAGAAGCAGAAGGCAGACAGATACGGAGCAAGAGTAAAAGAGAGATGGCAAGCCGGTTATTTTCGGGGCCGTGTATGAGGCATAATAACTGTTAATTGAAATGGAGTGTCGTGCTAACCGTGGGGTGTTTGTGTAAATATATGTATGTCTGAGTCTATTTATGCGGGATTGACTTTGTTTGAGCTCGTTAGATGTGTAAGCAGTAAACAGGAGAGTGTTTTAAAGTTGAACGAAGTTGAACGGTCACCCAGATTTGCTTCATCTCATCATCTTCTCTGTTTCTTGCCGTCGTTGCTTTTTGTTGAAGCCAAACTTCAGACCTCTGATGACACCCGGGATTCACTCTGTCTTAAAAACATTAATTAGAAATTTAAGATGATCACTATTTTTTCTGTGGAGTTTTGATTTTGTTGAGCTGCTTCTTTTCTTTTTGTCAGCCACAGTGAACATTGCTGCCCACGCTAACTGCTAAAAAATCCAGCGTAAAGTGAATATTACAACCTCCTATCAAACAAACAAATGATGCAATCTTCAGATTGCTTGTTTTTTTTAATAAAAAGTTCAAAAGTTGGGAATATTTGATTAACAGGTAGTACTTCTAAATGACATCACCTATGATACTTTTTCCATTTCAAATATTTTAATGATTGATTGAATGAATTGAAACCTGCGAACGGTTTGTTTCTAATTTCTCGGTCCTTGAATGACAGTACATATGTGTACATATGACTGAGGAGAAAGTATTTTGTGAAAATGAACGAGTTGATCCAGAGATTTCAGAACAATAATCTCTGAAGTCAACAGGACCTGACTTCAAGAAAACGTTTCAGTCGGACTGAAAAAGCTACAGAATACTTGCACATATATAAGAACACTGTGATCCCTGATGGAACGGTCTATTCACTGGAGCCCAGTGTGTGTTTGTGCATGTATGAGGTCTTTATACTGTATGCCAGCTAATAATGTACAATAGCTTCCTCTCTCCCATGTGTGCCTCCCCCGTCCTCCCTCTCTGTGGCCAGATAACCTCCACCTGTCACTCCTCATCCTCCGCCTCTCCTCTCCCATTCTTCCATCTCTCTCTCCATCCGTTCATCCCTGGGTGTCCCTATTCATCCACAGTGATGGAGTTGGTCCGACTTGCCTTTGCCTTTCAATGCAGGCGAGTGTGCAGAACACACACACACTCACACACACACACACACACACGCACACATACGTACACACTTGCGGGCACATACACACATACTTTGTGTTCGCCACCCATTTACCTGACTCAATGCCTCTATTCTCTGGCTCCAAATTGACCGTTGGCTGGACAGATGGACGGATGACCCATGGTGGTCCCTCTCTCCTCGCTTCCTCTCTCTCACATACACAGACACACACAGACACACACAATAAAGATTTCCCCATCAGGTTTCTTCAAAAACACAAATATGTGTTCAGAACACACTCGTTCTTCCTACTTTTTAAAACTCTTCCTCCATTCCACTCTCTGTGTTTCTCATTGTAGAAATTCTATTTATTAGATTTCTATTCTGTTGTAAGCATATAACATAAGTGTGATTATTTGATTTAGCAGTATTTATAAGTTGCATTATTATACTTATAGTGGTAAGAACATCTCAAGTTATTTTTATGTTCTTGGCAGTTCAAAAGAGGACCCAAAGGCAGGACACCAGCCAGAGGAAACCAAAGGCAAGATTTAACAACGTAAACCTCATTCCAAGTTACAAAAAAGTGAGAGAGAAAGCTGAGGTTAGTACAAAAAAAAGGCAACAAAAACACAAACATTAAACTAACAACAATGCAGGAAGAAATGAGGAAGAAATGAGGAATACAGGCAGGAATACAGATGAGAGACACAAGCAGCAAACAGATACAATCTGACAACTGAGATGGATGGAAAACACATCGATGTACTACACAGACTTACTTCCTAATAAAACACAGGTGTAACAGGAAACAGACAGGTAGAAAAACAAAAAAAGACACATGAGGAGAGTGAACTCTCAACAAAAAAACGAAACAAAACAAAAAAGTTCCGGTTCAGCTTAATACTTCAAAATAAAAAAAGCAACCTCTTCTGGACTCTGAACCTGATAGAGGATCAGAAGCAGCTTGATCATGGGAGCTGATGAGAGTGATGGTACATACATATTTATACCATATACTTATACTTTATGATACAAAACAAACATAGCTGTTATGCACATAAGAACAATATTAAAATACATTTGCTATAACTAATTAATCCAATACAATAATTTAATTTACTGATTAATATACCTGTTATTTTCTAATAATGATAGTTGGATTTAAAAAAAAAAAATACTTCTCACAATTTCTTAATGCCCAACAACATATTTTTAAATACCATTTTTTCATACGATCAACAGTTAAAGACCTGAATATATCTTACAGTAATCACATGAGCAAAAGCTGACAATCCTCATGTTTGATGAGCTACAATGAGAGAATTGCTAAAAAGCAAACAAACAGCATCTACACACAAGTTACTGATATTTTGGCACCCGCTTTTGCACGGTGCATGATAATTTACACTGTGTATAAGATACAGAGGTGAAAAATGTACAGCATCTCTGATGTATGAAAGGACTGGCCTCGACGTGACATGCGTTTGCTGAGCTCTTGTATCATACATAACTGTGGCTTTGTCAACAGTCTGCGGGCCAGATCTTTTCCATCTGAGGTTAATCCTACAGAGAGAGAGGGATCCCAAACCTGAATATTACCAGAGCTCAAATCTCCTCACAGTCAGACGCCACTACTCACATCTCACACCTTCACACAGAGGGGTTTGCATGTCAAGATAAGTGGAAAAGGTAAAGGGAGACAAACACACTCCTGCGCAGTCCACTGAATGGCAAATGCGCACACGCGCGCACAGTAGAGGCCTTGTATAAACACTTACACATGCACACAGAAAAACCCATTCAGGGGAAAGACACACGTACAGTATGAACACACACAAATGCACCTGCACAAACACACTCATGCACAGACACACACTGGCAGTGGAGCTCATCTGTGTGGTATCTGCTCTCTTCTCTCTGCAGTAGGCAGATAAGTGCCATAGTCAAACCAGCGAGGGAGAAACACTGTAGTAGATAGGCCGTGTAGCAACACTCCATACTCCCTGCGGTGGTTCTGTGCGTGTTTGTGTTTGTAGGGAATGAAGCAGAAATATATTTCAAAATTTACTGAAATCTCTCTCTCCCTGAATTTCAATCAAATTTTAATGCAAACTCTAAATGAAACTTGCCATTTTTTAAAGCCTGTTTTTAAGCTTGTATTGCTCTTTTGGCACAGTGCTGTGTAAAAGTCAGGTCGGTGCTGCGACAAAACGATGATTTACAGGTAAAGATGCAGTTTGTTTTGTTGCATTAAATGCCCAGTTTACATGCAAAAACAAAAGATAAATAATGCACTTTAACCATTTTGCAAAGTTTAAGTATTTCCTCACTCATCAACTCCACATGACCTCTGCTTGTAGCCACAGTGAACAGGCTGCATTCACACCTGTATTTAGAGCTGTTTACTTGTGATTGGTTCATCCCCAGGACGGACGTTAGTACCAGTGTGCACAGCCTCTTTGATGCTTTGGTTATAGCAGCAGGAAAGAGCAGTGCAGCAGCTCTTCACTAAATCGTACAGCCTTGTGCGTATACAATCATTTGTGTATGGTTCTTCATAGCACCAAAAAATGGCTCTGTCATGCTCCGAGCTAAAAAAACCTTTTGTGGTACCAGTCTTTTGTGTGCATCAATGGGCCCTACATTTCTGTGTCCTACCCTGTTGTGCCCCTTTCTATGGTGTCCATCTTATTCTCCCCCTTCACTGTACTCTGCCTGATTATCCATATCTCACCTCATTATTTGTATAATCACGTGTTTACTGTCTGCACAAGGATTAACAGGACGACCCCAGGCTGCTAACAACCGATAATGAGAATGAACTCAGTAATAGCCAGATAACTGGTTTGCCGTTGCATAGTCTCATCTTTGTTTTGCCTCTTTTTAGCCTGTGATCTCTGTGTCAACACAGTTGCATAATTCGACTCGGCACATCACAGCGCACTGTTGTCATCAGTGGACTGACTGGAAACAATACAAACACTTTTCTGTTTTGACCCCGAGCTCGAAAACTGCAGCACTGTGAGGTGTCTGATGAACTCCGAGAGCAACATTTTGTTTCTTGTGTTTTTAATTGCTGACAAAATATCATTTGAAATAATTATTTGGCTCAATTTAGCTTCGTTCAAACTGTGACCTAATTCAGAGCCATCAAAAATGTGAGAAATCGACCGCATGATGCACATAAAGAAGAAATTTAGATGATAGATTAAGGTTAGGATAAAGTTTTTACCACTGAGATGTTTTTAGGAAATTGCACAATCCTTAAAAACAAAACGGTATATGTGAAGATTTTTTCCCAAGATTCTGTCTGCCTCTGTACACTTGTGTGACCTGATGTGGTATCATACGGTAAAGCGTTGGTCTGAAGAGCTCCATTGATCCGTGCGCTGACCGATAGACCCATAGACTGCTGCAAAGCTGTCGGGGTAATAAAAAAAAAAGTGGCAGCAGTTTATCTCCTAGCAACATACAGTAACATCATCCTGAGGTCTTTCTTCCTTCTTTCTCTGTCTCTTTTTCTTTCTGCCTCCTCAGACCCAACAAACACTTGAGTAGACTCCCCTTGACTGCTACCACTCTGTGTATGTGTGTGTGCATGTGTTTGTGTGCATGTGTGTGTGTGCATGTGTGTGTGTGTGTGTCCCTCAGGGGTCCTTGTGCATGTCCATCTCTGTGCTTTCTACCATGCAGGATAAAAGCCTTTCAGCTGTGACTGCTGCCAAATCAGCCCCTGCCACACCACTGCAACTCCACTCCAGTACCAGTTAACTATCACACTGTCATTAGAAACAGAGTGTGTGTGTGTGTGTGTGTGCATGTGTGTGTGCGTGAAAGAGAGAAAGAGAGAGAGAAAGAGAGAGGTGAAGATAGGGATATAGATGTAGGAGATGAGAAAGAAAGGAATAGCAAGCCCAACAATCCGGGTCACAGGATTCAGAAGAGTGAGCATCAGTGATATGTTTCTGATCAGGTCCACTGGTGTGAACTCCCTCTGCACAAGCGGAGAAAACACTCCCGATTGACTCTTGCAAGTGAGCATAAGGATCAGTGAAATGGGCAAATGTGGTGTATTATAGACAAGCTTTATCCACTTACAGTCAGACACCGTTTGGACAGCATCGTGCTTCTGTAAAGGATAAGTCTTGTCTTCTGTTGCCTTTTTTTTTTTAACAAATTCCCACAAAAAGACGACAAAATAACTATTTATACATTTATCAAACTAACAGTTTTAATTTAGTAGCTGTTAGCAGATTTATATCATCAGGAGTAAAAAATATAAAGCCAAATTTCCTTCATTGGCTTAACAAACACATCATCTACACACACTAATAATGTAGGCATACAGGACTGTATAGAACCAGACAGTGTAGATCTGACACGTGAGGAGTCAGTGGGTCGCTAACTGCTTTGTTAGCATCTTATGGTCAAACCAAAACATGCAACTTACAGGGTTAAAGGGGGCACTTCCACTCTTGACCTCCCCTGCTCACCAGCTCATAATCCAGGTAGCTTGCTTGTTGATAATTGTGTATTGGAGGTCCTAAGTAGCTTTACATGGTTAAGTTCCTTAACAGATCAGACCGCTCTCCTGCATGTCCCTGTGAGCCTTACATAGGATGAGACAGGTCTCAGATTCGGAGTTGGGCTATGATTCCAACTTCTGGTAACTGAGAGATTAAAACTCAGTTTTCATTGTTGTCTTCACTTCATTGACTGTAATCTTAAGTTTTCTGTCCCTTTTGTCTCATCTTTATTGTTTAAAATAAGGGAAGCACATTAGAGTCTTTTGCCAAATAGACAATGTGTTCACAGATGCAAAGATTTGGGTACTACTATCGAGGAAGTCCTTGTTTCCTCAGCCTTTCCAAGAACTGCAACCATGAAAAAATAATTATCTGAGGAAATCCAGAGCAGGATACAGAGGGTAACAACGTGGAAAAAAAGGAGGAGGGATGAGATTTGACACATAAACGGAGGAGAGAACAAGAGAGGAGAGATGAGCGCTGTTTGACAGCGGAGGTGAGAGGTCAGATGTAATCAGCACCTCTGTAATTCTTCTCAGCTAGTCAATTCTCTGTTTGTTTGTTTTTAATATTCTCTCTCCTCCCAACCAGTGTGTATGTGTGTGTGTATATATATGTGTGTGTGTGTGTTTGTTGTGAGGGAGGGGGGGAACTGAGCAATGAGGAGATGAGCGGCTGACTATCAGATGGCACGTGAGTGTGTGGTTAGCCTCCTTGCAGCTCACGTTTTGAGTCTTAGATTATATTTTTTTTTGGGTGGCGGGGGGGTCAACACTGGGAAAAATGGTTGCATTTATTTTTATCTGTGTGTGTGATGTGTGTGTGTGTGTGTGCTTCTGTGGGTCAGAGGGGTTAAGAAGATGCATTTGTTATAACAAATCTCAGCACTTCGTTTCTCTTTCTTTCCTGCCCCCTCTAACCTTTCTGGATCTGTCAATCATGCCTGTTGCCATGGTGACAGAGAGGATTGCATTAACATGGAAATAACACATTAGGTATGCTTGGGTTTGTATGTTTGCCATATGGCATATGCTATGTCTCATCCGATGTGTCTGCTGTTTGCGAGTTATGAATTAACCTCGTTCTGTGTGAGTGAGTGCATGTGTGTGTCTGCGTGTTTGTGTGTGTGCATGTGCATGTGGGCAGGTTGGCACTGACCCGCTCTCTCTGTCACACACACACACACACACACACACACACATGCACACACAGCTGTGATTAAAGCACAGCTGACTCCATACCTGCCATATGACCCTTATGCTCACAAGCAGCCCACAGAACACTAACCAGCAAGCACAGCTGGCTCATATGAATATGTGTGTGTGTGAATATGTGTGTGTGTCTGGTTTGTCCGTGTCTGCATGTTGAGCAGTCAGAGAGCGTCGTTGAGGAAACAACAGGGTTGATAATTGAACATGTCCGTCGAACGCGAGCAAACAGGCTCTGTCCCCTCCCTACCGAGGAGCTATAAACATGTAAATGAGAACAACGCCGCTCTCCTCCTTTCCCACCTCCTCGCCCGTCCCCTCCATTCCATCACTCATCACTACGTCCACGCCGCAATCAGCATGTGTTGGGGAACAGGTCATATCGTCTAGTTGGTCCTGGCAGGGACACTGGCTCTGTATGTAGGCAGGGGGCTGTGCATGGTGATTAACATGTCTGGCAGGGGACAGAACGTGTTAGGACAGACAGGAAAGTGATGGACAACTTATCTGTCGCAGTTGGAATAAACAGGAGAGGAGAGGATGCACGGAGAGACGGATGCTAATATGAGGGACACAGAATATGCAAAAAAGAAAGTAATTCCTGCTTACATTGGTTTCATAAAACATAATTATGTGTGTTTGTTGATTTTGCAATGAGCGTTCCAGTCCTCAAAGAGCTACATGTTTTTGTATCACACACAAGTCTCTTTCTCACAAAACAGGGGTGTTTTAGGTTACAAAAACACTTGGGTTAAGATCAGGGAAAGATCATGATTTTAGTTAAGTACTGAAAAAGTGGAAAACAAGCATGTCACTGTTAACAAAGACAGCAAACTTCCTGTAAACCTTACTCAGTGAATTACCTCAATGGAACCACAAAAATAAACAAGCTCCGATTGTTAAATCCAGATGAAACATATCAGTATATAACATAGTATATAACATATTCAGTAAACTTTTTTCCAGTGAGTTTAGTATGAATATTTTTCAGTGTGCAAACAGGTGCATTTGAAATGTTTCCTTGCTGTTTTTGTAAAAAAACCCACAAACTTAACAGCATAATGTTTCTTTCAAAAAATACCTGCTGTTGAAAATTAGTTTGTAAAGATAAATTTCAGTAAATGGATGAGCCCTGAGCTGTGATTTGTTGTTACGGGAATCTAAAAATGTGAAACGAGATTCATATAAGAAAAATATATAAACTTGGCCATTAAAATCAAAGGTGATCTACTTTTGTTACACGTCTTTTATCTATCAGTTGTTGCTCATGAAAGCAAAATTGGCTTCTTGTCTTCCATCCTCCCCTGTTCAAAAAATCAAGTTTCTGAATATCAGTTAGAACAGGTTTCAATTTTAAAATCCAAACATTCTGCATTCACAAATGCTGCAGCTTGCATCACAAAGATTGTGCTATGTGTGTATAGTATTTGCATCCTTGCAGTGGTTTTCATCTTTTTTATTGTGTTTTGATTTCCTCTGGTGGGACTCTAGAGATCAAAACAGACCTGAACTGCTTTGGTTCAGTTGAGTTCAAATCCTCGAGGGCAGTGTGAACAGAAAATAGAGTGACAGTCAGTCCATCAGTCGCAGTGCAGGCCACTGAGTCAGTCAATCAGGTGGTTCGTCAAACAACATTCCAGTCAATCTGGAGTCAGTCATGTCTCTTCCTGCTCATCTATAATAGGCAGTATTAGATTAAGTAGTGCTGACTAGCTCTGCTAGTAGCAGTGTTGCATCTAAACAGAAAAGCTTCCATCAGTATCCATACAACATCAGCAATTGTGGCGTCTGGGAGGCCACGGGAAAGGTAATTTGAGCAAAAGAAAATGACACCTTGGGGGGAAAAAAGGAAGATCGAACGGTGAAATAGAGAAAGCAAGTAGAAAGAATAGAAGAGAAAAATACATGGTGATTTAGGCAAAAGTCTAAATGACAGGGAATTGGCCACAGACACCTGACTGTGTTATTATATCACCATCAACAACGGCATGCTCCTCCGCCAGGAGGAAGGATGGCAAGAGGCTGGAAAGAAAGGAAAATAAAAAATAAAATGAGTGAAGATCTCCCCAACACAAACAAAAAGCCCCGAACAAGCGTGTTTTCTTTTGGCTCGTGCGGCGAGTGCAAGGCTATCAATTCAACCTCCCTGGGGTTTTTTTAAACGGCACCATTGCTCGCCTCTCATTGTTGTCGTATTGTTTGTCAGGGTCTAGGCGGGGGCCAGGCAGAGGAGGTGGTATCAAGAAGAAGAAGGGACAATTTGATGGATGTTTGTTGATATCTAGACCACTAGGGCTCTGATTGCCTAACATTAAACCAGCAATAACAGGCCAATCATCCCACTAACACCTCCACACGCCAAGCAGCCGAATTGGATCAAACTGGCTTTTTCTCTCTGTCACTTTCTCACTCATCCTCTCTCTGTCTCTGTCTCTCTCTCTCTCCCAGTCGATTCCTTGCTCTTTTCTCCTCTCTCCTGACATGCTTATTAGCTGATATTGATCCAGGCTGGTCAATTGTCAGCTCCTCTCATCCGCACCGTATTGACGGCATAATCAGTGCGAGAGGGATGGAGGGAGAGACCGAGAGAAAGAGGGAGGGAGGGAGAGTGATAGGCAGATGAAATTTTCTGTCAGAGGGTAAATTATTTGCTGCTGGCTTGTTGACCCACGAAGCAACTCATACCTCCTGGACACACACAAGCACACACACACAAGATTGGTCTCAGTTAAGTTAATTTTTGAGTGCATTTACACATAAATGTTTATCGTTAAAACCTGTTTAGACTGATGTGTACCTTATAATTATGAAGAGGCTGAAACTAACCAACTACCTTCAGATAATTTCACCAGTAAAAACAAAAAAACTCTACATTAACTTTTCTAAATGACAAAAGCAGCAAATCCTTACAAGCAGAAAGCTATAATCAGCAAATATTCGAGTTTATGCTTGAATAACCTGATTGAGCATTCGACCAGATGTGTGCCAGATGTGTAATAGTCCTGGTCCGGTTTCTATTTAACCTTGACAGCAGTGATGCTGCACAAGTATAAATAATATTTAAAACACTGTAGCCACTTTCTTCAGCAGATGTCGGTCAGGCTCAAGTTTTCTTTGTGATATCTTCATCGCTGCCCTCCAACATTGTCAGTGTGCAGCTTGAGCACTTTTACATGCAGTCCTTTGCATATGCATGTTGCTCCTGACAAGTGCAGTCGACACAATGAAGCTTTTATTCAGCAAACTTGACTTTAAGAGCCAAACCGTTGTCTAGAATCTGAATGTGCCACACACACACACGTATGTGAGTGTGGCTATGGGGGTGTATTATAATTAGAGAATGAAATCTCATTTGATAAGTGGAGTGTCACCTCACATATGCCACTTGTGTTGTGACTGTGCCATGCCCCCCCCCAGTGCCTCCCCTGACTGTCCTGCCTCGCTGCCCAGCTTCAGGGCTCTGTCTCTGGGGAGAGAAGCAGCTGGCATGGCCCCTCTCTCGCTGGAGGGCTGGCGCCCATTTCATATTCTCCATAACACTGTGCAACACACACACACACGCCCTTGCAGGAAAAAAAAAACACACACACTTGCACACGGCTCCTTCTGCACATTAACTTTTAATCAGGCACTTAGCTGGGCATCTGTTACGGCTCTGTCCGCACTGTGCGTTAAGGACCTGTCGCCGCAGGTTACAAGCCCAACAGATCCGCTGACTGATAGACCCCTGGCCCACTTAGAGGCTGACGTCACAGCTCGGTCCGAGAAATCTGTCTAACTGCCTAGTTGACCCTGAAATCAGAGAGAGTCAGTGGCTCTCATTCAGTGGCTTTTTTGCTCTGACGGCTCTGAAGGGAAAGTGAAAAGATGAAAGCATGAGAGGCTGTTAGATACAGAGAATTTTATTTGATGCTCTGATTAAAGGAGATGGTTGGATTTGTTTTAAGCAAAGTGGTGTGTTTAGTAAAGATGATGCGCTCTTGACAGTGATCAGCAGAGAGCAGCTCAATATGTTTTAAGATTATATTCATTTTGGATGATTCTGCAGCACGTTTACATCTGAAGCCTTCGTTTAGTATCAATACAGAAATTAGCGTATTGTGATGCAAAGTAAGGTGAAGGGTCGACGTGAACTGTGCCAGACTATTCTGCTAGTTAGCTCTCACCTTTGCGTTAATCAAATGTTTTTGATGCCTAACCTTTACGATACGTTATTTGTCATATACACAGATATTGTAGAATGTAGAAAAAAGAATAATGTCGGCAATAATTGTTAAAAATGTAATAAATAAAACAGTAATTTATCAATTTAATAGTAATGCAATAGTAATTTAGTGAAGTAGCATCAGCACTTTTAATGAATAGTCATATTATCAGTCAGTCTGAAGATGGGGTCTCCTTGAGAGGATCTACTCAAATGGAAATACATCTTGAACATCCTTGACACTCATCAACCTAATGTGTTTTCTTGTATTTTGAGCTCATTGTAAATCTGCAGGAGTGCCCTTCAGGTACAACAAAGTGTGTTTATCCACTGATATTTCTCTCTCTTTTTTCATCTTAGACCCACCTGTTTCATCCATGCAAGAGTAGTACAGCCTCAGTGGTTGAACCCCCACAGAGTATTAAAAAAAGAGATCAATCGCTTAATGAGACAGTTTTCACAAATGTAAACACAAACGGAAAAGCACCAACATACAGAAAAAAACAACATATACTTCCACACAGACACACATTTTCACTCATTTCAAGATCATGCTCTCGAGTCGACAGAACAAAACATTATTTCACTGTGAATCTCACGTCTGTGCATTTATCAGCAGAATAAGTGGAGCGCTCGTTGAAGGCGGATAGATGAAAAATTATATCAGTTCATGTGTGAAGCTTTGCTACCATTCAGGATCAGTCAAGATTGGTTAAAAAACCTTGAAGGTATTGTTTAAAGTTAGCTAACTCAGTGAAATGAAGGAGAGTGCTGAAATCTGTTTGGTTGTGTGTGCAGGCTGAGAAGATTGGATACAGAAAAGTGTTTTAGTTGGCCTTTAACATCACACCAACTTTTTCACCTCTTTCAAATCTTTTTGCTATGATCTTTTCCCACATGTTAAATACTAATGTCAGCACATTGTTATGCTCAAATTGAGAATATTAACATGCTTTGTTAACAGGTATGATGTTAATTAATGTTGCAGTATTAATTTATCCGATTCTGTGGATCATATTAAACACAAAGTGCAGCTGAGACTGATGGGATTGTTGTCAGTTTTGCAGAAAAGTCAGACTAAGTGGTCGAGTTGGTTGAAAGGTCGAGGGATCGCCAACTTTATGTTGTAGGGAGCGCCATTCCCTGATTCCTCTTTCATTTTTTCCAGTTTGACCAGAAAGAGAAGAGAACAAGTGAAGATTTAGATGTTATTTGACAGATGAAGCTGGGTCACCTTGGCAGGTTCTCCATTGATCAGAAGAAACAACATGCTCTCCTACCAGACACCTACAGCACACACACACGCACACACACACGCACACACACGCGCACACACACACACACGCACACACACACACATGCGCACACACACACACACACACACGCGCACACGCACACGCATGTACGCACACACACACACACACACACACTCCAGACACTGTATTGAGTGAGCAACCTTATTGAATCTGACATGAGGAAGTTGTCAAGTACCAGATGAGTTGCTTTGTGTATGTGTGTGTGCGTGTGTGCACATTTGCATGTGTGCACATCACACAGACACACACACACACACACACACACACACACAAACACACACATTCATCCCACAGTATCTCAAAATGGGTTCTCCTTGAACACACACCTGCCACACAAAAAGACACTGCACAAACATTGTCTCTGCGTCTCTCTGCTCATGCACACTGTGCGCACACACATTTCCTATTCCCATCTGTCCCACAAACACACAAACACACCTTCCCCTTCGTTCGAGGTGACAGTGACGTTGACAGTTTGAGCACGGGTTGGGTTTTTTTTTCCTCTGCGACAAGTAAAATTAGCAGTCTGCCAGCAATTCTTTCTTTCTTTCCCTGTTTTTTTTTCTGACTGCCTGTCCACTCTCTCTCTCTTTATCTCTCTCTCTCTCTCTCTCTCTCCCTGTGTCTCTCTCTCGTTGTAGCTGCTCCGTTCGGTTGCCCACCACTTCGTTTCTCTTCCCTGCCACCATACACACACACACACTCATACACACACACACACACACACACACTGTTTCTCCCCTCTGTCAGCCTCTCTGTGCCGCCTGACGACTTAATAGCTCCCAGTGAGTGGATTTGAGCTCTCCTCCTTTGTGTGTTTACACGCACTTGTCACGCCCGCAATATTCATATGGTGATGAGTAATATTAATTTCTGGAGGGGGAGAGAGGTGGAAGGTGTTGGTGGTGGCCCGGGTGGGAGGGAGGTGAGGGGGGGGAGAGGGGGGAGGCTGGCGAAGAACTCAGAGCCCTGACATCAACTCTGTTTTAATGCGCTCAGCTCAGTTTGTCTTCACGTCCCCCTCGGTCTTGTTCACCCTTCTTCTGTCTTCTTCTTTCACTTTTTTCTTTCAGTCTTTCTTTCATTTTTTTTTCTGTCAAGGCCAAAACATCCTTTAGGTCATATCTGCCCATTTCTTCCCTCAAAGTTTATTCTGGTTTCGATGCTTTAATAGCAACCACAGTCTTTCACTTTTTGCTGCTGCCTCTGGAGCACCCGGCTCATGGGTGCCTTGCTCAAGGGCACTTTATGAATATTTTAGTTTCTTCAGTATTTTCTTGTTCACCTTGAACTCTGTTTCTTAACTCTCTCCTGTATTTCATGTAGAAAACCTTATTTATTCATTGGAAAAAAGTCACTGTGAGGCAGGACAAACATTTAGAACATTTTATTTCTGATTTGCTCATCTGAACAATCAGCAGAAAATCTAAACCTGACGCTTCTTTTCACACTTGTTTGCAACAGAAAACACGTTCGCCTGAATGATTTAAACATTTAGGGCCTCATTATTGTATCGGCTCCATGACTAGTGTAAGCACTGACTGTTTTGTATTTTTTTCCGACCTTGAAACTTGTTTTGTTTGCCTGTGTGATGTTGTGATGCTCGGCACAGAGCGTGCGGCGCACATGTGGGAGGAGAGGCGCAAACAGGTGGGAGGTTTATTCAAATGAGGCAGCGCAAAGCGAATCGTTTGTGTTTCAGTGAAAAATGTGTCTCAGATGTTATGTTGAGAATAGACAGTTCAGTATCATGTCTGTTGTTTTTCAGTCTGCTAGGTCTTTTGTTGATTTTATCAAGAAAAGCTTGGAGGAAATGCACAGAGATGCAGAAACAAAGATTTAAGAGCAAACTGAGGCGTCCTGATTTTCATTTTGTTCAGGATTTAAAAACTCCTGTCTTCAGTGGAGCAGGGTTGGAGTAATATTAACACAAAGGTGACGTATCAGCTGGTTTGGTTACATCAGTACTATAACTGCTGCAAACCTTAAAATATGACCAACCCAGTGTTTGTAGTGTAACTAGACTGTTCCCACATTGATAATGGATCAGTAAAGAGAAGCTGACGTGCACTTGCAGCGAGAAAGTCAGTCAGATGTTGACGTTCTGTGTTTCTCCTCCTCTTTCCTGCTCCTCCTCCTCTCTCCTCCTATTGTTGGAGCGAGCGGCCGGTCTCCCGGCTGCCACCAGCCCAGGACTTATCTTGACACCGGAGCAGCAATCACAGGCTGGGAGATTGAGCGCTGTTTATTTTGTGTCAATATGTCCGCTACGACCCCAGGGCCAGAATGCAAACACACACACACACACACACACACACAAACACACACACACACACACACACACACACACACACACACACACACAC
>JAQMCX010000003.1:19050708-19090823 GCA_029814765.1 Acanthurus leucopareius
CACACACACACACACACACACACACACACACACACACACACACACACACACACACACACACACACACACACACTTTTTGTGAGGCATTTCAATAAGTTCCAATCTCTGATATGAAATATTCATCACAACTTTCTGTGCCCGGTTACAGTGCCATGCTCTCTGTATGTTGCCTGGGTTTGGTGTCATACACAATCTCACTCACACTGGGTGTTAAAGTATTCTTTTCTTGTTGTTGTCCCACCTCTTCTGCCCTTCTCCATTTCTCCATTTCACTCTCTGCTGCTCTGCCACTCTCAGACACTCTTTCTCCCTTGTTTTCAGACTCTGTCTTACCTCCTCCTTTTCTCCCTTTCCTGCTTTTTTCCCTTCTTTCATTCCATCACTTTTGGTCTCATGCGCCTGGCACCAAAAATACAAATTCTTCCACAATAACTTCTTTTATTGCTAGAATATAGAAGACAGTAAAATGTATTCTGTAGTACATTTTACTTTTTCAAACCAGGAACTCAAGTACTTTTCTTTAAGGACATAAACTAAGTAATTCCTTAAAGGAGACCTTTGTTATTCTGATATTTAAAGTTGTGTTCAGGGTTACCGTCAGCCACGTAGGTGATAGTCAAAGGCAGCTATCCAACGATGTAAAAGAACAAAAAAAATCCTAGAAAAATTTATCAGTAGGTGCCGTGAAAACTGTTTTGAATTTTTTCTCCTTCATAAGGCACAGCGGCTTCATACAGTCATGTGTAGTTGTAGAATAATGACACAGTTTAACCGCAAAAAGTATCAAAACATCAGTAGAAACTTCTATAACAACAAAATCTGGGCAGAACACAGTGTAGGAGTCTAAAGGGTTAATTTTGACTGTTTATTGGAGCTTAAAATGAACAGAGAGTAACAATTTATTGATCAGAGGTGCAATTTCAGAATGTCTTAAAAAAGAAAATATTCAAATCTGTTGTTCATTTGTGTATTTTAAAGAGCATTAGATGATTCACAAGACTTTCAAAAAACACAGAAATATTTTAACTCATCCTCCCATCAAATCTGTGATTCATTTCTTTAGTTATACATATAAAAACATTTGCATCTGTCTCCAAAGTTATTTGGTGGACTTCTTTCTGTCCATTTGTAAAAGATATAATTTTTTTCTCTGCAAGGCTCAACTTGCTACATTCTGAGTACAGGGATGAACATTTAGCTCCAAGTGAGCACTCATATACACACAAACGCCACACACACACTCCCAAAAACACACAAACACACACACTTGTGTGGAGAAGATCCTCTGTGGCACAATAAGTAGTGGACCAAGGGGCCACATCCATTATGTTTCAGTCTGGCTGTGTGAGCGCTCCTTTGTCACCCTGCACAATGGACACACTCTGAAGGGGGCACAGGCAACTCCGCTGTGTGTTTTACTTCGGATTCTGCAGACTTTTTTTTTTTTTTTTTTTTTTAAATTGCAATGTTCAGCATTATACTTTTGCATTCCAGTAATTGTGCATTTGCCTATCATTGTGATTTTCCAGTTTGACTTCTCACATGCTAAAACCTCCATCTTGAGTCACCTTCAGTGGCTCCCCATCGCTCCTGTAAGGGCCCTCCCTGCCTGGACATTTGAAAAGGGACACGGGGGAAACGAGGAAATGACCCATTCTTAGCCACACAACATGCTAGCTTCACTCAGACAATCAGCATAGCATTAGCAAGACTATTGAATAGAGCCATCATGGCCGCTGGGCCCTATGGAGAGCCAGTGATCTGCCTATGGGCTTGGAAAGTGGACGTCCTGCAGAGCCACCTGGGGCCAGAATGGAGGCCGGCGTGGACTCGGACTCCGTTAGAAACTCCTCAGAGCTGCAGAGGAGCAAATGTCTTTGGCCTGTCTGTACAGAGCATGATTTTAGTTTTATGCTCTCACCTTGAATGGATTCGAGTGATTATAACATCACACACACACACACACACACACACACACACACACACAAATATAAATCAATATACATCCTTTTACACTGCTACCTTGTGTATGGTGTATATATTTGTTTTTTTCCCGGCAGTCCTCTGTTCTTCTCTCTCACTTTCTTTCTTAGGTTTTGTGGAAGGAAGAGACCTGCCTTTATATATAGTGAGAAAAAAGAGAGAGAGATGGATAGACATGGAAGAGAGAGAGAGAGAGAGAGAGAGAGTCAGATAGGGCTAAGTGGCCTTTCTTTGCCCCCAGGGTGTGCTCCGTTGGTGTCCGTGGGTGCTCTTTGTCCAGAGCTTTCACTGTGATTAGAGCGTTTGAGTTGACAATTCACTTAAGACCCCTTTTTCTTCCTTTCTTTCTCTCTCTCTCTCTCTCTCCTCTCCCCTCTCGCACCCACAGGAACCCCTCGTCTCCCCTCCCTCCATCCCCTCGCTCTCTCACACACACACTCTCAGGGTATATTACCTGTTCTTGTAATGCAGTTAAGCTCAGCTAGAAGTCTTTCCTCGTAATACCACTTAATTCCCCATGTGGCAGCCGAGGTAACTGCAGTGAGAGAAAGAGAAAGAGAGCGAGAAAGAGAGAAAGTGGTGACCGGTGATTGTGGTTTGGGGTGGTGGCGGGGTGAAGGAGAGTGAGGGGGAGATAAGAGGGGAGGAGTGGGAAAGCTGCCATCTACGCTGCTGCTGCTCGCTGGGCCCTAGCCATCGGCCCAGCATGATAATGGCTCTGATTGTAGCAGAGCAGCGTGCCTCCGCCCGAGAGTCTCGTGTGATATATGGGACGTTACATAAAGGCAATAAATAGGTGGAGCTTGGAGGAAGTAGGAGCTGGAGGATGAGGGAGGCTCCACTTTGATTCAGACCTCCTGTAATGTGACATTCCTGACAATCAGGAAAGTCTAGTTTTTTCACCCTCCTGCAGGGAAAATGCTTTGAGGCGTCACTTAATGTCAGTGTTTCCGACCTGTCGGTTAAAGGCAGGTCTCAGGAAAACCTACCAGGCACATCTGTTGCATCATCACACAGGATGCAATGCAGTGTGATTTCAAACATTTTTTTTTCATATTTGCTCCACTTAGTTATGAAATTACAATGTGGAGTCAAGTTTTCAGCAAGATAGGTACCTATCAATCTTTAAATATTAGTTTCAGCCAATCGTTCAATGTTTTAAAGACACCCATGTTTTCTCCTTGAGCAAGAAGGCTTGAAATGTACTAGTTTCTATTTCTCACTCCTCTACGATGTTAAACTAAACATCTTTGTGTAAAAACTTTGGTTTTAGACTGATGATCAACTCGGCTTTATGATACTTTTTATGATACTTTTTTTAAAAAAAATTCCAAAGTTTTATTCAACAAACAATTATTTATCAATAGAGAAATAATCTTCTTATTAACTGGTAATAAAAAAAATCTTAACCTTTCACCTTTGACTTGAGTGCACAATATTAATCTCTAGTGTCTTTTTATTGCCCTTTCGCCCCCTGTCTCTTACATATGATAATGGTAATAAAGAGCTATTTAAAATAAAAGTATTGATTAAAAAAGACACAAATAACTTCACATGTACATCCAGAAATAATTATACTTCATTCTTCTCAGATTACTATTACTTTTCTCCTCCAGCCAAAGACAGAGGAAGACAGGAGAGATGGGAGGAGGGGAGGAGAGAATAAGTAGCAGAGGAGAAGCAGAAAATGACAAAGTGACAGAGAAAAGAGGAAAGTAAGGAGGAAAGGATGGGAGGAAGAGGGGATGGTGGGAGTGACATTGCTCCTGGGATAGTGCTCCAAAACGGAGTGCTAAAATCATTTCAGCTCAGATAAAGCTCTGGCCTCTGCCAGGCCGCCCCAGGATATCTGCCCTGCTCATCTGCCTCTCCAATGAAACGCCTGCACACAGGGAGCCTTCAGGCAGCCCGCCACACACACACACGTGGAGATGCAAATACACACACACTCACACACTCACACAGACGCTAACTCAGTTAGAAATACACATGGGCACTGCTGTTCCACATGTGCACACACTCGCTGGCCTCTCATGGCGAGTTTGTAACAGTGCAGTTTTTTTTTTCAGTTTTAGAGAGAGGGAGAGTGAAGGAGAAGCCCCGGGGGTCTCCTTCCTCTTCTGAACCTCCCAAATTAACACCCTGCCACCACTCCTCCTCCTCCTCCCAATCACCACCGCTCACACCCATTTGAATCATCTCCAGCCAACAAACTCACCCAAACTCACCCCGTTAACCTTCGTCCTGTCCTGTTTTCACCTTCTCATAAACTGATCTCTGCTTTTTGATTTCACGCGACGCTTAAGACTCTTTAAAGCCGCTGCAGCATCAAATCAGAAGTTTAACTTTGCCTGCTGCAGCCTCTTGTTCCCGTCTCACTTTGTGTGCTGTGAAACCTCATCTCTTAGAGAGTTGTGATGCAACAAGCTTATATTTGTAATCATCTTTGCCTAAACTTGTTCTGAGCAAATCGTCTCTGAGCCATCTCCTCTCCTCCCACGCTAACCATGATGCACATGTGTTCGAATGCCAGCATCAAACATTTTTGGACTGTTGATCAGACATTAGCAATTTTCAAGATGCTTTCTCGGGCTTTAGAAAAAAAATGATGGACATTTTCATACTTTTCTGACACTTATACATCGAACAGTTTATTAAAAAAATAAATAAAGTAATAAGCAGATTAATTAAGAATGGAAAATGAGTCTGAAATGTAGTTTATAACCAGAGACACACTCCCCCTTTTCTTAAAGTTACTGTCTACAAACACATCAGGTTACCTCGTAACCCATAAATCACTTAGCAGCAGCTAAACAACCCAGCAGTACTCGGACATGTGTTCAACGTCTTGTGATAATCTGTTTAACATCCCACAGTCAATCTGACTTCTGTTCTTTGCAGCTCTGTCTTTGTATCCACCTTTCTCTCTCCTCCCTGTATCTTCTCCTCTCCTCTCCTCTCCTCTCCTCTCCTCTCCTCTTCCCTCAGCACCTCTTCACAAGAAACAAAATCTCTGTCTCATGTTTAAGGCATCATCGTGGTTGTTAGGTGGACTCCTGGATGCTTTCAAAGTGAGGATGTGATTTCTGCTTCCTGCCTCTGTCATCCACTCTCTGTGTCCGTCAGTCTCCCTGAATACATCCTTCTCTCTCTCTGTCAGTTGCCCCCTTCATTGAATTTTGATAACCTTGTGGTTTAGAACTAACAATCGGTCCATCAGACCTGCACTGATTTGTAGGAGAACAAACACACACAGGCAGGTGTGTTTTCACCCACAAACTATGCACACCAACACCTGCACACTCCTCACACTGAGTTTGTTAGAATGGCTGTAGATTAAATTTTCATGCAGTCATTTTCTGTTTGTCTTGCATTAATATAACTGGATAAAAGTGTCAGAAGGTCAAAGACCAAACTTTTTCATGACTTCTTTGTGTGACTAATCTTGTTGTGACCTTTTTTGTAAGTATTTTCTTGTCAATTGAAGTACAGCAGCACAAACACGTTACTGGCTGTAGATTCCTTTAACGCTGTCCTTTGAGGTCACATTTGGCTTAATATTGTCACCCTCAAGGTCGTAGTTGTCAGGAAACTTTCAAACTTTTCCAGCAGATGTCATTTGATTGGTTGTGGTAGGAAGTGTTGGCATTAATTTTTTTTTTTGCTGACCTCTTCTCACCCATTTTGACTTCAGAGCTGCAATGATTCATTGATTAATCAGTGAGTTATTTGACTTAGTGAGTTATTTGACTTAAAATGCATGAAATGAATTTAAATTAAACTTACATGCGATCATTTGCTCCTTCATATTGTACTAATATTTGTAAACTGTAAATAGTATATATAAAGTATAATATAAATAATATTTTAGCCAATTGTGTGGCACATTTTTCATTATTTTCTAAGAATTTATTGAGAAAACCATTTGGCAGGTTATTAGAGTAATCAGCTTATGAAAATATTATGAAAATATGTCTAAAATCTTTCTGAAAAAGTCCTAATTTTGTACCTCGGATCATATTCACTGGACAAAAAAAATCTTTTGCTGATGGGAATTCAATGCTCGGAGATGGATGCGGGTCTGCAACAAAACAGACACTTAAATGAAACTACAACTTGCATTATTTGTTACAAATGATTTTTTATTAATTATAGAGCAGAGAAACACTTCGCAGCCATACTCAGAAAACAGCGGACCAGCTGACACAGCTTCAGGTATCTGTGTGTTCTCGCCTTCCACAATCTCATTTATTTGGAGATGGGGCTCTTTTGAGAAGGGCTTTTTTTTTAAGCGAAACCCACCCAGGGCACCAATTTCTGCTGAAACAACTGGTGTTTTTAATGTCAAATAGGGTGACACTTGCATTAGGATGACTATCATCACATGTCACAGCATATTGACAGTAAAACAAAAATAGAACATGCAGTTTGCAGTTTGGATATCACTTTAAATTCAAATTGAAGCTTGCACAGGGTGGTAAAATGTATTTATTATAGAGACAGTAGGAAAAAAAAATTGATATTAAACAAATGGTCAGATGCTTTTTGTGTGTATTCCTCCTTTTATTTCCTCCTGGACTTTGGTGTAGGAAAAATGATTTTGTTTTCTCCATTTCAGATCATTTGATATTTAAAAGAAATGCAGCAGGTTGAAGAGGGGAGCTGTCATGCTTTTTCATTGTTTTAGTCTTTTTACATGATCCAAGAAACAAAACCTCTCATCAGTCATTTTAATCTTAATTTTCATGTTCTGACTCCTTGTTTCTGCATACTTTTCTTAAATCTTTTAATTTTTTGTATTATTTTTACTGTCCCCTCTCCTTTTTTAAACTCCTCTCTCATACCCCTTTTTTTCTTTCCTCTTTGCTCACAGCATCTTAACTCTTTCCTCTTCTATCTTTATTTCTGTCTCTTCTCTCCATCTTTCTCTTTTTCAATCACCCTCAGTCCCCCTTCTGTCTCTTTCTCCTGTCCTAATTGTTTATATACATTAACATTCAAGAAACTAGATAGCTTGGTGCAGGTGACACCCTGTAATTTGACATCTTTGCCTTTCTCCAAGGAAAGAGAGAGATGCAATCTGTGGCAATCTACATTGTGTGTGTGTGTGTGTGTGTGTGTGTGTGTGTGCGCGCACACACAGCGTAATCTGGGGTTGTCACACGGCCCCATGCCACTCTCCGTATGCTAATCAATGAATGAACCTCAGCAAAGCTCTCGTCTGCCAGCTAAACCCCACACCTCAGTGCTGATATGTCTATTAGCCACATGTCAAACTCCCTCTTTGTTTCTGCCTCCCCCGTCTCCCCCCACATCTCCTTCCCTCCCCTCTCATTCGACCGTTCCTCCTCTCTATCTCTCCCTCCATCTATTTCTCTTCCCCATACTTTATCCATCTCTCCTCCTCTAACCCTCACTTCCTCTGTGGTCTTTCTCTTCCATCAAGTGTGCAGTCTTTACTTCTATCCAATGAGAAGTGGAAGGCATAAAGGTGTTGAAGGAAGCTGATTCATGAAAATAGTTGTAAAACATTGATATTTTGTAAACTGGAATACCAGTCACAGCAGGAGAAGCCTTTTTTTTTTCTTTAATTTGCCTTATATGTGAGTTTAAAAGTGGGAACAAGCATAAAATTAGAATAATATTGATAAATTTCCCAAAGATCATCACCCATTTTTGTACGTTTATAAGGGTTGATTTTAAATAAGACCCTCGATTGGAGGTTAGGTCTTGTTCTAAATGATGTGTAACATCACATGAAGTAGCCTCTAATATCAGCTTTAGTGCTTGCTCACTTAATAGGACGGTATGAATTCCCGTAGCAGTGCAAAGCAAATTGGTCACGGTTGCTCTGCATGTATCACTGCTCTGCTTTTACAATATCACTGCTGCAGCTCCGTCATCTGGAACAGCAGACAGATGAAATTCAGGAGAAAGATTCTGTCATGTAAACAGACGCGATGACAGACAGGTGGAGGGGAGATAAAATGAGACGTATCCTTGCATTTGTCTCGATTCTTTAGCGAGCTTCACGACGGGATTGACGGACGGACAGACGGGCTTAGACACAGGAAGACAAGGAGGCAAGCAGACAGCTATAGGGGCAGTTAGACAGGCAGTCAGCCCTGGCATTTTGCAGCAGATAAGTAAGCTATCAGAGGAGGGGGATAAATAGCAGAGTAAAGATTGGTCCCGGCCCCCTCAGAGAGGAGCGGGGGGCCACAATGCAGGCGTGGTGGGCAGATAGCCCCCTGCTCTCATTATACTCTGCCTAATCCAAAACGATGTTTACTCAGAGAGAGAGAGAGAGAGAGAGAGAGGGAGAGAGAGAAGGGCCACGCTTATCGAAGCCCTGCACAGTCCTCCTAGCGTGTGTGTGAGTGCATGTTTGTGTGTGTGCATGTGTGCATGTGTGCGTGTGTGCGTGTGTGTGTGTGTGTGTGTGTGAGTATGTGTTAAAATGAGCCTATTCCAATGGAAAAGGGGATCAGGAGTGTCTCCAAGGCAGACTCTGTTGGCTAGAATGTCGATGCTTATCACACATTGCCTGGCTCTTCTGGTGAAAGGCGAATAGGCTATCTGAACTGCCTATTCACAGCATTTGTATTTACCATCCCAGCCAGGCAGATTGATCATTTCATAATTGCTCTTATTATTATTATTATTATTAACATACTGCCGTTAATAGACCAAGCTTTTATATATTACCTGACCTAATCAGATTTATCAAGCCATGCTTAAAGGTCAAGAAGCGTTTTGCTGAAAATAAAATCAGTTTTTGATTTATTATTTTTTTTAAATCTCTTTTGACTTCCTTTTGCATTGCAGCTTTTTCTGCTTCCAATCACACGACCTGATCTTTCCTGAGTGAATGTTATCTTACCTACCTGAAGGGGTTTGTGCATGTGGATGACTCACTGACATTCATTCACCATTTTTTCTTCATGCAAACAGCTTTCTTGGACTCCCAGATTCTTGATTTCCCTTAGAAGCTGCATTCTTCGTCCAGTCGTTCAGCCGGCACTTCGACGTATTACTTCAGTTTAAAAAGGTTATTGGGGAAAATGAAACTTGTATTATTCTCTTGGTTTCCAAAAGTATCTTGCAGTGTGGAGTCTGCAACTTTGCAGATCCTTTTCTTAATTTCAAACTACAGGTCCTTTTTTTCTCCTCTCCAGGTGAAGCTCACAGGTGTTTTAAATTAGTCAGAGCCACCACATTGTTTCTTCATGCTGCATTAGTCCCTGAAATATTTCAAACTTATCTGCTGCCAAAAAATCCAGGTGAATTATGAAATAATCCTCATTTAGAGGAAATAAACTCTAAATATAATGTTTATTGAAGATGAACATGTTTTTCCAAGTGTTTTGTGTATATTATTTAATACCAAAATACAAAGTCCATCTAACAGATGTGTTAATCTTTACAAAGTACCATATTTTTTAAGTATCACACTGTTTATTGTCAGTATGTGACCCATCAGTTACTGTTGGTAACACAAAGTACACGCAGCAACCAGCCTCACTGTGGTGCCATGCACACACTCACACACACACACGCACACACACACTCAACTCTGTGCACATCTCCTTCAACCTGCTCTGTCTTTCTCTTTGACTCTCCCTCCCATCCACAAACACACACTTACACACACTCACACACACACACACACTCACGCACGCACACATCAGCTCTGTGGTCTTGTGAACTGTGTGTACCCTGTCTGGGCTGGCCGGGGTAATCCTGGCCTCCACTAAAGTAGCCGTGTGAGAGGACAGATTGTCAGTTGATCATGGCCAACCAAGAGCCTTATCCCTTATTGGATCGGCCATGGAGGAGGCTTAGGAATTATCTGAGGCCTCGCTTAATGTGGAGACGGATCACCGCCAGAGAGCCTGACGACACACTGGGCCTGAGGGGAGGGAAGCACACCGTACGTGTGTGTGTGTGTGTGTGTGTGTTTGTGTGTGAGAGAGAGAGAGAGTGTGTGAACAAGACCAACAGAGGTGTGTGTCAGTATGTTATAGTGATAGAGGCATGTATGTGTGTTTGTGTGCACAAAACAACATCATGGCCCACTTAACCCCATCTTGACACCTCTCTCTCTCTCTCTCTCTCTCTCTCTCTCTCTCTCTCTCTCTCTCTCTCTCCCCTTCTTTGCTTATTTTTTTCCATCCATTCCTGTCCTCCTCACTCACCCTCCCTTCTCTCACTCCTCTCATATCCATTCCTCATCTTCTCTTTGTCATTCCCATCGACTCCTTTTTCAATTCTGTTTAACTGCTTTTTCATCTCTTCACCTATTTTCTTCCTCTTCTGCAGTCGTTAGGGAAGCATCTGACGTCTCTCAACAGTACAAAAACATGAAAACACCTCTCCAGTGACAAACTGTGAGCAGACACAAGTCAGTTTAGTCAAAGTCTGACATTTTAGGGCTCAAACACATAAGAAAAAAACAATTTTGTCCCCTCAAAATATTTATCATTCCCTCCTTCCACACTGTTGTCTGACTTCCTCCCACTCTGATCATCTGTCTCCACCTTTTCTGTCTTATTGCTCCTCCTTGTCTTTGTTTACTCATCCCATCCTTTCTTTTAGCCCTATACAGCAGAGTTCCTTCCTCAGCAGGAGACCTGACAGAGGTTTTTATAAAAGAAAGCTGAAAAACAGACATTTTACGTCCAGAGATAAAAGAAACATACCTAAAGTGTTGTGCTGTTAAGGAAAATTGTTGACCGCTGTCTAACATTTTGGAGCCGTCTTATGTAACCGTAAAAACAGCAGCTCACCTCACTGATGAATATCATTTAATTGCATGACAAATAATGGTCATCTCCTGGTCATACACTGGATGCAAGCTGACTTTTGAGAGGCTCAAAGCAGAGTTGTCAATCTATTTAAATCTGTCAGACGTGTAAGAGATCGCTCGCCTTTAACATTTAGACGATATAAAGAGTATTTTAATTTTGTCTGCATTTAAAAAGTGTGAAAAGCAGCAATGAATATTACTTTCAACAGCACAAGCTCACTTAAGCAGATCCTGTTATCTTTTAAATGAAAGTGCTCAGGCTCTGTTTAATTAATTCTCGGTACTGAAAACAGTCTCGTCTCGGTCAAGTGCTGTTAGCTTAGCTTGGCTTAGCCAGTGATATTTTAGGTCGTCGTTCCACAAATAGCACCTGGATCTCCCTTAGATATTTGAAATAGCTCTTTGGCTAATTCCATCCCTGCTGTCTGACCCTTGGCCTTGCCATGACTCCAGATCCTTCTGGAAGACCTGGAGGAGGAGGGCCGGGTGAGGGATGCCTCCGTGACCAGGTTACCTTTCTTAGCCTGCTGCCATCTCAGCCCAAACCTGGATAAGTGGTGGAAAACGGAGGGATGGATGGATAATTCCATCCCGTGCATGTGATTACTGACAGCTACTGAGGTCAGATTAGCGCAGCTATAAGTCGTGGAGTCCCCAGGGTCAGCCAAGGGTGACCAGCATGTGGAGGGGTGAGGCTTTGGGACTGTGGAGTCACATGGTAGATTCAATGAGTAGCTGCAACCAATAAATCTGATCGGTTTACCAGGCCTCCCATCTATGTTGTATGTGGTTATTTACTTTAAAATGTGTCAGGAAAGCAGCCTGTGTTTAGGACTTGTTCATAAGCAAGCACAGGCTGAAGAAACAAGCACCCAGAATGCAGCTGCTCGGAGTGTTTACACCTTTAATTCAGCTGTTTTCTTTCAACCCTCAAGTGTGTCTCTCAGATATTGTGAAAAAAACCTGCATGTTTACAGTGAGAACAGTGTCATCCTTTTCTGCTTTAACAAGTTGGACAGATGATGATTAGAAATAAGTTACTTCTTTGAATTCAGTCTGACAAAAACACTGAAGAGCAGTGAAAAACATCCCTCAATGGAGCAGGAACTGCAAAAAAAAAGGCCTTTATATTAAATGATAATCACACTTGCTCTCTCTTTCAGGGAATCTATATTGAGATCATGATTAGATTTCATCACTGCTGATTTATCTTTTTGAGGAATTGTGGTTTTTATTACACTTGATATCCAGAAAAAAAACTCTGCTTGCAGCTTCAAATGATAAACCAATACCATAGTAATTTAGCACAGATAATCAAAAAATAGTAAAGCAGAACTGTTGCAACGGCAAGCAAACATATAAAAAGATGTTTCCATAGAGAATTTGACATCATGGTACATTTGCTTGTTGCTGCTGCAGAAACTTTAGTGTGAATTTTGCTCCAGTGATCAGTCAGACAGCTGTTAAAGATACTTTTCTGACTGCAGTTTATTTCTTGTTTTTTAAGAGAAATGTGCAGCCTGCGGCACAATAGCATGAACAAGTAACTCCAAAGGAGAAAATAGGCTGCAAAAGAGCAATTATTAAACATAGTAATAAACGAAAAGTTACACATGCACAACAGAAATGAAAAGCTACCATACGTGGTACTTTATTACTTTCTTTTACTTTTGAGACTTAAGTTTTTGTAAATTTGCACGTTTTGTTTTTTCCTGAACTAACAGAAGCGACTGAGGGGCGAGTTCAAACTGTTTCTAACACAAAACCTCGATAAGTTGCTCATATTTTATTATTTGGGTAACAGCATTGACAAGGTTTAGTGCCTGAGACCGATAACTATATTAATCTTACACACACACACACACACACACACACACACACACACACACACAAACTCACTAACACTGCTTCCTTTCCTCATCTAGTAATTGAAGGTGAGAAATAATTTCATTATCCTCAGGAAGAGTAATCTGCTCTCTGCTCCTGATCCTTTCATTTCCTACAGTGCACCTCGACCTGGGAGGCACACACGCACACACACACACACACACACACGCAAACAGCCACTGCATACTTATAACACATGCATGCACACATGTACACAAACACGCAGACACACACATAGTTTTTTTTTTATCACTCTGGGCTATTAATGTTATTGGAGTTAGGGATTAACCATCAGGTTCACATATGCTTTACAAAGCTTTATTACTTAGTGCTGTCTGTCTCACTCTCCCTCACACACATGCATAAGTTCACATACTCACACGCATGCACACACACAGGCGCTTTGTATAACTTTGTATTAAAGAAAGTTAATCTGGAAGTGTGGGCACCTGTTGGTGGACGGGATCAGACCTTCAGCGACAAGATATATCTGTGTGAGAACTGAACATTATTGGAATGAGCTGTGTTATCATGTGCTTTTATTTAAAAATAATATAATCACAGAAGCATCTAAACTTAACACACTCAAATCTATATGACTTCAGGGACGTGAGATACCTTGAAAAGAGGAAACTGGGAAAAAGGGCCGAGGTTTTTACTGTGATCGTCCCCCTGACGCCTTCCCCTTCAGCTTCAGGGTGGGATGTTAATGTTGCATTACCACCCTCTACTGTTCATTGCCCAAGATGTTTTGGGGTGGTCTGTGATTTCAAGAGTCATCATGACAGATGTCTATAGATGTAGAGAGGGGAGGGGCTAAACTGCCATTTGACAGGGCAAAGGTGTGTGTTGGGGCATCATTACGTTTCATGTGAACACACAATCAGAAGGGGGAGGGTCAAAGTTAAAGGGGGAAGGGAAGAGGAAGGATGCAGCTTAAGATACACGAGACCCCACAGGCCAAACACAGCACTTATTCCAGGTGAACAGGGGACTGCAGGCGCTCCAGTTTTCATGCTCAGTCCTGCAGCAGAACATGGTTTTATAATCATCACTTCCTTTTACCTATGAATCCTGGAAATAAATCAAATTTCATTTTTTTATTCAACAAGGAATACAAAATTGCACCTCAGGCTTTGTTCTGTGCCTGCAGGGACCCCAGTCAGGTCTAATTCCAGTCAAACACATGACTTCACAGTAATAGACTATCTGTGAAATTGATGTCATAATGAACTGCCCAAATAAATCAGAAAACGGATTTATTTTTTTAAAATACAGCAATATATGACATTCCCTGTATTACGTGACTCACTCTATATGTGAGTCCAGATTATTTGCACAGTGACCAGTCAATTATTAACAACTAGATTTTGGACAATTATTATTTTATTCTATAAGTACACCTGATTGTTTGAGCTGTGTTAATCCCACTTACATCAAATCCGGCCTATTACATTATTGAAAACTGTAATGAGACAACATTTACGTGAGGGGATTCTCTTTTTGAAAAATCTAACAAATATAGACGTCATCTCTCTCACTTAAACAAAAGAAAGTGTCTTTTTTACCCAATCAAAGGGTTGGGGTCAGACTCTGCTCTGTCTACTTGTACTGCTGTACAAGGGGCATCAAATACATATGAATCCATGGCTGAAAACATTCTGTGACACTATTTACTCCTGTAAGAGTTCACTTTTAAAAAAAACGGCAATGTCAGCTGTTTTAGAAAAATTGTATTGTTTTTCTTAAATTAAACTATAAGTTTGTGACCCATTTTTGGAGATTTATGTCTTCAGGAGGAGCAAATAGGCTTGAGATTTAGAGCAGCAGACAAGGTGGGGAAGACAGAGACATGAGTTCATGCACTGATGGTTTTAAACTTTTAATGTGAATTGTTCAAATCTTATCCTATTGACAAACGTTCATTGGGAATGAAATGTGCACTTATTAAGAATAATAATCCAGAAAATACTAGTTAGTTCCTCTGCTCTTCATACAGTATGTTTCCCGTATGACAGTAGACAGTATAAAGTTTTTTCAGACTTTGTGACAAGCGTCTGGCTGCAGGAGAATAACAGATGAAACTTAAAATGTCACCTTATTTAAGCCTTACATGTCTTGACACTCTCTAGATACACAGTACAGCTTCTCTGGCTGTCATTGTATTTGTGTGTTTGTGTGTGTGTGTGTGTGTGTGTGTGTGCTGTCAGGCAAAGACGTAAAAAAGCGTGTTTTTTTTTTTCTAATGGGGAAAAGGAATATTTGGACATTTTATCAATAGGCATTATTAAATCCTGCTTGCTTGAGCTAATCTTGGCGGACCGGAGCGAGGGGGAAAGAGAGAGAGCGAGGGAGAGGGTGGGTGAGAGAGATAGACGCAGAGTGGGAGAGTGAGGGAGCAGTGATGTCTGCCCCATGAGGTGAAGAGAGACCGCCTGTAAGCCGCTTATTATATCGACTACCACCTTTTCTCTCTCCTCCTCGAAGCCGCCCTCCCTCCCCAGCTTTCTCTCGTTACCTCGCTCATTTTCTATCTCTGTCTCCCTCCCTCCCTCGCTTGCTTTCTCCAACTCATTCTATATCCCCCCATTCTTTTTTTTTCTCAACAACTCCTTCGCATAAACACACACACACACACACACACACACACAGATGCATATGTGCACACAAACACACACAGGCGGCGCCAAGCTGAACCTTCTTGTTCAAAGCCAGAAGCAAAAAGCTGAAGTTTTATTCAAATGAATGTTTACTTTTTCTACTGCCAAGATGTGTGTGTGTGTGTGTGCTTGTGTGAGAGAGTGTGTGTGTGTGTGTGTGTGTGAATGTGTGTTTAGAGACAGAGAAAATAGCACCAAGCATGCAAGTGTGTGTGCGTCAGTGTGTGTTACATGCACGGCAGGAGAAGAAGGGCTGACAGTAGGTGATAAGCCAGACAGGCCTGCACGCTGTGATTATCACCCACCGGACCCCCTGTCACACACACTCACACACTCACACACTCACACACACACTCAAACACATACACATGCATACACAGTGCCCAATGAGGGAGTGTGTTGCAAGGATTTAGGATAGACAGACGGAAAGACAGACAAACAGAGAAGCCTTGGATCACAGGCAAGGTGGAAACCACAAGAGAAGCAAATGAACACAGACTGGAAAATACAATGCATCCAATTATGTTTCACTGAACGCTCATTGTTTTCATTTGGGTTTTTTTTTTAAATCAATATTAAGGCGTTTTGATGTCGAGACACTGGAATCAAAGAACTCTGCCAGATAAATGCCTGCAAACACATATATGTTGCTAAAATGGATAAACATCAGTCTGTAACTGAGCCTCTAACTCTCCCTGTCTGTCTCTCTCTGCTTCAGGTGTGTGGCCGTCTGAAGAGGTGATGGCTCATTACTGTCTGCAGAAGCGTCACATGTTCAAGTGAGTTCTTCCTCTCTTCAAACAACACGGACCGATTTAGCAACAAAACAAAGTCTTACTGTGGTTAATTGCATGAATCAGGACTTAAAACTTTGTTTTTAAGGTTTTATTGAAGTGTCAGTTTAGTTAGTCAAGATACAGTGTTACTGCGATTCAGACAGATTATAGTTTTCATTGCAGCATTAAAATATTTACCACGTAAATATTGAAACATTTTTGCACACACAGAAAGACGTCTGTCAGCAAATAATTACTTCATTCCATCATGTTTGATTACTTCAGAAACCTGCTTATTGAAAGTATCGCATACTTTGTAAAACCAGATTGAGGGACCACAAAAGAAAAAAAGGCTGTTGAGAAAAGTCACTTTGAAAATATTCTCCTACCTTAATGAAATAAAGAGGGAATTGAAAACACAAATTCGAAACAGGAAGGTGGAGGAAAGTAAAGTAGCGACATCATGCTAACGCACAGCTTTAGTGAGATAACTGTATCTGTTTAACATTCATCAAATATAGTTACACCAAAAAATATATGAATTCTTCAATATAAAACCTTTTAATCTACCTCATTTTGACAGCATTTCCGCAGCACCTCTCTCAGGGAATGTCTTTAATGTAAACCTGACTGTTGGACCTGCTGTAAAGGCACTTGTGTCGTACCTTTCCACGCCTCGCTGTGTTGTTCTCTGCTGCTCTTTCCCCTGCTCTCGTCTGCTCAGCGCTGGCCTGCCCTGCGGCACAGGGCTGAAAAGCACCCAGGCACCTTTGATTTCCACTCAAGGTGGAACGTCACCCTTTGATTTCCTGTTTTAACATTCAAGAGGCGGGTGGCGAGGAAGAGAGGGGTATTGATCAGAGCAGCGCAGTGAAGGTCAGCGAGAGAGGGAGGGAGGCAGGCAGGAGGGATGAAAGAGGACAGGGCTAGAGACGGAGGGGAAGGGGAGATGAAAGAAGGAAGAGGATGGAGAGAAGGGTTGAATGAGCATGCAAGCTACAACACTGTGTGTATGTGTGTGTGTGAGTGTGTGTGAGTGTGTGTGAGTGTGTGTGTATGTGTGTTTCTCAGATTCCCGCTGATTGAGCTTGTGCTTCTCAATGTTCAGCATTCAGCTTTCAGGTTGATGGTTGAATTGATATTTCTTACCCTGCTGGGTTTCCTGTGTGTGTATGTGCATTTGTTTGTATGATAGCATGCGCGTGTGTGAGTGTGTGTTTATGTACATGTGTGAGCATCTACTGTACGCCGTGTACGTGTGTGTTTGTGTCTGTGTGTGTGTGTTAGTGCTAAACTGCTAGGTTTGGCTCAGCAAGGTGAATCTCACTCCCACTCTTCTCTCCGTCTCTCAGGGGTGCAGTGTGTGAGTTAGGAGGAGGCATGACTTGTCTTGCTGGGCTCATGGTAAGTGACACACGTGCACACACATGCACACACACGCACACACACGCACACACACGCACACACACGCACAGACACATGCACACACACATGCATTCACAGTGCCTGCTGGATAAGTATCTTGGCTTCCCTAATGAAAATGACTCTCACTAATCAATACACAAACAGCATGGACACACAGTATCCAAACCTGTTCATGTACATACCATTCACTACTTGCATGCCTCTGTTTGTGTGTGTGTGTGTGTGTGTGTGTGTGTCGGTGGACCTTTATAAGTTCATTTTTTACACACATTAAACAACAGTAAATCACACATCTCCCTTTCACTGTTTACCATGTTAGGCCATTTTCACAAAACATTTTATTCCTTTTAGTGACTCCTAACTTCATAAATAACATCTAGAAATCTGTCCATCTTATGTTTTAGTCTCCGAGATGTTGGTTATGTAATTTACGAGGCTTATTAGTGCCAAAAAGAGCTCCTATTCAAACAGTTTAGGGCACAAAATGTGCTGTGTCTGTCAGTTCCTGCAGTCTTTACCATTTAAATTATTGCAAGCTTGTTGATTTGTTTCGTCAATTAGCTATAATCAACTTTCCCTTTTAATGATATTGGAAATACTTTAATTATCCATATGGCAACGGTATTTCTACCTGTCCCTATTATATTTTTTGTGCTGAATTAAGCACAGCACAGTTTGCACCAAGCTCACTCATGAAACACAGCATTATCCTCAGTAACAAGGTCAGTCACACTTTCTCTGCTCAATAAAAAAAAAAAAAAAAAAAACTGCTCTCAGCAGCATTGTTAAAGGTCTGAAGAGAAAACATTCAGCCAGCAACTTCAGGTGACATTAGTTAGACTCGCTGATAAGAGAAAATGAAGCGAGTGTGATCCATTTTTCTTTCAATACCAACCTGTAGAGGAGATTCACATCAGGAAGTTTCCTCACATCTGATTCACAGTGTAGGTGAGCGCTGATGCATCTTATCTTAACACCTGGTTCTTTCCCATTAAGACACTTGTTTGGTGGATTAATGGCAAATTATAATTAACACAGCATAAATACTGGCAACACACTGTCTGCTTATGACAGATTTGATTTTTTTCCAAACATTTTCCTAATTTCAGAGGAGATTGTTCCGAAGTGGAGCTGTTCTTTAGGATTACAGGTTTATTTTTACGTTTGATGTGATGATTATAATTTTCTCTTTCACTTTGTTTTTTATCGGCAGGCTCACACAATCAGCAGACCACCTGAGTAATGACAGCTAACTGTATGAAGAAGCTTGAGTCTTAAAAGCCGCCCTGTATCGACACAACACACACACACACACACACACACGCAAACTGACTCACTCAGATATACCGCAGTCTGTCAGCCATAGGGTTTATTAGCCAGGGTCTTAAGGGCCCCTTCACATAGCAGGCGTCAGTGTCCAATCGATCTGCTGGATGCCATTCTGTGCTGTGGGTGTGTGTGCGTGCGCGCATGTGTGTGTGCGTGCGTGCGTCAGAAAGAAAGCCTGGTTTTATCTCTTTGCAGTCAATACACCATGTTTTGACATTGGTGGCTTGAGATGGAGTCCTTCCTTCACACTTCTCATTCTCTTCATCCGTCAGTGACACCACGTTCAAGTTTCTTTCTTTGTCGTCAGTGTGAGCTCTTCAGTAATTCTTCCTTCAGTCCTTGCATTTCTTTCTATATTCTTTATTTAAGTTCTTTATCATTTCCACAGGCTAATTTTTATTTCTTTTTATTTCTTACGTGTCCTCAAGCAGCCTCCTGTTAAACTCCACCTGTAAACTTTTGTATTTCCCATCTTCAAGATGACAATCTTGACCAGTTCATCAATAGAAGCATCTGTCTACACTACCTTGCCACATGCAATCAGATGAAGACATTACCATTATGTTTTAGCAGCCATAAAAACATTATTTATGCACGGATGAAATTAAGATTCTCTTGGCGGACTTGAAAAATGTCTGAATCCTGATTATCTCCCACATCCCTGGCTGTGAACTCCTTTACATGCGCTAACAAGCTGTATGAAGATCTGTAGCCAACCTACAGATGGATGATATCCCATGAGTCATATCTTTGCAACATCAGCAGGACAAATTTTCTCATCATAGATGGCTGATAATTTTGTTTTTGGGGTCAAATGTCATAACAACATTTAAAGGTAATGTCATTAAATTTGATGCAGACATTTGCGTTTAACATTGTAATCCTAATCAGCTTGAGTTTAACTTTGAATTTATTGCTAATCTTCAAATGTTAGCATAGTAACATGCCAAACTAAGTAGGGGAACGTGTTGAATATCATTTGGTAAACATCAGCATGCTAAGACAGTAAATGTGAACATGTCGTTAATTGAAAGCACCGCTGTGCTTAAACACAGCCTCACAGAGTGGCTTCCAAACCCTTTCAGATCACTGTTCAAAATAAATTAGTTTTACGGTGTAGCAGCATTATGGTAAAGGTTTGATTTTTGGTCATAATAACAAGGTTTAGGGAAAGATTATGGTTATTTTACATACTTTGTGAAGGTCAGTATAGATTTAGCGTCGTTTTTAGAATAAACTTCTGGTTAAAGCCAAGGAACAACTCAAAATGTGTGTTTTTCTTTTGATATAAGATATAAGATAACTTACTTCACAGCAACACACAGAGTTTGACATTTTGTTAACCTTTGTTTAGATAAAGATGTGTGTGAGCATTTGATACAGCCTGACTCTGTGTGTGTGTGTGTGTGTGTGTGTGTGTGTGTACGGTGGTGTTAGCGGGTGGCGGGTCGTTGCTCGTGGGTTGCAAGGTTGGGCTCCTGATCTTTCGGCTGGTTGCTCCGGTTCAGCCTGGAGGTCCCTTCCTCTCTTTGAGCAGATGGTGGGACGCATAGCACTCAGTGACCCCCTCACACACCCTGCAGGGCCTTAACCATGTGTGTGTGTGTGTGTGTGTGTGTGTGACAGAGCATACATACATACATGTGTGTGTGTGTGTGTTTCCTGCAGTCGATGTGCTACATTGCATGTATTTTCTATATGCTGGCTGAGACAAGATTACACTGAATCAACCATATAGGATTTACATATATACCAACACAAAAGCTACGTGCACTTACACTCACCTATGGGTATATATTGAGCACACACACACACAGAAACACACACACACACACACACACACACACACACACACACACACACACACACACACACACTCCTTCACAGAAATTGACAGCCTGACACACACTTGCTGATATAAAAGAGAGAAAAGAATATGTGAAGAGATGAGGTTATAGTAAAGCACACACCTCTCTATCTATATCTCCCTCACACAGAGACACACAGCGCAGCACAAAGCTGTCTATCCATTCTCCCGTCTCCCTCCCTCTCCCTCTCTCTCCCTTCGTCTCTCACAGTCTGCTCTGCAAAGTTATATGAAGGGCATCAGGCAGGCCCGCCGAGCCGAGTGCAGAGTGACAGCGGCGAACGGAGTGATGGCTCGGCCCGATAAACACCCAGCGTCAAATGAAAAGGCTCTGCGCTTGCCATCATCCCCTGTCACAATGCAATTACTGAACAGAGTGATAGCAAGATAGCAGCCCCCACCGCTAGCCACAATGATAAAAGTATTGACTGATTTGATTGAATGATTAAAATAATGCAGACATAAAAATGGGGTGAAGATAGAGAGGGAAATGGCAGGGAGGAGAGGGAGCAATAGAGAGAGAGGGTGGGGCGGGCCGGGCCGCCAAGAGTGAATCTTTGTAGATATGGTTATGTCATTATTGTGTGTGCGTGCATGCGTGTGTGTGTGTGTGTGTGTGTTCAGATGTTTGCTTCATCTAAGGGTGCTTTTGGTTTTGTTCTTTTGTTCTGTGTTGTTTCATTCTCCGTCTCTTTCCTGTCTCTCTGTCTCTCAGGTTGCCATTTGTGCTGACGTGAAAGAAGTTCTGCTATCAGATGGGAACGAGAAGTCCGTTCAGAGTATCCTTTCATCGTCCTCTCTCCTTCTCTTTTTTTTCCCCTCTATCTCTCCATCTCTGCCTCGTTCCTCTGGCTCACGTGTATTTATATGCGTTCAGATGGTTTTATTTATGTGGAATCTTTCATCTTTTTTATTGTGATTTCGATTTGGAAATGAGTTTGTGAGCACATTCCTCTACACAAAAATCACATTTCACGTATAGAGGTATGCAAAATTTACATGATTATATTGTTTTAAAATGTGAAAACATCACTTTAATATGTGATTCATTTCTGTACTGAAAAAAAAATAATTAAAACTCAGATGTCACATGTGCAACAACATTAAATGTGAGGTAAATTGGAATGACACGTGTTGTGTTTATAATTCACATTAAATATTCAGATCACTAATGCAGGTGAATGTGGTTTCAGCTCTTATGGCTTAATTTTTCCAGTGTTTCTTCTAGTCGATGTGTTGATTCACACAGATCTCCCAGTGATGAGTGCAGTATTAAGACTGTGAATCATGTATTGAGATATTTTTCAATGAGAAAAAAGAGTAGATGTGGCTTTGAGATGAGACACTTTTAGAGCCTTTATTTATTTTTATGTAGAAAATCAATGTTAAACAAAATATTAATCATAACAGAGTATTAAACGTATCCAGAAAGGAGCTTTAAGCAGATATATTAAGTTCCTCCACTCTGTGTGATGCTGCTGTAGCTTTACAGTGACTCTTGCTGGCAGCATCATGAACACAAAGTGGACGATCTGCTGTAACCTCAGTGTTTCAGCCCTGAAATCTGAGATTGGGTTGGAGTGAAGGAAGAATAGCCATCCACCTCTTTTATCTTTTGGCAAAAGCAGCAGATGGGGCACCCACAGTGACAAATACCCAGCGCTAGCGCTCAACATGGCATCTACCAATCCCAGCTGCCCACAATGCCATGTTAAGAGCACAGTAATTGCCATCCTGTCAGATTTAGTTTGAGACTTCATCTAATACTAAGGCTAGGGTTAGGGCTTGATGAGTGTTTTAGAAACAGGAACAATCAAGGTTTCTTTAAAATGTTTTTGTGTGTGCTTACGGGTTTAGGCCTATAATTAAGTTTTTTGGACAAATCTTTAGGTGAGGATTTTTTTTTTTTGGGCCAATGTTTGTTCTTTGAGTGGGTTATTGATCAGCTCCTGTCAGCTCGCAAACCATCTTGCTCTTCTTTTCAACCCATTTTACACTTCTCCCTGTCTGATCTCCTTTGTGGCTTCTTGTTTTCCTTCTCTTTTCTTCACATTTTTTCTTTCATTCATGTTTCATTTTTGTCCTTCTCCTCCCTCCCCTCCCAGATCTTGCTTTATTCACTCAACAACTACACAGACAGAAAAAAAAAACAAAAAAACCCCGAAACCCTGACTGGTTGCGGTCGCCTCACAAAAGCAGGAAATATAAATACACATTTCTTCCCCATTGACCGATATGGCACTTTCCATATTTAGCTGCGCTTACAATATCTCTGTCTCATCCGGCTACAATGCTCCTTTACTGATCACAATAAGACCAAACAATAACATTATGGAGCCCGTAAAACACACAAACACACACTCACACACTCGGGCACACAAACAATACGCCATTGACCGACTGCTTTGTTTCAGAGAACAAACACATAGAGAGAATTGTAAGTGAAATCATAGCGAGAATGGATCGAACACACACAGAAAAGAGAGAGGCAGGGTTGAGAAAGACAGATAATTCGTTCTGGGCTCAGCCAAATTGGCCCATTCACAAACTGCAGGCAGTGTGTGGCATTTCCTCTCGCTGAGGAAGCTGCTGGTCTTTAGCCTTCTGCTAATGGCCACTGTTTGTCTCGCATGGGCTTATTGTGCGGTTAGTGTTACAATAGATAGCGATAGCTGGCTGCGTTATTGCTCTGTTTTATACAGTGAAATAGATGAGAAGATATGCAAAAAAAAAAAGAAAAAGAAAAGAGAAGTTGTGAATAGAAGACATTTAGATATTTCCAGAGAATAGATTTTCTCTTTTCCTCAGAAGTTGTTGACCTCATTTGTAGTGCAGAAGCACACACAAATACACACCATGAAGAGGAGACACTGCACTCGCTGTGACCTTGAATACTCATGTAGAAAATCAATTGAAATGTTCCATTAAGAATGATTGATGCATGTCATTGGCTGCTACTTGTCTACTTCAAGTGATGGGAGCAAATATTCCTCCACTTTAATGCCTCTCTCTTTCACTTTTCCCTCTTTATTCTGTGTGTGTGTGTGCTTTCAACTCATGTGTGTGTGTGCGTGTGTGTGCTGACCTCTCCCCCAGTGATGTGCTGGTGATGAGATTACAGTAAGCTGCTCTGCTCTTCGCCCTGTCATCCCTATGCATAACACACTGATGCACAGGTGTCCAGCATGTCTGTGTGTGTGTGTTTTGTGCTTTATGCTTGTATATAAATGCATGCTAACCTACATATAATTGTGTATCTATGTCTGAGAGGCCTCTTTGATTTTGGATTGGCCCTCCAGCTATCAATCCATCTATCAACTCATCAGGCATTCCTGCTCTGTCTCTCTCTCTCTCTCTCTCTCTCTCTCTCTCTCTCTCTCAGTCTGTGTCGATTGGATTTGTCTCAGCTCTTTGCAGGCTTTAAAGACAAGGAAATCCTAATTGAATTGCTCTGCAACTCCACAAGCCAGTGTATTACTAGACAACTTGACATCAATCGCCCCCCTTTTGTGAGCGTTCATCTGCATGTGTGTGTTTATGTGTGTGTGTGCACGGAGGACAGTGTGTTTGTGTATCTGTGGTTAAAAGCCTTCCCATTGATCCAGCTAGAGGCTGCTGTGATCTGCTTCTGCAGGCTGGCTCTCTATCCGTGGAGATCAGCTCTGCTCTCTCATACTGTCTATGTGGGTGTCTAACATGTGTTTTTAAGCAGAAAAGATCCTACTTAGTCAAAAAAGTAAAAGCCTGAAAGAAAGAATACACTTTAATGGGACTGCCATTAGTTTGAATCTCCTGAATTGTAAAGAAAATATTTTTGGTGGATCCACTTACTCTTTGTTCCAAACATGCAATGGTTCATATAAATAATTTTTAATATTAGGCAATAATTTGCATTTGCAAATGGATTAATTGGATTAGCAAATACATTTTAAATCCACTCACACACTGTATGGAATATGATTGTAAAATCTGTCAATCATTTCCATAGAGATTTAACTTTATAGATACATGCTTTAAGACAATACAGCTGAAAGATGGTGTTTCCATAATCACTGATCTCTGTCACAGTGTCTTGTCTGTTTCCATCACTTACCAGGGATGGAAAATTTCAAATTCTACACATGGTGGCTTTAATTTTTTAAAGCATCGTGAGTCCACCAAAGGTCAGTTTCATGAATAAGTCCTTAATTTTTTTTTTTTTTAAGGTTTTTTAATTTTACCCTGTTGGTACATTCTGTAGACACAACATGTAAAATATGGGACAAATCCATCCACTGGTGCTGCTTTTGAGGCTCATTTATTTTTCCCTATTAAAGGTTTTATTGGAGGTAGTTTTCCTGATCTGAATCGCGAGTCCAAGGATAGTAGGTGTCGAATGCTGTACAGACTTAAAGACTCTTTGAGGTAAATCTGTGATTTGTGAAAGTGGGTCCTGTAATAGAATTGACTTGACTTCAGTACACACATTTTAAACAATAACTTCTCCACATGTTTTATCTAGGGTATTATATTTGGCCATATGTATTGCATACAAATAGAAATGGCATTTATTTAATATAACATTGTATCTTTGAGCATTGTCCTTTAGTTCAGAATGTTAAATGTGTATTTATGGTTAAATCCTTGACCGAGGCACGTCAGATGTACGAGGGCTGGTGGAGAGGAACAGACAAACCGGACAGTTTGGATCAACACATGTTTCTGCCAGGTGAGACCTTTTCATTTCTTTATGGAGAGATACTGAAGTAAACATTACTGTTCTGTACGTCATGCAATAGATGTCTAACTGTCTTTATGGTGCTTTGAGTGCATGTACGTGTAGTTTGGGTGGGAATGTGAAGCCCTGGTCATGGCTGTATTCTAATCAACAAAGAAACAACCCCAAAACTCCCCTTTTTTTTCCGAAAAACTTCTTGCATAATGTAAAAGTCTTATTGTAATTTAAACAAAGTGTGACTGTTTCCAGTTTTATATACCTAAACCTACACATGACCCTAACATCAGGTCCAGTATAGTATTAAACTGACCTGAATTTTATTCGTGATAAAGGGCCAAACTGTCTGTTCGGTTAAGCATTTTCAAGTGAAAGGAAGTATATAAGAATGACACATTTTATGCTTTTGTGTTGAACAAATCTCTTGTATCAATTCCATCAACCGCTGACTCGCAACATAATGAAATCTGATTTTTATCTTAAATAACTATATCAATTCTATGATTTTTTAAAAACTTTTTTGCGTCTGTTTTTTTTTTTTAAAAAAGGAATGAAAAAAAAGATCGAACTCTGTCAGAAACATTGTGTAATACCCATTCTTCAAGTAGACTATGTGTGCATACATGTGTGTGTGCCTGTGTGTGTGTTTGTGTGTTTGTGTGTGTGTGTACATGTGCACATGTGCACAGATTCATCCAAGCAAAATGATTCCCTTTGAGAGGGAGTTTCAGAAACCATCAAGGGAACTTTCCACCACACACGCACACACATACACACATGAACACACACACACATACAAACACACACACACTTCATATGCAAGGACGGGCTAAAATGTAGTTAATTGTTGTCCCTGTCTCAAAAAAGCATTTTGCCATTGACTGACTGTGTCGCTCCCCTTCCTCTCTCTCTCTCTCTCTCTCTCTCTCTCTCTCTCCATTTCACCCTCCTGCGCATATTTACATGAGTGGAAGATGGAGTGAAAAAGTAAACGTATAATTAGGCTACATTACTTTGATTGTTTTCTTTTCAGATTATGCCTGCTGTCATCGCCGCACCGCAAGAGAGGGCGAAGGGCACGATGCGATTGGACAAGGGGAGGGAGAGGGAGGGGCATGTCGCGTGATGGTGTGCGCACATGCATGCGTATGTGTGCGCGTGTTGGGACCTCCTGCCGCGAATCGAGATTGTGTTTCTAGCGGGGCCTAATGTTTTGTTTACTGAGTGTTAATAATGCCTAATTAATAATCCCCCACTCTGCCTAACAGTCTGAGGGAGAGAGGGACAGAGAGAGTGGCGTGGAAAAAGAGGAGAAAGTGGCTTCAGCACAGCCTTTAGACAATCTGGAACAAACCAAATTGTAGCCAAAGGAAAAGAAAACACATTTACCAACGGTAATCTCCTGCAAAAAACTCAAAGTTAGCTTCAGTTCTTTTGAGTACTAAACAGACAAGGCTTTCACTGAGACTGGTGGACTAGTGGAGAAAACAGACAACACTAGTGCTGCTGACAACAAGCTGCAGAGACAGAGATACACTTTCAGTGAGATTTGGACTCCGTCTCACCAAAAAAACAAACCAAAATGTAATATTTAAACACCTGAAACTGGCTTAAAAGCACCAAAATACTGTATGTCTTATTTAAAAGAAAGACCATCACAAGATCAAATGAAACTGACAAAAAAAATCTTGTTTTTCCAACATTCTGAATTGATATACACAGTATAACCCACAACCTGCTTAGGTGATAATGGCAATTAGAAAAAAGAGAGGACAGTGTGGATACTGAATAGTGAAACGTATGGAGGTTATCATTCTTTGTGTGTGTGCGTCTGTGTGTGTGTGTGTGTTCATATGGTATAAATGTCAAGTGTCATGTCAGACGCTCCCGCTCTTTACCTCGCAGATGACACGACTCCCCTCCCTGACACTTTGTCCGACTCTCTACTGAAGCAGAAAAACAGTGGGTGTCACAGAGCGAGGTGTCAGGGAGCAAAGAGACCGAAGTGTTGGAAAGAAAGAAAGAAAGAAAAGAAGTGATGAAGGAGAAACTACCGTTGTTCGTTGTGTATTTTCATGAACGCTGCACTTTTTTTTTTTTTTCTGTTCTGATACTAAAGCTTGCTTTCTTTGTTTTACATGTGTGTGTTTCCAGGGTTTTGAGGTGGGACTGTGAGTCAGACATTTCAGCACTAGAGGGTCACTTTGACATTGTCATGTGCGCAGACTGGTAGGTACACACACCCTCATACACCCTCATACACACACGCACACACACGCACACACACACACACACACACACATTTATCTGTGTGTGTGTGCGTTCATGGCATTAATTTTCACTTTTGCCTGACAGTTATTGCGTGGCCCCCCCACCAGCGCCTGGACCTTCCCCTGCCTTGTCCACAAACGCAAATACATTCACACACACTTAAACACACACACACACACACACACACACAAACACACACACACACACGCACACACACACACACACACAGACAAATGCTCAGATGCTTGCCTGCCTCCATTTTACACCAAATTGCCTCGTTTTCATGCTTGGTGTCCCAGCAAATGGATGACTTAGGCAAATTGCAAATAATTGCGCCTTGACAAGGAAGGAGACACAGTAAGATAAAGAAAGAGTTGAGGGCGGATGGAGGGAGGAGCAGAAATGGAGATGGAAATGGAGAGATAGAGCAACATAAACATAACAATTAGCCCATCGGTCATTGAGATGTAGATCTTGTGGCCAATCAAGAATTACATCTTTTTCATCACTCGTTCTTACGCTGTGAGGTAAAATGCAGCAGGATTTTTTTGTGTGTGTATCCTGCAGAGGACACGAACAAATCATCTGTGAAAGCAATCGAGAGTTTTCACAGCTCCAGTTTTTCTTTTTTTTTTTTACTTTTACTTTTCTTTGTAGTAAATCTATCAAAATGGATGGATTGTGCAACCTTGACTTGTTTACACACACACACACACACACAGATGGTGCTGCAGTGCTAAATATATATATAAAAAAAGGTAAGAACAACTTGCACATTGCAATTACTGTATCCTGAACCCAGCAAGTACACAAATGTAATATCTACCAGGAAAAAAATGTCAAACATGATCTGTCATTTACCTTTATCATGTAGTCAGGTTTTAAGAAATAACAAAAATCCAAATAAATAAGTCTGATAAGGGATTAAATTTTCAGGTTGTGTGCCTTCACTGTAAAAATGCCGACTTATAGTCTTTGACATTAAAAAAAGGATTTGAAACCCAAAACATATAAGTTGAAATTTAATAATAGAATCAAGCCACTGTTGAAATTCAAGTGGATAAGCTTTGATAGTTTGAAATCTTGATCTGCGAGTCAGAAAAAAGTGACAAAGTGTAAACATGTGGTGTTTCTGGCCTTTCTCATGCCCCCTGCAAGGAGACTCATGTGCTCAAATGGTAGTTAAAAGGTGGTAACCAATGCAGCGGACCCTCAAAAGCAGCAGACAGATATCAGGAGGCCAGAAGGTCTGCAGGCTCTGTGGTCATGGAGGGCAAACATGTGCAGGACATGGAGCAGGACTTAAATGTTTCCTCAACAGGGTTCAGGCAAACTGGCCAGAGTGTTTGAACCAGAGAACTGCTGATCTTCACTGGTGATATCGCTTTGAGATTTGCCCGAACTTTGGCATCGTGCCTTTTGTGGAGAGTTCAGAGGACTCTGTGAAAGCCTCACCCTGCTTACTGGTGGAGCTTAATGAGGCAGTCAGAAGACTCTGCTGTGGTGAGGAAGCAGAAGTGCATGAGATGCTGAAGGCCTCGGACAGCGTTGGGTAGTGTTGGTCCTCATAGTCTGACCAAACTGACCAGACATTGACTGCGGGTATAAGTCTGTCACTTTGGGACTATTTTAGTCAGCATTCCCCTCCCCCCTTTTGCTATTGCGTTAATATTTTTGCAGGGACGCTGTCACTGCATCCTTGTCTTAGTGCAGCCCAAGATGTTTGCAATTGTGATACAACCAGGCCAGTGTTTTTTCCCCTATTGCAGAATCATAATCCATGCAGCCAGGCCTTTCTCTGGCACCCACACAGTACTGCAAAGAGAGCTGGTGGTGCAAGACTGCATGATTCACATGTCACTCTAACAGCCATGGAGGTTCGGGATGGTGCCTGAGGTCTGAGAGAAAGACAAGGTGGTTCCCCTCATTCAGAGCTGGCCATGGAGCAGTGGACCACCTACGTCCTTCAAGTTATTTCAGATTTTTAAAAGGCGGATAAATCCCATTTACATCAATTTACCACCAAACCTGTGCTCTTTAATATACACATACACACTCACTAAGAAGGTGGACATGCTGTTGGTAAAAGCTGAAGCACTTGACTATTTACGAGCTTCACAAACACGGAACAAAATGATCTTGTGTTCAGCATGTGTGTATCTGTCTGCACGAGTGTGTGCATGTGTGCTAAGTGCAGCATTAGCAAACGTCGTTATCATTATTGTAATGTCACGGTCATTACAGGTAATAGTCAGGTACAACACCCGGAGAGAGAAAGAGAGCAGGCAGCTAATAGAGGATATTTTACAGTGGACGAGTGTATCTGCATACGTGTGTGTGACAGACAGAGGCAGATAGTGTGAGAACGGAGTAAATTGCACGTGAATTTTTAATATTGCAGATTCTTCAGATTTCCCATTTCTCTCAGCAGAGACGCATGCTTTAGTGATGGGTCTGTGTAGTGTGAATGTGTGTGTGTGTGTGTGTGTGTGTGTGTGTGTGTGTGATACAAGGTGTTTTTCCGTGTCATCCTTCCTGCGTGTGTATGGGAGTAAGCGATTGTGTGATAATTGCAGTGGTGGTGGTTGAAAAGTGATGGCTGACCGATTAACGGGCGCATCATGGTGATGATCACCTACGAAAAGGTCAACAACGTGGCTTCCACTCCGATTAATTATAGCTCCCGCTAGCAGTGGAACCACCGCTGAGAAGAGTGGGGAGCAAAAGTGAGGAGGGGAGTAAAGACAGGAGAGGAGTTTGGTGTAACATTGTGCAAACGTTTTCGGATATTATCCAGCCTTTAAAGTTAATATTATCCCAGAGAGGAATTTTTAAGTGTTGAAGTGGGTTTTGCTGCTGGATCTGGTGGAGCTCGCCTGTTCACCAACTTTTCAATGTGTTTACTTTGCACCATTCGAACAAGACATCATGAATTGATTCTGTCCGTGATGTCAAAACTGGAAAGAATGAAAGTTCTGAACCATAGATTCGAGCAGATGTGGTCTCTGGATATTAAATGTCAAGGTTGGCTATAGCCGGTCACAATGGCTGTTGATTAAGAAAGAGTGCCACAGTTCAAATTTCAAATGCTTTCTGTTGAAAACGTGTACCCTTTGATGAGAAAAAATGTTGTGAGTGTCCTTCACATACACTGTATATACAGCAGCCGTACCAATACGTCAAAAAATCTAAAAGAAACAGTCATTTCACAGAAAGTCCCTCACTTCCTGTAAATATCAAATCTTACTCTGGAAATGCACATCTCGTTCTTCCTGCTCCTCCAGTTATACCTGTCTAACTAAACAGATTCTAAGATCATGGAACAAACTTAAAAAATGGTGTGAAGTTTTCAGCAGAGCTGTGAGGGATGGCAGAATTAATATGAGCGAAAGAAACGAGCAGAAAATAGAGAGAACGAGAGGCCAGAAGAGAAATCAGTGTTCGAAAATATAGACTTTTTTTTCTTTTGTTTGAAGTCAAATTCACTCAAAACTGCTTACTTCTCCTGGATGTTCAACCTTTATTGTGCAGAGTGATGGATGTGCAGAGTTTGAAGTATTAAAAATTCTCTGTGCTCAAATTAAATCTGTTTAACATATAAACATATATATGAAGATGATTTCATGACTTTACAACTACTTTAGGAGCCAGTCCAGGTTACATATGAAACTTAAACGTGTGATTCGGAGACGGGAAACCTTAAGTGCTCACACACTGAGAACGGACATAATATTTAAACTGGATACATCTTGTGTCAAGCAGTGAAACCTTTAAAACCTGTTTTCTGAGATCAGTGGTAGTGATTCATACAGAGAAAGACAGACAGCAGTGCGGGAATACTGAGCTGGTGTTTATCATACATCCATGTATCTCTGTTTGTGTGTGTGTGTGTATGTGTGTGTATGTGTGTGTAAGACAGAGAGAGAGAGAGAGAGAGAGAGAGAGGGGGATTCCTGCAGTGGGCATGTGGGTGGCAGCGTATCCTTGGCTTGGATGTTGGCATGTCTGCTTTCTCCAAAAGCTGTCCATGTGTGGGCACTGAGATAAAGCCCTGTTCATGTGTGTGTGAGTGTGTGTTTGTGTGTTTGTATGTGTGTGTGTGTGTGTGTGTATGTGTGTGTGTACATGTTTCTATTTTTGTGCCATATCTATGTCATTTGAGTCTTCTGGACATTTACCACTTTTTATGGACACACTCACCTTTTTTTCTGTTTCTGTTTCAAGAGCTGACCGTTATACTGGATTATTATAATGACCTAGATCAGAAATTTGGAAAATAACAGATATATATAGATAAACACACAAACTCATGCATACACACACACACACACACACACACACACACACACACAACACACATATATCTATGTTGAAAGCTGTGATAACTTGGCACAATAGCCTCAGGCTGGACGGGAGGCCAAAAGCATGTAACATCAGTCTGTTGCACTTTCGATGACATTGAGACAATAAACAAGCATTTGCTGCTCTGCACTTGTAGATAATGATTCACACAGACAAAAAATCAACATTTATTCATCATTTATTTAAAAAAAAAAAAACCTTCTGAAGGTATTTGCCATTCGGTGCAATCGGACTTTCCACTGCACTGTTTATCACAAGAGGTAATTCTGAAGCTCTTATATCAAGTTAAGATGCTTTTGTTCCTTTTTGTTAACATTAATCATGAGGTCATGTTGCTGTTCCAGTCTTTAATGGCTCAGTCTTCCTCAGATGGTCTGGGACAAATTAAATGGAAAGTCTTTAGTTTTTTTAGCAAAAGTTTTAAGAAATATCTTAGGAAAAAATGAATCCTTCCAAAGAGAACTAAAGGTTTCTTAAATTAGTTTGATCGTAGCTGAAAGGTTTTTTTTTCAAATCTCAACGATGAGGAGAAATTCAGATTTGATTTTGATAAATCAGATTAAAACACTGCCACAAAAAAACTAATAAGTCGACTAATTTTTAAATATAAGACAAACAGAGACCATGAGTCCTGTAATTGACTGATATATGAAGTATTCTGTGTTACAAAACCTGAAATAAATCATTAAGTAATAAATTTAATATCTCAGAAATGCATCTAAATAAACACTGTTGCAACTTAAACCTCAAATATTGAGAAACTAAGGTTGAGTCAATGATGTCATGTGTTTCACCCCTGCAGCTTTGACGACATCCTTTATGTTCACATACGTGTTTAAGGGGACATATTTAGCAGCGACGCTCTCACACACACACGCCCGGTTCGTGCCCTTTGACCTGCAGTCAGTTTTGACTGGGTTGTGCTGGGTGGGAAGGGTCAGCGTGAGACAATGGGCCTCTGACAGTCTGGGGGCAACAGAGGTGAACTTAAAGTGACCCTGAAGGGGAAACCACTCAATTTGAGAGTCAATAAATGTTACACTTATACTGAAATTATAAAAACTGTGACTATTTATCGCAAAGTGCAATAGACTGTGAGAAATTTATCTGAATCTCACAGGATTACTATTTTTCATCGTCTTCATGTTATGATACTTTCAAAGTGAAGAAACTAAAACCAACAACGAATTAGTTGCTCACATAAAACCAGTGTCTAAATTTTTTGAGCTGTGAATAAAACACAGTTAAAGCCACATTTTTCACAAACATTTATTAAAAAAAATCAGCTTGTGGTATTTTTTCCCTTTTAATATTGAAGTTTTTCAAACAAGACACTTGAAGTCTTTCCTTCTTGATGGAGGAATTTTGCATTTTATTATATTATTTATAACATTTCATGCCATAAATTATAAACTTTAAGTGCATTTCATAAACTTGTATTCACCCTGATTCTCTCCAAATTACATCTCATATGTCTGCAGTAATAATCTTAAACTAAAAGCCTCTTCCTCTCTAATAGTTGCTCACATATTACACATTTAATTTGCGGTTATACTTTGGATTTTCTCTGAATTGCTTGAAAAACGTGAGTTTTCTGCTGTAAAAGTAACTGGCATGGTTACGGGATTACTTTATGTGAAAAAAAGGTTTTATGTGTCATGTCACATCGTTGTAGCAGCAGTTACAGAAATCTTTAAAGAAAACTCTTACCAGCGGAGACCGTGGCTTCTTTTTTTGTATTTTAACTGTTGCCCTCTTCATGACATGGTGTCCCCTGTCTGCCCTCACTGTGTTTGCGTCTGCGTGTGTTTCAGCTGTTACCTCCACCCAACTAGCTCACTTCCTCCTCACCACTCACTTTTCCTGTGAGCTGATATCTGTGGCAACAAAAACCAAACACAAACCTCTCACCTTTCAAGTCAAATAAACTTGGCACCTCTGTTTAACCTTAGAAGAACAATAAACTTTAAACCCGTCCTGGTTTCAGCCAGAGCTCTTAATGCCAAGTTCTGTTTTTGTTTCCCTTTTCAATTTTGAAAAGTTCTTCCCTGTATTCTGTGTGCAGAACACATCTGCGTAGGTTTGGACAGAGATGCGGAGATTGAAATGGTGATGTGCACCTCTCATCCCCCCCCCCCGAGAGGATTTTGAATGAGGGAAGGTCAAACAGGTTGTGATTGGAAAGTTACGTCCAGATTGCCTCTCCGCTGGCCAGTTGGACGGATGTGAGGGATTATGTCAAATCTGTACTGTATTGTTGCATTTTAGTCAAATTACTCCACTCTCATCTGTAATAATAGGTACACACAAACAGGCACGCACATACACAAACACAACGCTCTACTTACTTGCATAATGGATTGAAATTTGTCTTTGTGGATATAGAAACAGGTGTTACTTTGTTTAGTATGATTGGAGTTGATTTGGCCCTGTGTGTGTGTGTTTGTTGCATGTATCTTCATTTATAATGTATAATTATATATTTTTATACAAAAAAATGTATTTTCAAAAGGGAATTATGTATTGAAAACCTAATGAACACTTAGATGTACATACATTTATATTTTTACATTAATATCTGAACTTAAACAAAGTAATTAGTCAGTTGTCATTGAAATCATCCAGCAAGTTCATGACTGTGTGAAATTTTTGTGTCAATATGCTAATTAACGCATCATTAATGTCTAATGTATTCTAAGAGTAGCTGAGTTTTTTAAATCTGCAGTCTGTCCGGACTTTCTTGTGTCACTGCAGTGGTAGTGATGCCTTTTACTTCACCTAGCAAAGACTGGTGTGCCAGAGTCAAAAGGGGGGGGGATCTGTGGTCTCTGAGTTCACTTAAATCTGCATGGAAACACACACACACACACAGTGACTTTAACATGCACACATACTATAATTAACATTTGTGCACTGCCATGTTAGAAATACACAAACACAAACTTAAATGCACCATAACATATACAAACACATTCCTCCAGAGCTCTCTGATAATGTAAATTTAATTATTTCAACTAATTACTAAGCTGTGACTACAGTGGCTGTATTATAGCTTAATATGCTGAAATATTTTAATGTTTTGCTATTAATATTGTTTCTGAAGTTGTACGGGGAAAAAAAAACCATGCACAAATGTTTTCATTATATTTACAAAAAGGTTTACACACTCTCTCTAGCACACGTACACACACACACACACACATGCAAGTCACGGCACACTGGTGTTTAATGTACAATGGATCCAATTAATTTGATTCTGCAAACATTTATATTTTTTATTTTCTCCCTTTGTTTTTTGTTCTTATATCTTCATATTAACTTCAGAGCACACACTCCAGGTATTAATTCCACAAATTCAAAGTGCTTTCGCGCTGCTTTGAAGTGTCCCAGTAAAAAGTGTGTATGTTGGCTCATACACACACGTGTGCCTGTTTACTGTAGGCGATGGTATCTGTCGCACGGCGGATTTTCTGATGTTCTGCATTCCTCTCGGTGCGACGGCGGGCCGAGGTGAATACACATGAAAACTCGAACGTAAACAAAAGGGAAGAGCATCTTACTCATGCAAATTGTTTTTCCCTGCTTCCTGTTGGTGGATTTATTTGCGAACAAAAGAAAATAAATAGCCTGCTGCTTTATCTGAGCTGCTATCATAAGAATGCATTCTAACCTGACTCTCCCTCTGCCTCGCAGTTTGTTTCTTGACCAGTACAGAGCCTGCCTGGTTGATGCTATAAGGAGATTACTACAACCCAATGTAAGTGTCTGTGTGTGTGTGTGTGATTGTGTGTGTGTGTGTGTGTTTGCCTCTGTGTGTCTACTGTATATATCTCTGCTTATCCCCTTCCTTTAAATCACCACCCCACTCCTCTCAATCATAATTAGGCCTCGCCCAAAACCCCTATACACATTAATAGTCTGACAGGATTAATATCATGTAATGCTTTAATGCTTATTATGAGCAACTTGAATGCATCGCTCTGATCTCCTCCTCTCTCTCTCCTGCCTTCCCTTAATCATAAATCCGAGGCAACTTCTCCCTTTTGGCCTCGCGATAAGACCCCACGCTGTGACAGCCAAAGCAAATGGGGGGGAAAAAAGCAAAAGGCTGGAAGAGATAGGGTTGAGGTTTCTATTCATCTTAGGGAAAAGGGGTGCGTTTTAAGTACAGAGGCCAGGCTGGTGGAGGGAATATCTGTTTATGAAAAAGAGGTGAAGGCAGCACTGAAGGGATGGAGATAGGAGGAGAAAGAAGAAGGCAAGGATACAGGAAGGGATGACAGAGGAGAGAAAGATGGAGATAGAAGGAGAAAAATGAAAGTGAAATGATGGAACAACGATCTCGGTAAAATCCTGAGAAGACACACTTTTTCAGTTCAAGGACAAGCCTTTAAAGGGTCAGTCCACCCAAATTACAAAAAAACCAAACTTGCAAACAAAGCAAAACTTATCTAAATTCAGCAATAATCTGTCATTTTTATAAACACCGTCTCTTTTTGTCTAAACTATCCATTGAACTTGCTGTGAACTGTTTTCATCAAAACTACTTTTTACAGAGGAAATAGTCCCTATGAAAACTGCTGACCCTGTGTTTGCTGGATAATCCAGCACAACTGGAATACTGTATCTGGGAAGAGTTGTTGCTGGTTTTTTTTTCATTTTGTAAAATGACAAAATGTCATTTTCAAATGCTGCCAACACCTTTAATGAAATTCCACTTGTTTACATTTTATTAGGATGAAGAGAGAATTTTCAGTAACAGATATCTCAGCTAAATGCTACAGAAAGAATGTGAAATTTATCAGAGAATTGTGTTTCTTTGTCATTTGGGTGAACTCACCCTTTGTAGAAATTAGGTAACTAGAAAGACAAAAGGACTAAATTATTATTAATATTACGTGGTTGGTAAACAGACTGATTTTATATCACTCTTCTAATTTTAATGACCTTCAAAGCGCTCGGTATCTTGCCCAAGAACACTTCCACATGTAGACTGCAGGGGCTGGGCATCAAACCATCGACCTCCTGATTATCAGACAACCTGTTTCATCGTCGGAGCTGCAGCTGCCTCTTTTCCTCAGCTGATATTTCAGACGACGACATGCGCAGTGACACTGAAAACCTGAACATGTGTCTCGGTTGCGGTTAAATGCAGAAGCTGCTGTGGTCGAATGACAGACATGACATCTGGCCATTGTTGTACGTCTGTGTGTTAAGTCTCTCTTCATGTCTCTCTCTCTTTAATCCAGGGGAGATAATTCAGGGGCTAATATGATTTGAGTGTCGGCCATCAGACTGTCGCTGCCACAACAAGCTTTACCAAATATTTAATAATTTGCTAAGCTGATTAAGCAATTAACAAAGCAATTAATTCTTCCATCTAATGGCACTAATTTGTTGTTTTTGACAAAGGTGGTCCATCCAGTGGACTGGATCCCCTTAATCAGCTGATTAGTGCAAGGGGGGGGGGGTTGTCTGTTTGCCTTTGCTGTGTTTTTGCAGAGGATGGTCGTTAGAGAAAAATACAACTGGATGTACAGATGAAACATCATCTGTCGAATGGAGTGATCCTGCTGTTTCCACTGCCTTTGTGTTCATTTAGCTTGTGTCAGTGTGTGTTCTCCCCCTTTTTTTTTTTTTGAATTTTCTGTATGTGTGTGTTTGTGTGAACATCCCTCTTTGCTCCATTTAATTAAAACAATAATAACATGATCAACATGAAATAAAACTGAAAGCTGAAGGATTTCAAAGAAACTTTGAACCTGTTGGTAATCCTCTTAGTAATTGTGTGTGTGATGCATATGCACATGCAAACACTCTCTCTCTCACTTTTCCTCATGCACAGACACACACACACACACATATGTGTTGCATACATATGTGGAAAATTCACACTTACACATTCATGTTCGCATGTAATTGCATTTGTGGAGCTTTAATGTCCTGGTTTGTCATCTTAAACGTACCTGGTTGAAATCAAAGTATAGACAAACATACGGCATGTATGTGTGTGAGTCCGTGTCTCTGCGAGTGAAAAGCTGAACGTGAAATGTTTTCTATCCAGGGCATGGCGTTGGTGTTTGCTCCACTGCGCGGTGAAACTCTGAGACTGTTTTGTCAACTGGCTCAGCAGGCCGGACTGTTCGTCTCCCAACACCAGCAGTATGATGCTCAGGTCATGGATGTTCATTTAAAGGTAAGAGGCATGTTCAAGAATAGAAAAGACACAAGTGCACATGACTCCAAAACACTGAATCCCCCCACAAAAACCGTTTGAATCATTTGAATAAGAGTTTGTTTTGGTGAGAGACATGACTACATAATCCAAACGTGCTGTAAGTGTACACATGCAAGGTGCTTCTTAAAACTGTATTAAAGAAGTACGATAAATTGTTTACTTTCTACACTGAATTTTGATTTTCCTCTTTCACGCAGCTGATTTGATAGTTTTACATTCAAGAATCCAAGAGCTGAAAGTGTGAATAAAACTACAGTACAAATGTGAACATTTTGACAGTGAAGAAGGTTTTTTGTTTTCTTTTTTATTAATCAAAGTTCAGTTTTCATCAGTACTCGATTTCATATTTACATGCTATATGTTTTGTGAAAGAAGTGGTCGGTCACTGTAATCGTTCCTCCTCTGGACAGTGGACAGAAAGCTCTTCCTTCCTAAATTTACTGCACTTCAAGAGAGTTATTCTGTGTAAAATATATTCGGTTATTTGAGACGGCTAGAGCTTGATATTTTGTTTGGCTGAACTTTAGAGGTAGAATATAATCTGAAAATTGTATTTAATGACTTAACAGTTAATTTTTTTACCTGAAAACGTGCAAACTCTCTTGCTACATAATAAAGAAAATCGGCAAAAATCCATGTCACGTAATGTGCACTAAGTTTTAATGAAGTCTGACAGGTCGTCTGGTGTTTAGAGATACTTTATGAGACACATGGAGCAAAAACAAGCTGCCTTAACGTGGCACCATGAGAGAGACAGAACGAGGGACGGAGAAAAAAGGGACAGTGAAAAAGAGAACAGGAGCCACAGAAAGCACATGAGTAGGCAGTGTTAAAAGAAGTGGTGTCCAGCTGTTAACTCCATTACACACACAGCTACAGAAGAACAGGACAGCAAGGAGCGGGCTAAATTGGTGCACACACATTCACCTACACTGGTGGGACAATTGGACAGACTGGCCATTAAAGTGCCTGTTAAAGTGGCCTGAACCTCAGCCAGGAAAATCTCACTCCTTCACTAAATGTAGCATGTGAGACCGCTCAAACATTCTATATCTAAGTGACTCTGGACCCTTTCAAACCACATCTGGGAAGTGTACACATTTGCAGAGAGTAAAGGAGGACTTAAGGCAGATTTAAGGCAGTATGAGGTCAAATTGTCACAATCCACGTTCGGCCTCCACACCACCCTGCTGTGATGCAACTACAAGTTAAGAAAGTTCTTAACAAAAACACACCAGTTGGCTTTTCTGATTGTGTCACTCCGGCAAACGAAATGTTCTCGTCTGTTCCTTAAAACTTATGTTATTTAAAAAAAAGAAAAAAAAGAACATGTTGTCAGTTTTGGGAGTAACTACTGACATTTAACAGAACAATGAATTTAAATTAAATACTAATATAAATGTAATATGTGACAGTATTGAGAAAATGAGTGTAATTTAATGAAAATAACTAATTAAAGTATTCTGTTTGGTTAAAAGCTTATATGGAGAAATTAAGGCTCATTCTGTTGCATCGCATCTTTTGATTTAGATCTGAAAACTGTAAGGCAGCAAAACCATTCGGACCAATTTGAGTGTAACATCATCAAGTAAGTTAAATTAATAATAATAAATAAAGTTTTATCAAATCTAATAAGTTACATTGTTTTTATGAAATAGTAATTATATAACTGATTGTGTTTTTAACAGGATAGCCAGAAATATGTAACAAATGTATAAAAGTACCGTATTTTCCGCACTATAAGGCGCACCTAAAAGCCTTTAATTTTCTCAAAAACCGACAGTGCGCCTTATA
>JAQMCX010000003.1:19090923-19110275 GCA_029814765.1 Acanthurus leucopareius
GTTTTAAAATAGGCCATTCATTGAAGGTGCGCCTTATAATCCGATGCGCCTTATAGTGCGGAAAATACGGTAACCTTCCTGAAATACATGTTGTGACAAACTGTTTTTTGACAAAACAAGGGAACTGTTAATACACCGTGTACACCAAATCCTGATCTTCAGAGTCAAAGTTCTTTTTACACTCACTCATTCGCTCTGACCTCCTCTGTGTACTGTAAGTTGTGCTCAGTGAAAGAAGGTCAGGTTTCCTGGACAGGAAAAATTGTTGCTAGTAAATTTAAGTCTGACAGTCATAAAATTCCTCTAAGACATATTTGGTGAATAAGATTTTATTTTATTGCTGCACTCAGTCTCTTGTCCAGTTTCCCCTTTTTGTTAAATACTTATAAGCAAATGGGCAAATGCTTGCCTTATGAACATGTCAGATGAGGGCAGAAATAAAAATATTGAGAATATAAAATGAAAAACATACACAATCTTTGAACAAGTTTAAATTAGTGAGCACTCGCGAAGTACATTAAATTTATGAGGCACAGCTTTAGCTAAAAAAATCTAACCGTAGGGTGTTTTGGCCTCAGGTGGAGTGGGAGCAGCACGAAAACAACTAAAGTCATCTTTGAAAAATCAAACATGAATAAAAAAAAAAAAGAAAGAGAAGAAGAAAGAAGTTAAGAGGGACAACAAAAAGAAGGAAGGGGCTACAGGGGGATTAAAGTGGATGCTGTCATTGCCTTAAATTTAAAAGAAAATACATTTTGGTTTGAAAAAGGTGCAGGGAGAATTGATTGGGCCTCAAGGCCACAGAATACAGTCATTGAATAATCCTAATGGTTCAGCAGCTCAACGGCTCGGGATGATTGCCACTCAGCCTTGTTTTAGTGATGAGAGTTGCCTGACGACGGGATGTGTGCAGAGTAAACGGGGGAATTCAGAGTAAAACTCATACAGGGGAGAAGAAAAACCCATGAAATTAAGCTTTTTTTCCCTTCTTTTCTATGGCATGGAAGGGGACCGTTACACCGGTCGGCTCACTCTTGAAATGCACACTGTCACACATGCACATGCACACACACACTAACACACACATAAGCGGTGGGGTCAGGTGCTGCGTGTGGATATGAGGACAAGTTGAAGTGCCCCCCTCACATCTGAAGGTGATTAAGTCTCCTCTGCTTATCTTCTGATGAACACTCTGAACAACCCCTGTGTGGGGTTTTGTTGTGTGTGTGTGTGTGTGCTTGTATGTGCATGACTGACCATTCTAGACACACATACACACACACACACACATGCTGTGCACACAGCTAAGAAACAAGCTATATCAAAATCCCACACAGACCAGACATCACTCAGACAGCGTATTGGCTAGACATTACACACAAACACACACACACACACCACATGATGATATCACAGCGAAACATACACTACCACCATGCAGACACACACATACACACATGCACACACACATGCACATGCACATCCAAATGAGCAGCTGCTTCTCATTTGCACTACAGATTAGCTTTCCTCAGCTATATTTACTTTCAGTGGGTGGATCAGAACACAAGAAACATGCATATCAGAACCGACAGTGGAACACTCACTATGGATTTTCTTTCACTGCGGCTTAAAACAATCAAAGACGTCTCCACCAAAAGCAGGTGTATCCACTGAAACTGAAAGAGTTATATGTTAGTCTTTTTAATACAGAGAATACAAGCTGTTCAAATGTATCCAGTTTGTAAGAAAATGCCTGTTTATTGTTACATTAAATCAACTTTTAGTGCCACTGCCTCAATTTTTTTATTATTGTGTTTTTTTTAAAGCCGCCATCACATTATGATAAAAAAACATGTTATAAATTTATTGAATTGATCAGTAATTTTTGATATGTTTATAACAAAACAGTAAAAATAATTTCAGTTTGCACTTCTTTTGGTTTTATTTTGACAATTAGCATACCTTTTGCTCAAAATGTAGTAAAATATAGATTCTGTAATCTGCTGCACTTTTATGAACAAGCTCTCAATAAATATAAAAAAAATACATCATAGGCTGTGTTTTAATCACCAGAAAGTCCTCACATAGTGTTACGTAGGTACAGATATGCAGGTGTCAAAAAAGTGATATTGTTAGAATCACTTAAATATTTTAACAAGGAAATCTGTCCAATATTAATATATCCTTACAAAATATATGCTGCAAAACATATAAAATAATCAAATTAAAGTCCAAATAAACAGTGTTCTTCTGTTAAGCATTGTACCAGACGTGTCCTTAAGAATTGATGTATGTGATCATATGATACACAACATGACACCACTGAAAGTCACCACACGATAATACTGACAACACTCTCCTCAGGCTGGTTTCAAACAAGTAAAAGACTCAAATCAAAACACATGCAGACAATTTTCACGCGGTCACAAAACAGTATCATGTAGTTGTTTGAGTTTCTCCGTGTCGTTTGGGCCCAGTTTACTTCTCCTCATGCTCCCATAGCGACTCACAAGCTCCTCCATCTGGCACAGATGCCGCTAAACAAACGTACCTCCAGCAGCTGCGAGTACACTGGCATCCCTCGCTGTGCCGCTTTCGACACATGTCAGATTTGATTTTGTTTGGAATATACTGCCCGTCTCAACGTTTGTGAAAAAAGAAAGAGCAGGGAGTGTTTTTTTTAGCAATTCTTTAAAAACCATCTCGAGATCCCGAGCTCGCTACTCTGCAGTTTTCAAAACCTACACACACTTTAGCCCTCTGACACAAACACACTCGAGGGATTGCAGACAGCAGGCAGGCCCGATGTGCAGCGGTAGTGTGTCTAAGAACTGTGTGTGTGTGTGTGTGTGTGTAAGGCGTTTGCTGGGACGGGCAGACAGGGCTAGCGCGTTATCCTCTTATCCCCACTGTTGTGGAATAGAGAGGCAAGCAGCTGGAGGGACTGCAAGCAGCCTGATAATGCCAGCGCTATTTTCTAACCCGCCATCTTAATCTTGTTACTCAAATGGTTGTGAAGAGAGAGTCATGAATTTTAATTTCTTTCAAACACACATACACACACACACACACACACGTTGCGAGAGAGTGTGTGTGCACATGTGTAGGTCCCCCGTCTCTCTCACATGCATAAATAGTATCCCCACTGTTTCCGTGCACTCACACTCTCTTCCCTGCCTGCTCCTTTCTGCCTCCCCCCCCCCCTCAGCTGCCTGGCTACCCCCCTTACCTCCCCCCTCCTCTTTCTCTGACATATCTTCCTTCACCCTTCTCCACTCTCCCTCCCTCTGCTCCCCACTATCTTCCCATTTCCTACATCACGACCCACTTCTCTATTTATTCAAGCCTGTCCTTCTATCCCTTCCTCTACTCGTCTCTCCATCCACCCAATCCCTCATTCTCTGTTTCCTAATCCTGCCGAGGGAGACCCCAGACATCCGGTTCATCCGTCCCTCCCTTGTCTCCGAGCCCCCCCCCACCCTCCTCCTCTCTCTTTTTCCACCTTGTTCACTTTCCCTCTGGTCTACACAAGCAGAGCAAGAATAAACGAGAAAAAAAAAAGGAGACAGAGAAATAGAGAGGCACAATGAGCGCACGAGAGAGGGAGAAAGAAGCCTGGGCGAAAGTGGCAATAAAATAAATGACTTGCACCTTGGAAAAGGAAAAAAAAAAAAAAGAGAAAAGATTGTGGGGGCGTTGGGGTGGGGGGGGTCGGGTTGAGAGCCGATTTAGCCAGCCACCCATGAAGCTGATTAGGCAGCCTGCGATCAGGAGGAACAGCTTTGCTTGTTAAACTTTTCACCTCTACGAGCTCTTAGCCCTCACCGTGTTAAGGCTCCCTCCCCTCCCTCTCCATCCCTCCATCCCTCCATCTATCGCTTCCTTGCTCCTTCCGCCTGGTAGAATTTGAATGTGAATGCTGGCCGTGGTCCCCATAGCGGGCTTAGCACAAGGGGGCAGGCAGCTGCCCCTCCACGCCCAACCACCCCCTGGGCTGTCTGCTCCCGCTCCCTCCCTGCCTCCCTCTCTCTGTGGGTCACAGGTTCAACCACAGGCCGGTGCCTGGAGGGATGGCCACAGGAAGATAACGCACATGAAGAGCTCTGGGGGGGGGGGGGTTGTGTGGGGGGGGGGAGGGGGGGACCGAGGGGGAGAAAAAGGGGAGAGGCAGACATGAGCAGTTTGTTCACATTTAACAAAAGGGAGAGAAACTGGAGAAAAGGCAGAATGAGGAGAGGTGATGGAGAGACGAAGATCTCTCACTCCCTCTGGACGAGGTGTTGGGAAAAGAAGTGATGAGACATGTGAGAGGGAAGCTCAGGTAGCCATTTAAATCACACCAACCTTTCTTTTTTCAAGGTGTTGTAACACTGGACTTCCTCTACAGAAAATGTTCAAAACCTCCACTTCCTCTGGTTTTACACCTGCACACCAATGGTGTGTAAAAATAACAACTTGTAGCTGCTTGTGCATGAACAATAAATAAATACTTTCTGCTGTCAGTCAGCACTTACACACGTTTAATGCTCAAGTGTTGCCTCACTGCTGAGAATACACGGTTGGGAAACGGCGCTTTAAAGTCATTTATGCAACAAAGTATTTGACCAAGAATGTGTGCTTGCACGAATTTGATTGGTTAGCTTAGTGTGCAGCTGATGAGGTCACAGTGAGTTACAGCGAAAGTTGAGCTAAGCTTTGTACAGCTTTCTATCTGTTTATTTTGATTCAAAGTTATTCAACTGTATTTTCAAAGTCCTGTTTAAAATATTTTGACACAACTTCACTTTTTTCATTTTTTTGCTGCCAATTCTGATGTGTCTCAGTGTTTTTTATTCAAATCAGAAGCAAAATATCCTTCTGTGCTAATATTAGCCTGAACGCAGCCTAACTAAGACCACAGTGAGGCTGCAAACACTCCACCATAACAGCATACTACTGACACACACTTTTCTGCACATACTTTATAACTATGTGTGTAACTGCCCTGTGAACTTATTATATTTTAGTTTATGAGTCTTTATATGGTGGAAAAAGTGAGAGATCTCCAGGGATTTTTGTTTCAATAAGACCTGCCTAACAGCAGATAAAAAACTTTTATAAAGGAGTAAAAGTTTTACTGTTTAATTGATAGAATCTTCTTTTAATAATACAATTTATGACAAAATGTATTGCAGTTATGTTTATTGCAGTGTGGACACAAAGGACTCACAAGGTAGTCTACATATTTTAATGTGGAAAATTTAAACAAAATAAAAAACAACTGTGACCCCTAGTACAATGATATTCATAAGTGCCATGAAACATCCTAATTAGTTGGAGGAACAGTCAGCGGTTGAGTTTTTAACGTAAGCAGGTTTGAGTTGGACTGATGAGCGTTTGCACAGGACCCACATGCCGCTGAAGGGAGTGGATTTTGGGTCAGTCTGAGTTTCTGTTTGTTGTGAGGAAACCTTTTCACACAGCTCTCCTCTATCCCGGTCTCACCGCACACATGAAAACACACTCACAGACAGTCACACACTCTCACATGAGCAGACCCACTAAACTCACTTTCCTAAGTCTCTGATCATTTGGCCAGACGCTGAGCGAGCTGATTAGCTGGTGCAAGCCCAAACTGCCAAGTCTGCTTAAAAGGGCACCGAGTGGGCAAGACACGGCCTCCCAACACAGCTGTGTGTGTGAGTGTGTGTGTGTGTGTGTGTGTGTGTGTGAGCTGATGCTCAAACTCAAACTATTCATCTGTTAATGAACAAACAAATTCATCAGGAATCATTTGAACAATCAATGACGTCATTTTTCAAACAAAAAATGTAACATATTTTCTAGTTCCTTAATTATGCATAATTTTAAATTTTACTATAATTTTAAAAAAAGATTTTTTAAAAAAAGACTGCACAGTTGTTATGAACAGAAAAAATACCTATAGAGATCAAATCTGTGCAGGCTGTAAACATGATATTTATGCTGTAAAGTTGAGCATTTTAATAAGGAGATTGGCTTGTTTTTTGGAGACAGCTTCAAGTGGCCATTAGAGGAACTGCAGTTTTTGGCACTTTTGTGTTGGTTTCATTTTCCAGCCTCAGATGTTGCCTCTTGCTGGAGTCCCAAGATAATCAGGATGCCTTAAAATATAGTTTAAATTACAGAAAATATATTTTAACTGTCTGAAAAAGTCCTGAATACTTTCTGTAGATTTTAATATGCCTGTTAATGCTTCTCATGTGTACTTTTCAGATGCTGAGAGAGGGAAAAGAAGCCTATGATGAGAACATCCACTATCCTCTCCTCATCACATTGACCAAAGGACCTCAAGCTGTCAGCCACACTCAGTAAACCAAAACATGTGAGCCTTCAGCTCTACACGATATCACTCCACAAACTTCTGGATATTTGAGATTGATTGATGCCACAGAGTCGTGCAAACGATGTGATCCATGAATGAGCTCAGTGTGAAGGAAGATGTGCAGTGAAGGAGTAGTATTAGAAAACAAAAGGATAGAAAGTTTAGTCAAATTAGCACAGAAAGCAATGAAGGTGTCATATTTGAGATATTTTTCATATTGATCCTGGCTACTGAGAGGATTTTGTTATCAGATGGTTCATGTCTATGGACAGTATTTGAGGATGCGTCCTTTATAGTTGAACTTGTGCAACCTAGTATGTTTTCACCATTTGCCATGTGCCAAATAACTACTGGTACTCAAAATAGCTACCGAGTCAGTCAGCCCTTTAATCAGTTGACCTAATACTTAATCACTGCTCTAATCAGCCAGTCACTCATCCCTTCGGTTAATCAGCCATCAGCCAAGAAAAAGAACCACATTGCCAAACAAGCCAGATAGGTAACCAGTCAGTATCCAGTTAGCTCATATTGTAGTTAAGTATCCAGTCATCATAGCAGTCTGCAAGCCAATCAGCTGTCTGGTCAGCTCATTAGTCGTTCAGTCTGATAGTTATAACAGACATTTCCTCAGTCAGTCCAACATAAAGGTTTCAGTTATCCAGTCAGTTGTCCCTCTTTAACCAGTCAGTATTAACCTATGCCACTGTGTCTGGGCCCAGCGTGGAGGCCGTCTCTAATTCATCAACCATCACAGACTGCGAAGCAGCTCGCAGTTTCTTGTGCGTTTCTTTTATTCCTCTTTGTTCCCTTCTTCCCCTGCTTTAATTTCTTTTAATACAACTCATTCATCCCAGTCAGAGGTCAGTATTAATAGCTTCTTTTGTGCGTTCCTTACAACAGTGCATTAACACATTAAGGCACTTTCAGACTAAAGAGCAATCGTTGCTGCCCAGGAACTGTGGCTAGTGTAATTCACAGCACCGTTGCCACTGATACAAGTAGTCCACTTTACATTACATGTTGAAAATTTTATTTTTGCGCAGCTTTATTCGTGTTGTAATCAGTATTTGAGCTGCACAAGTCGTTCTGACTTTAAGATTCCACCTACGTCACCTCTGACTCCTGCTTAGGTGTTCATTTTTTAAAAAGTTACCACTGACGAAATTCAGAAATACGTAAAACTCAGCTCGTTGTGTATGTTGTTGTATTGTCAGTGCTGGTTTTTAAACATATCTGCTGACAGAAACAGGGCTTTTGAGGCTGTTTTAGTTTCCAGTTAAATCCTACATGTGAAGTGCTTCAAAGTGACCTAAAGGAGTCATCTGATGGGCAGCAGTCAGATCCTATAACAGCCAATAAACACTGTTAAAAGCTGCTTCCCGTTTCCGGGGGGGGTCCTCCATAGTAGATCTTCTGCTCGTTAGCAGACCCGGCCTGACACAACCCTCTCCATTCATCCGGGTTTGGGATTGACAGGAATTCACTGGCTTGTGCTTCCCCAGTGGTTTATCAACAAGTGACCCAACACTGTGAATTAGATAAAGAGTGAAAAGAGTGAAGGAGTACAGAGCAGGTCTCCCCCTTTTGTTATTTTTTTTTTAGTGTGCACCCCTGATGTCCACTGGTTGCAGACTGTCTGCTGCCAATCCAGCCTGTGTGCCAACATCCACTCACTCTGGAACTGCCGTGTCTCACTCCCAGTTCTTGTATGTGGGGTCTGTTTTTGCTGGAGCAACTTCCATCTCTGCAGAATTCACATAACAGAAAGAAAAAATACATTTCTAATGGTGCATTAATTTGTCATTGATTTAATCTTTTATATACTTACAGAAAAAACTATATGTAATGCAGTTTGTGTCATATTACCAATTAAATCTGTGTAGCATCACGGATGCAACAGTTTTCTTTCTGCTTGCATACACTGTTGAGAAAATACAGATACACAGATGGCACTCTGTAACTAAAAGTGTGGCCACAAATAATCTTTTAGTACAGTAAATATAAGTGAGGCGCAAACCTGATTTTTTTAGTGTTCACATTAAAAATACAAAGTGCATTTACATGTGCACTAGAATCACAGTTATAATCAGGTTTTTACAGTATTCAGGTTATGTTTCATGCATGTAAACAGGTTATCAGTATTAAAAACCTGAATAAGAATAAAAATTTCTTATTTTTGAGAAACCTGGATTTACTTTCTGGATCTAACATGGATATTTTCCATTTTTTTAAACCAGCTTATATTTGCTGTGATCCTGAGAAATTAAGACATCCAAAAAAAAAACAAAACAATCAGAACCTGAATGCTGTCATGATCATGTAAAGAATACATCATATGAATGACCTGTTTTTTTATATATCACTTAACACATCTGATACATAGTGAAAAACAGAAGCGGGTCAAAAAAAACAGGATACTAATGGACATGTTTAACAAAAAAAAAACAGGAATACAATGCAGTCATATCCAGTAGACATCTGGGGTTACAATGTGATTTCAAATTATCAACTATGTGTATTTTGAAACTGAAATTTACACAATTTAAGCTCTTAAATAACTTCAAGAGCTGAAACCTCCACACATTCAGACCGTGCTCCTCTGCTCTCTGTCAGAGTAATTAACTGTTTCACTCAGGTCTTCTTTCACCTGCTTGCACCTGTTTGCTGTTTCTGGTATCCAAGAAATGTCAAGTGTCGGTGAGTCACTCGAGCCTGAAGTTGTACCTGCTGTTAAAGTGTTTCCATATTTCACTGTGATCCATTTCTGGTTTATAACAGCCAAGAAGCTATGCAGTATCTGTCAGTGGCTGCTGTTTACATTCCTTGTATTAAAAATAATCCACCTTCAGAATTAAGAGGAATTCCCTGTGTGTAACTGCTCGGAAAAGTAAATTAAGCCAGTTTAATCAGTGATCTTGATGCTTTGAGGACTTAAATTGCATTGCAAAAACATTCCCTCTGCACAGGTTTATGAGTATATTTAAATTACATTTTTATCTGTAGTGCAGTTTGCTGTTTTACCTTTGATATCTGTGGGTTAACGCAGAATCACAAACCCAACTGTGACTGCATTACATCATCAAAACTAACAGTGATGCCACCTTGAAGCATACTGTTTACCGTAACATCCGTGCCGCATTGCTGCTTCTTCCAACATCACTGCCTCTTTTTGTGGTAAAAAAAAAAAAAAAAAAATCAGCTGTGATGTTTTTTCACACGTGATGTCGTCACTTCTCGTTGTGATAATAGTGCTGTGGGACTTTCACCGCTTCTCACTGTGACATCGAATGACAAGTCAAGAAACGACAGTCAGTGTTAACCAGATAGAGTCATGTGATCTTTATTTGGATGTGACTAATAACCTTAATAGTAAGATGTTGGACACTTGTTTTAGATAAAACCACAGAAGAAGATGTGTGCTGCTGCTGCTGCTGCTGCTGCAGGAAAAACCTTGAATAAAAATCAGAAATGCTTTATTCAAACAGATCTCTGTCACTGTGTTGTGAGATTCTCATCTAGGATGTTATTGTGATTATCAGACAGAGTTATTTGAATTGTATTGCAGACTGTGTTCACACTAACACACATCTATTTTGAAATGGATATTTTTTTCTTAGTATTAGCCTGTTTTTCACATTTATTCTTTTTTATTTCAACTAAAAAATTTCAATTTGAAGCTGCTTCAACATTTAAGGACACAGGACATATTAAAGATATTAAAAAGTACCTTGTGATCTGGGTCAAAGCCTCTGGCTCCAGTGTTTTTCAGTGTGGATGGTGTGATAGAAAAACTTTTAGTTTTTTTGTATTGCTTTTTGGTTTGGCACATAAGATAAAATTCTCTAAATACTGTCATGGAATATTTTTAATTTATCCAGGTTAGTGTGGACATGGCCTCATATGGTGAGGTTGTCTGTTTAGTAAATCTAATTCCTTCTGTTTCACTGTAATTAAAGGGTTGAATGTTGTACTCTGCAGCCGAAGGGTGGATGATTTTTTTTTGTGAATCAATAAAATAAAATGAATTTTCTTTAAAAAATCTATGAGACTCTGGGACCTTTTTTTTTTAAAATGGTCTAAATAAAAATGTACATGTTACACACCAGCCACAAATATTGTATTATTTCATTGATAAAATCTTGAAAAAAAGCAAAATTATTTTTAAAAATATTTTTATTCTCACAAAATCAAAATCAAAAACGAAAAAAAGATTCAATTTATGTTCATTTAGGCTGCAGATGTCTTTGGTTTTTCCGTCATAATTTATACACTGTTCCTCAGCGGAAGCTTATCATGCAGAGCTGGTTGACAAAGCTGCTTGTGAGAAAAAAAAATGTGTGCTCCATTATTAAAAATCTGGTGTTAAATGTCCACAGATGCAATAAAGTTTCCTTCAGGCCCAGATCGGCCGTGGCCTGTGTTTCAAACACAATGGCCTCCTGCAGGCTAAGCTGGTGCCAGACAAGGTAACACACACAGATACACACACACACACACATGCGCACACACACACACCCACACACACACATATCAAGCCCAGTCAACAGTCTACCCCTCCACAGGAAGAAAAGAGAGAGGGATAAAGGAGGGAGGGAAGGCAGAATACAGCAGCTAATCCTGCAGGCTCACTCTTCTGTTTATCAGTCAGAAGGAGGGAGGGAGAGTTAGCAGAAAGGGAGGGACCAGCGAGGCCTCCTGATCTGTCTTTTGATATTTTAAAGAGGTCTGTTCTCTCCTCCCCAACACTCTGCTGGAGAAACAGAGAGAAGAGATAGAAAAAGCTGCAGACAGAGGCAAAGAGAGGGGAGGAAGGCTGATATGGACGAGGAGGCAGAAGAGGAGGAGAGAAAAGAAATGAGACAGAACATGGTGAATGGCAGGAAGGAAAGGGGAAGTGAGACAGCTGGAAATGAGGTGAAAGTAGATCGAAACAGCGGGGAAAAGCCTCAGAAGTGAGAGAAGAGAGAAGCTGACTGAGAGACTGAGATTGACTGGCCAAGTGAGTGATCGAACAGAGAAAAAGAGAGAGACAGAGTGCTCCCGGCTCGACACAAGGGCCCCATTAACTTGACCACTTGCCCTTTGCACACAAAGGCAGGGCCGGCCCACTGCCCCTCCCACCCAATTATCCACGATTAGGCTCAGTGCACTGTGTCAAGATGGAGAGGGAAGGAAAAGAGGAGAGGGGGAGAGAGGCGAGCACAGGGAGGAGGAAGAAGGGGACAGAGGGAGGAAGGGAGAGATGTGGACGATGAAGGAAGACAAATTTATCTTTAACATCGAAGGGATTTGAACATTTGTTAGAAACCTCCATGCAAATGAGTGTTGAGTGTAAAGAGTCACCACAGCAGCAGAGGGGCCAGTGTCCTCTGTGCACCTCTGATACCAACACATGCAACTTATCTGTCATTGTGTTTATATTGTCTGTGTTGTTAAATGTGTCTCAATTCCTCATTTATTTAATTTATTTACAGATTTTTTAATAAATTAAATTTATATTTTTTATTAAAAGGAAAATGTTTTCTTCAGCTGCTTGTGCTCTGGTTATTTATATGCATTTTCTTGAGTCCACAGTAGCTTTTTTTTTTTTGCTAACATTTTGGGCAATAAATAAGCTTAACTTGACACACTGTTACCTGATGAAGTTTGATGTGTTGAACATTTAGGCAACAGTTGCATATCTATAACCAGGAGACATGTTAGCATTTATTTAAAGGCATGTTTTAGCTCTGATTTGGTCTCTGCCAGCTCCTGAGAGATTTTCCAGGCCGTTAAGCAAACAACTGCTCTGTTCATTAGCTGGCTGTTGACTTTGTCTGCTCTCGTTGCTGTGCAGGTAGCACTTAAATGGTATGTCAGAGCTTTGTTTCTTTACTAAAAACAGCTGTTTGTGCTGTAAAACTGAAACAATGAGCTGAAAGACACTTTAAAGGCTCAACAGAGCTGATGAGGCCTGCAGAGCCAGGCAATAATTCAACCTCTTAGATATAAAATACACTGTACATTAGATCCAGCAGTTTAAAGTTTATGTGTATCAGGTTCTCTTTGCCACTGCAAATTACAAGTGCATGTATAAAAATGCAAAAGGAGAATGTTTTTACACCTTTTTAGTCATCTTGCAATTAACATGGTGACTCCTCTCCATTTAAAATAACACATTCACACATTTATAGCATTTAAATTAGACACAATACTATCTATTCATTTACCACTTCCACACGAACTGGTCACCAAACTCATGCTGCACTGCACCTAACCCCCCACACTATGCAGTAAACACACACAGGCCAATACAGCAACATGATAACAGCTCAGACATACTACAAACACACACACACACACACACACACACACACACACACATAGGTACACACATCCTTCCTCACTAACTCACCATGGGCTCAGCTGCAGTCCAGCCATGTTGTGTTGTGTTGTGCTTTGTTGATATTCTGCTGCCAGCTAGCTGGCATCCCCAGGGCCTTGGGCTGGTTGCCACTGCAGCATGGAGCACAGCCACTGACAGCAAACACACACACACACACACACACACACACACACACACACACACACACACACCACACACACAAGCAAAGGTACACATAAAATGCATACACACAGAGTTTCTCCTTTCACCTTAACTGGCATGTTTTTGATGCCACAATCCTCGCAGCTCTCTAAAAAGTCTTAACACGTCTTAATTTTTTGTTTTTAAGGCACAAGGTCAAAGAAAGTGGTGTTTAATGTGATCTAGGCCAAATGGATTGTTGTTTTTTTTATTTTCAGACTTTTATTTTATTTACTTTCATTCCATAACACTGAATAATTTTAGTGCCATTGTTTTATATTTTTCAATGCTAAGTAGTTCAGCCTACACTTCAGAGGTAATGTGCACATTAACCTAAAACAACACGTTCCTGTTTTTTTATTTTAGCAATATTTTAGCAGGAAAACAGGTTTTTTTGATGGATTAAAAAGGGTGTTAACATTCATTGCATTTGCAAAAGAAAGTGCAGACACACACTCAGACTTGCACGCACACTTTTTCTCACACTGAGACACAAACAGTGGATGCCAGGTGGGCTCAGGTGGTCAGCTCCACCTGACTCTTTGACATGCACACTTGTAACCACAACCACGAGCTGAAATGAGCCGAAACGTTTTAGTGTATATGCTGCGTGTGTGAGCGTACAGTGTGAGCATCTGACAACCCAACATGTTTACACGTCCCCTGCTCTATTTTGAACCCCCACCCACCCACCGACCCCCACCCACCACCACCGCCACCATCACCACTCCATCCATCGCCCAAAATCTCTCAAAACCTTTCAAGCCTTTTCCTCTCTCTTCTCCTCCTCAAGGCAATTTGAGGAGGGCTTTTTAAATGATCCGCTCATTATCGGTAGTGGAGTCACTCTGGTTTTTCAGCTCCGTCTGCTTGCCTTCCTGCCCCCCCACCACCTCCCCACCCCTCCCTCCTCTTTATATCTCCCTGTTTTTTAAGGGGCTTTTTCTGCTTGCCCTCCCCCTCCGCTCCCACTCCTCCCTCCAGAATGGCTTTTTGGTCCGTTTGTTTGTGCTCATGAAGTGGAATGCAGCAAAGTCCCTGAGAGCATTTTTCCCTTTTTTTTTTTATAAATTTAGAAAGCCATCGAGTATGAGTTGACGTGGCAGAGTGGGAGCTCCCCCCCGCCACACACACACACACACCTCCCTCCCACATGCACACACAAATACACACCACATTCACAATCCTTCCTCTACGCGTACCTAATGCTGGCCTTGACGACAATAATGTTTTCCATTACTGGAGACGGAATTGGGAAATATGTGGAGGTGTAGTCACCTGGAGCAGGGTTGAATGGGATACTGGCTATACAGAGTGGGAAATGTGTGTTTATTACTGTGTATCTTCTCTAAAAAAAAAAAAAATGCTTTTGTCGCCATGTAGACACGTTTAACAGACGTAAACACGTAAAATCAATTGTGTGTTGACTCCCATCTGTCCCTCTGGAGGCTCTATAGGCTGTTTGTACTTATCCCCATTTACCTGTTCAGCCCTTCCATCTCTAATACCCATTAAACCTCTCCATCTGGATATGCAGGAGGCTAAGTTCACCGACTGACTTATTCGCCGACTGAGTGGAGCGAGCTGAGGTCAACCTGGAGGCTGGCAGTCCATATACACACACACATACACATGCACGTTCACACCAGTACAGTGATGCTTACACATGAGCTTATGGCAATGGGCTGCTAATTAAGGGGGCTGTGCTTGTTGACGAAAGCACTCAACTTATTGCTGATTAGGTCAGGCTGGCTGGATGTGCGAGAGAGATAGAGGGAGGAAGAAGGAAACAATCTGCGAAACATATAGAAGGACACAAGTGGTCTGTGCCGGTCGAGAGTCCTTCCCATAAATGTTGACAGTCTCTCGTTGCAGTGTTTACCCGGCTTTTTAATGGCAGAGGGCCGACATCAGCCACTGTAGGAGCTGCGCTGAATCAACACCTGCCCCTCTGCACACAAGCAGCTCCTCTCTGTGCCATTGTCTGCCTGTGACTCTGTCAGTCAGTTAATCAGTGAGGCCATCAATCAGTGTGCGGAGCAGCTAGTTTGTCAGCAGGCCACTGAATCTTCACATTCAATGAGTGAGACAATTGGTAAAATTTAACAAACAAACAAGAATCCAGTTCTTTTGCTCATAATATATCTTTGTTTATATGTATTTCATTAAAAAAAAGGGTTTTTATTGATATTAAACTAAATTTGTCAGTGAGTGAAACTTAAAATTTTAAATTTTAAATAAAAATACTGCCATGCATTGATCAGCTCCCTTAGTTTTAATACATTTTTTATCAATACGCATAAAATCTACCATGTTGAATGATGTTTTGACCTCTCACAGAGCCCTGCAGCTTGCAGGCTGTGCTGTTATAAATCTACTGGGCACCATGACAGGTGACACCATTCCCTGCCTCTGACCCAACTTACCTTTAAGCTGCCTTTAATTCCTACTGTCACACAAGCAAAAAGGAGATTCCCAGCAGCCTGACCCAGCCTCGTATCAGCCTTGTATCTGCTTAGGCTGAACTGCAATGGCTTGGTAGTATCTTCTTCTTATTGTCATGGCCGACTCAGTTATCCATCATGTTATTTAGCTCCACTGGTCTAACAGGCAGTTACTTTATATATCAGTTTCATCAGAAAACTTTTCACAACATTATCTGACCCTGTGCAATAGAGATGTGGTGCTATTTGTTTATGTAGGAGAAAGCTCACATGCACATGTGTGGATATGAACAGTTGTGACTCTACTTCAGGGTTATGTAACAAACCAGTAAATGCTTCAATCAATCACTAATCTTTCAATATTAATATATCTTGACCATTCTCTCTTTTGCTTGAGGTATGATTGAGGGTTGATCGGATCTTCAAGCACTTAAAAATATGAATCACGTCAATTGCATTATGTGAACTACAAATATTCGATTTCCTCACATAGAAAAAATAAAATAGTATTCACTTGTTTTACCAGTTAAAATCTCTTTTGTATTATTAGACCTTAATTTTTTTTACCCTCATTAAATAACAAGGTATCAAAATGACTTTCTTAATGTGTGAAAGTGTAAAAGTGCAGGTGACTCAGCAGAGTCACCAGTTGGGGAAACTCTCAGCAGTTTGTGTTTTGCAACAAGAATACACAAGTGTGTGTTCAAGGGACTTTAAACAACACTCTTCTTTACTTGTCCCCATGCGTAGCAGGTTATATATCACTTTGCATGCTAACTCACTGAAACCAGCTCTCAACTCATCAGGCAACAGCCATACAATGACTCTCATTCTATTGATAATTTCATTTAATTCCTTTTAGCTAAAACTCTTAATCATTTCAGTCTTAAAGAAAATAAATCAGTTGCAAAAATTAAGTAGGTGCAACTTCAGTGACCGTCTTTATCCACTTTCAGTATGAATGTCACCAGCCTGTCTGAGTCAGGCTGTAAATCTTGCCAAACCTTCATTTATGATTTATTACCTTCTTGTGTACCCATCTGTCTGTCTGTCTGCCTCCTCACCTCCTACTCTTTCCATCTTTGCATCTATTTTTCTCCTCCTCCTCCCTCCTGCCCCCTCTTCTCTATGGCCTCTGTGCCTGTGGTCGCCAGGGCAACAGCTCTAACCTGCCGACCCATGTTCCCGTGGGCCAGGGGGCCATTAGGGGCCAGTCAACAAGCCTCTCTTCCTGCCACAAGTGGTGCTGGCGGGATGGAGAGGGCCCTCGTCTCTGCTTTGAAGGTCAACGAGGCCGCAGCCCGGCACTCTGCCAGTGACTCTTGGGCCCCCCAGACCAGAACAGCTAACACAGCTTTGGAACGAAGGTCCAATTCAACCACACACAGAAATAACCATTGTTACAAGTCCCCGGGTTTGAGTGCATATCCTGGATGCAACAGTAAATTACTGCTACACTTTTACCCCATCCAGTGATGAAATCAGTTAGGTATTTCAAAGTGTCCTGTTTTTTTTCGATCACAAAGTGTAGTCTGACAAGTATACTTTGAAAAGGCTCAGGTTTGTATGATCACTTACTTCACCGGTAGAAAAAAAAATGGACTCAGTCAGTATCTAAAAGCATCACTGTAACCTCACCTCCTCCTGATGGTATCTGAGCTGTTCGGTTTGTGTCCCCTTAATACCAAATGTTGTCCACTTGTGACCCCTTGTCTCAAGTTTAATTTGTCTGTGAGTCCTGATCTGTAAGACTGAGCTGTGACTTTCCCTTCTCAAAGAGGAATGAACATTGGGAGTAAAAATACTGTTGAATTTTTGGATTGCTGGTCTTGAATTTTATGTTATGTTTTAATAGAGTTTTAGGTCAGATGTCTATAATTTAAGGTCTGTTGGTTAAGAGATTTTCACACTCTCTTCTAAAAAATAAAATATGTAAATTTCCCACTTGTGATCTTTGAAGCTTTAACTGGTCTTAAAAAAGGCAGTCATTAACAAAATGCTAAATCAGACTTCAGAGGTTGTCAGTGATATTAGATGTCATTTTGCTGAACTCATCTCCTCACAAGTTTGCCTTTACAGCCTTCTTGTTTTATACAAATACAAACACATTTTAACTAACTTCCCAGTTGGCCTACAAAAAATACTGTATGTGACCTCTGTTTGTACTATTTTTAGATGCCTGAAGATGCAAAAATATTTTGAGAGGAAAAAAAGACGCAGAAAGATCTTTGAGGAAAAGGTAAGAAAAAAAGAACTGATGCATGGAAAAAAAAATGTTTTTTATTTCCTCATATCCCCTTTTATGACGCTTCAGATTGAACTCACAACCCTTTTTTGGGGTCAAGAACCACTGTAACAGGCTGCCGATTATTCTCTTCTTTCAGTATGTGATTTTGCATTTTGCATTGTAATTTTTTGCAAAGTTTGATGGTGAAATTGTGTCAGAGGAGCTTGAAAAAAATACATTTCAACCTGGAATGAGATTAAGCAAAAGTTTGCAGCATTCTGGGTTAAAAGTATTGAATCAGTTAACATGGATCGGCATTTTTTTTCTCACAGTCTTCGTCTGTGTCAGCTTACAGGGTGGCATGCACCTGTTCCAAACAATTTTCTGGCATTTCTGTTTGGGGGAGGCAAATACTCCAGTAGCCACTTGTCTGCCTCCTTAGGGGGAAATGTACATAGATTATGTCCACACTAATCCTTCTGTGACAAAAAAGGTATTTTGCTTCAATACGGCGATTGGGTAAGGGTTTCAACAGATACACTCATCCTTACAAACACACACGTACACACACACATACACACATTTCCCGTCCATATGTGCACAAGGACATTGGTGCAATTAACCTTTAGCTGATTCAGTCCGAGTACTCTGTTTGATTGAATAGAGCTGGAGTGTTCCCTAAGCCATAATCACAACCTCATGTGAGTGAGTGAGTGATTGAGAATATGTGTGTCTGTGTGTGTGTAGGACAGAGAGAAAGTGAGACAGACAAAGAGTGTGTGTGTGTGAGTGTGTGTGTATACATTTCTTAAACACTAAATGTTGACCTTTAAGTATTGAGAGTTAGGGAGGTGACCTACTTCATATTTTTCTAATGAATTGCCATGTTACTATGCTTGTAAATCTCTGTATGAGTGTATGAGTGTGTGTGTGTGTGTGTGTGTTTGTCCCTGACTTGCCATAAGTGCAGCCACTTCTCCAGCCAATGAGTGTGAGACTCTGAGCTTCAGTGTTATGTTCTGGGTTTATCCTGCAGAAGGAGAATCCTCGGCTCCAGCTCGAGTCTAGCCTCTGGCCCTGGCAGACTGTCATCTGTCGAGAGTCTACTAGCCTTGAGTTCTCTTTTCGTTATTGGCTCCAATGGATTGAGCTAAGTATGTGCTGAAAATATTGGAAGCCCCGAAAATATTGGCATGATTCGGAAGAGCCAGCTTATTGCTGCCCTGCGTGTGTAGGTTTTTTTTTTTAATTGTCTTTGCTCTATTTTCTCGTGTGTGTCGTGCAGTGGTTACCTGTGCACCTCCTCGCTGGATGCTAACCCAGCGGCAACTGGATCTCAGCCATGCAGGAGTAGTGAGGCATTTATCTGTAGTGCAGTTTGTGTCCTTCAGTGCCAGCTGATTCAAACAAGTGCCCAGCTGTAGAGACAAAAGCTGAGCACTTTACTTGTTGCAGTTGCTGGCCTGATTCCCCTGCAGCTTTGCTGTGCCAACCAGCCTCGATAGGATAAGAGTGATGACTGTTGCTCACTTATGTCATCAGATAAAAATGCAGACTTCCCACCAACGTTTCACTGGATTGGTTTACAAAATGTCAAAAATATTGGAGACTGCCTGCCTAAGGTGACATTTTTACATTTTTTAGTCTGGTTGAAAGCCTGAACCCAAAGTTTTTACTGCACCTCTCAGCACTTTTATTGCAATCACTGCGGGGGGGGGGGGGGGGGGGGGGGGGGGGGGGGGGGGGGGGGGGGGGGGGGGGGGGGGGGGGGGG
>JAQMCX010000003.1:19125710-19163523 GCA_029814765.1 Acanthurus leucopareius
AGTTATTATGACAGAGCTGGAATTAGAGACACAGCATGAGAGAGATATGAGACAAGATGCTGAGATGTGGGGGGGCAGAGAGAGAGAGAGAGGGAGAGAGAGAGAGAGAGAGAGAGAGGGAGAGAGAGAGAGAGAGAGAGAAAGAGAGAGAGAGAGAGAGAGAGAGAGGCCTGCATCTCATTAATCTGCCACATATGGTGGATCTGCAAATGACAGATCCTTAATGGTAAACATTGACGGATAGCGTTTGCTTGTTTCTATTGGTGAGCTGGATGGGTACACTTGTGATAAGTGCTCCATTGCCGAGGAGAGAGATGGTGTAAATGGGGCAGGAGAATACCACTAATAAAGCCCCCCCCCACCTCTGCTCCTCAAGCTAGACCTTTTGTCCCACCTGCTATTCTCCGGCTGTGAAATTAGGCTGCGCCCCCTCCTCTTTCTCAGTCCTCCTTTCTTTACCCACCTCTTTTCCTTTTGGGTGAACGGCCATGTGAAGAGGTTCATTACCGCTGTGGCTGGCCCTACTCAGGTATGGCTGGGTCTGTTCCCACTATAGGCCCATAGCTCTCTCTGTCTGGCCCCGCTGGCTCCCTGGAAAAGGGAAACATGGCACACAAAGGTCCTGTTAGCACTTCCTATGAAATCAGCAGTTTTCTCTAGAGGTACAACGCTCCAATTACCTAACACTCAGAGGATGCTACAGTATACCCCCCCCCTCCACACACACACACACACACACAACACAACACAACCCAATGCTTCGGTGCGTGTGTGTATGTGAGTGTGTTAGTCCTTGCCATCATGGTATTCTTCAAGGAAGGGCCTGTGCTAGGTGGCTAATTAGCACTGAAGACACTCACCTCCTCCTCCTTTTCTCCCTCCTGTCCTTATGCTTTTCTACTCCCCCTGCTTGCATCCTATGAGTGCATTTTATTTACCATTCTTTCTCTGAGATGGTGCCCCCCAACGCCCTCTCACACTCCTGCCTTGACATACTGTACGCTATACAAGCAGCCCATCCACAATCATCCAGGGGTTGTACCCTGCTGAAATGCACAGTGGAGACCCCTGAGAAGGGCTCTTCATGGCTGTGGATGCTACTTGGAGATCATGGGCTCTGGATCCCTGGATGAATGGTTGTCCTCCCCTCTGATGCTGTCACAGCCTTGTTAAACTGCTCCATGGGGTCAGTGTAAACTTGGATAACAGAGCTGTATTCCAGATTAGGGAAATATAAGGGCTAAGAAGAAAGTTCCATGTGAAAATGAAATAATATTTCAAATAGAGAGACAGAAGGAGATATTTTTGACGACAATAAACTGGTTCTGTTTACGGCTCATCTTGACATTAAGAGTTTTGATTCCAAAATGCTGATCTTATAAAAGAACCAATAAAATATCACATTATTGAAAGATTAACAGAGCAGACTGACAATTTTATTTAATCATAATTCATTTTTGATCAACTCAAGTCTGCACCACTTATTGTTTACTTGCATGCCAGTGATAAACAGCGTAGATCAATCTATGATTTCATTTCCCAGTGGAAGTCTCCAGTCAAACATGACCTGCAACTCAGTACAGTGAGAACCTGGGTGGTCTTAAAGATATCCATGAGAGTTAAGAGCAGTGAAAGCAGAGTGTAAGTGAATCAGGAGGAAGGGATGAGAGCGTCTCTTCAGCACAATGAGACAGGTGTGGAGAGGAAGGGACTGCAGGGGTGGAGGAGGGGCCTGAGGAGAGGAGAGGAGAGGAGAGGTGGGGGCAGATGCATTTACTGACCACAAACCTGGACTCAAATGTTGATTTGGCTGAAAACTTTGCCACCCTGGGAACTAACGTCTGTTGCTTTTGCATAAACCTGATTTTTTTCTGTAGAGCTTTTATTGTTTTTCATAACAAACTGGAAACTCAGAGAAACCTGATGAAAATATTGGCATCAGCCTCGCTTGTCTACAGATTTATCAGTCCAAAAATGTATATAGAGTAATGAACATAAAAGGCTTACATAGCAATCAGATTTAGAGATTGTATTTAACCAATCAAAATTATGTACATGTTAATATGATGATGTCACAGGAACTTATTTATTACATTACAGCAACTTTTGTTTAAAAAAAGCCGTGTCCTGTTTTGTTGTTAAAGAGGATAAAAACTAGAGTTATTTTTGTTTCTGTCAAAAAAAGAAACGAAAAGACAAAAACCAGCGGCACTTACATTACTTTAAACTTCAAAACAAGCCCACGTGTTCCTGCTCAAGTGTCACAAATACACACTTTATTTTTATACACACTTCTTTTTTTTACCAAGAGTTACTCAAACAGGAGGATGTTATGTATTTGTTTGGGGGGGTATTTACTCAACAGGATGGAGTATGTGGGATGGCTCTTAGCACCGCTTTCTTAATGATGTTTTGTCTCATCCTGACGCTCTGAGCTCCTTTCACAGACGAGCTCTAATCGTAAGGAAACAGTCTCTGACCTTTCCTGTAATCTTTTATTCATTTCTGCCTCATCCTCATAGCCTATCAATCATCATGGGCCTGGATCTATAACCAGATTACTTAGAACTACCCTATATACAGTGACACATACTAACAGATAAATATACACACGCATGACTATAAACTATAGGTATTATTACAGTAACATTATCACTAATGGTATTGGGGGAGATTTATCCCATCTCTGTTCCTATCATATCACTAGATGGGATTAATGGATCCCTGAGCGTGACGTTTGAATTAAACCGCACTCCCTCCGTGCAAGGTGTGGAGATAAACACATCCAAGTGTGGACCTTTGAACCAGCAACAACTCAGCCCATCTGCCACTCAGCTGCAGGAGTTTTGAGCCGAGGGCAACCTCACTGTGAAAGCTTTGGCAGCCTGAGCTATGAAGAGACGATCAGGCTGCAGGATGACCTTTGATTCATGACAATGTTATCCTACTTTAGCTTTCTTTGAAAAAAAAAAATTACTTTTGTTTTGTGTTTGACACTGGAATTAGCCAAATATATTGCAACCTTGTGGTTAAATTTTCCTTTTTCTTCAGGGACGGAGCCTGCAGATTGTGTGCTCTAGCAGCTCACTCCTTCACATTTACAGATGCACACATCGATTCAAACGCTGCACAATGACATTCCTCCGACAGCAGCTCAGATAATCTTTTTTTAATAACTTATTTTCTCAGCCAGTTTGGGGATTCAAAGGAGTCATAACACCACTTCTTTAACCTCTAGGCCTCTGCTGCTGTATGGAGCTGACAGGTTAATGTTGGCTGGCTCACTTAACTGCGTAATCAAGGGAGTGTTTTGTCCCCCCTGTTTAAGGCAACGCCCAACGCACAATGTCTGAGTATACTCAGAGAGGAAAACTCATGTAGGTACTAAATGGTTTGACACTGTGTGAATCAAAAAAGATGTTTGCGTCTTTAAAGTCCTGAGGTGTTTTTTTTGTTGGTCTGAATTTTAGGAAACAGGATATTTATGCAGCAAATGGGGCCAAAATAGTTTAAACTTTTAACTTATGGACACATAAAATTTAGAAAAACATGCCTAGCTATTTTGATATACCAACCTCTTAGTGCATTTTATCATTATTATATTTTTAAAGAGAGTATATTAAAATATGTTTCTCCTTTTGAATTTCTATGAGTGTGGATCTAGATTTGATTTTTTGCTGAACATGAAGGGAAAGTGGAAACACTATTTGAATATTTTAAGCTATTTATTTATTGAACAATAATTTGGTTTTACTTCAAAATTTGCATAAACAAAATTAGAATTGAATAAGAAGTTAATTAGAAGTATAAAAAACTAAAAATGGAAAAACTGTTCTTTTTTATCTTAAAAATAAATATTACCTATAATTATGATGAAATAATACTACTACTAATACTACTACTACTACTACTAATAATAATAATAATAATAATAATAATAATAATAATAATAATAATAATTTTGTATAATTTATAAGAAATTAAAGATGTTGTAAGTCACGTTATTTAAAGTTATTTCCCTTTTTTTTGTGTGTCATCTCTTTTCGCTTGCAGTTAAATATGAAGAAATGAGTTACAGCTCCAGAATAAAAGCGATTAAAGGAGAGAGGATTATTTTGAATGAGGTCAGTGTTGATGTGAATTAAAACAGCGTCTCCACTGGAGGCCGAGTCACTCAACCAGACAGTGCCGAGGAGGCTTATATTAGGAGAGGCGTTAAAATCCGTTTTCTCATCTCTCTCTCTCTCTCTCTCTCTCTCTCTCTCTCTCTCTCTCTCTCTCTTCCCTGCACTTCTCCATCTCTCCCCTCGTCTGAGAAAGCGGAGTCCTGAAAGACAAGCCGCATCATCATGCCATTAAATATTTAAGCAAAACACTGAAACTATATGAAAGATTAAGGGTGCATAAAAATAATTAAGGATTATCGCAATGAAAAATGCATGCTCGCTGTAACCTAGGAGTTCATGATATGAACAATACAATATTAATGGTCTGGAGTGGAGGACTGTGCAGGCAATTCTGTAGCCTCATTAAAAGGAATGTGTTTGTGTCTGGCCCGAGCAAGGCTGCAAGCTACAGATACCAGATCAGCCTGCACTGTTTACAGGTCGACAAAACAAACAAAGGTAATGAAACCATGCAGTGTAATAAGGTGTGTGTGTGTGTGTGTGTGTGTGTGTGTGTGTGTGTGCTGAGCTGGGGATACCTTACCACGGGCCGTCCTTAATAAAGCACAAAGATATGAAACCGCCCGGCAGGTTATGTGTAAAATAACATTTTCACATCACTTCAATAACAATGTCGCTGTGCCGGAATCAGCCGCAGAAGGTCATTTTCAATGCAGGTCGAATACCGAGGATATATTCAGGGCTATAGACATTAGAAAGCACCAATACCTTAAATCACATTACCATGAACAGACCCCAGTTCTTTCACTGAATTATAAAAGCGTGAACAGCCTCATATATCTTTTATGTCCGTGGCCCATTTTTGTGGAAGTGTGCTCATTTCTCGCGGGACATTGATATTTTAACAGTGTTTTAATTATTGGACGAGAGAAGCTGAAGGGCCGGCGCAATGATGAGGTTTCCCCACATCGGTGGTTTTCAACAATGTCAGCTCTTTGACACATTTTCAGGTCATTCCGCGATGAATGAAATACAAATGAAACCCATCGCCTATTGGAATAAGGTATCAATAATTGGCGGCGCAGCGTAAAAAGGCCGCGACCGGTGAATTTGCTAGATTTGACCTCTCCTGAAGCGGAGGATTAGAGGCCAAACATAATAATGGGTAAGTCATTGTATCACCGGATTATGCAACTATCTTTGGGTGCCAGCATACCTTATATGATGGACTGAAAAAAAAAATGTGAAAGTTTCAAATGTGTCAGATATCTGTCAGAAAAAAATAGCCGGTTTCCTTTTTGCATTGTGGGCTTAAAATAGCGATTTTTAATGTCAGCTGCATTATCTTCAATGTCTAATTTTCCTTTAGATGTCCTCCATTTGCCAGTTTTTCTCATAATTTATTAAAATAAAATTTTACTCCATGTATGACAAATTGAACCAGTCAACGAAATTCCTGCAACAAACTTAATCATAACCTATTATCCGAATAATTTAACTTTCAAGAAAACAATATGATTTTTAAAATAAATGACGCATTAAGATTGATGTTTTATACACACACACACACACACAAACACACACACGCGGTGAAGTGCTGCTGTCAGTGCCTTCTCAATGAGATGCTCCCTCCATTAGTGCGGGTGACCGCACACTGCAGCTCCGCGCGCGCTCCCCCGCTCGAGCGGCAGATTAGACACAGATTCTGCCGCTATTATGAATTCAAATACATCCTCCCGTGATTGAAGGGAACCATTACAATAAGCCACGGGCTGCTGCAGATAATGGCACAAGGTATGCACAGCCTTCAGCCGCCGTGACAGGATATTGAACGGAGGTGAAAAGTTAACAAAATTATCAAATAGCGAGGACCGTGCTTCCTCAGATGTCACAGGGCCGAGAAATAAAATAATAATACAAGAAAAACATGCGGTTCCCACAACAAAAAAAGCCACAGCCTCTGTGGTTTTATCACAGCTTGGCTTTCATTCTAACTACCACTGAATGTCCTCAATATTTTAAATAACATTTAAGATTTATGCAGCTTTGACAAACAGTAATATGTGTTGTAACTTGTCACAGGCAAGATAATGAATAGTTTACGGTATCACTGCTCTAACTAATTTTACATTTGTGTCTATAAAAGCCTCTTCCGTGTGTTTTTCTTTTAAACCAAATGTTGCAATTAAAAGGATGGCCTTGCAGTGGCGGTCTATTCTCTCCGCAGCAAACACAGAGGGGCAGCAGCAGCTCCCTAATCATCTCAACAGACTCCCTGGCTCGTATTGTTCCTCAGTGGCATAATTAATTGTCAGAGTAAGGCTAGCCGGTTGTAACCCGGACTTCTTTGACAAAAGGGAGAACCTGATGAGCAACAACAATAACAAATGAATCAAACGTAGATGGGAGGAAAACCAGGAGAGCATCCTCTTCTACGTCAGGTTGGAGGTAGCAGATGAGGAGGCCACTGGAGACTAATATTTAGCCCGAGTCTGCTGAGTGGAGTAAGAAAAGTGTTGCTTTTAAGTGCGCACTTTTTTGGGGGGAAATTATGCTTCAGTCTGATGTAATTTGCAGGTGAATATGTTTTACTTTGTCATGTAACACAAGGTGATGCTGTCCGTCTTTTTCCAATTTTTTAACATAGCAAGAACATTAAAAAAACTAGAGCCACGGACTGAAGCTGCTCTGTGTTGTTGTAGGACATGTTTATGCAAATGTGTGCGTGTGTGTGTGAGTGTGTGTGCGCGCGCCTCATGGAGTCGTTCTGCGGGGAGAAATGATAGTCGCATTAACCCTTCAACTCTTATTTCATGGCTGCCTCGTTAAGAAGCTTGTGGATTTAATTACCGGCGGTGGAGGCTGGGAAGGTACAAGGCCCCGTGTCGCCGTGTAATTGGAAGCATTTCTCTCTACACCCAACTTAACATTTTCCACCCATCTCTAATTGTCGAGTACAATTCACACTCATTAATAAGGCGAATTATGTAATTTTCAAAACAGGACTTGGGTGTGGATGATGGGGGGGATGTTGAGCAATACACTGATAATTCCTGCAGACTGGGAGCCACATTCAGCACAAATACACTACATGGCCCATGCTGCTGCTGCATAGGCAAAGCTATAATTAAAACCACATCAAATTTAAAAGGCTCCTTTTGTGCATACATAGCATTAGTGTTGCTAAAACTCTAAGTGGCCATACATACTGTATTTGAGCTTGTGAACTCAATTTCAAAAATAGCTGTCTCTTTTTTAGACTTCATTGTAGGCTGTGGACATGTAAACACACAAATGCACAGGCTAATCTGCACAGGATTTTGAGACTCATACAGGGTGTGACCCCCTTTGAGAGGTCAAAAAGGTCATTTTGCTCTAAACAGCAAAGATTTGATGCAAAATGTAGCTTGCATCAAAATATTGTATTCATATCTGAACACTGACTTTTTTTCTATTGCTACAGGTGCCTCCACAATGTAAATAGTAAAAGTATCAAAAATGATTCAAGACAGTCTTGGATGGCAACTTCCAAGGTAAGAGCTGCAGTAATGTGTGATTTAAAAAGATACTGCACTGAATATCAAGACTGGCTGCAACATATTTCTTTTTTTTCACATTCTTTTTAATAATTCTCATTTTCTTTTTATGGCTCAACTTTGTTAAATCCAGAGATAATGATGTGTTTCATAGCTAACAGCAGAGGTAACCCTTTTTTGCAGCATTTTTAAAGTTATTGTAACAGGTTTTAAAGAATTCAGAAGTACTTGAAAATTTCTGCAAAAAAACCTAACTGCTAAACATATTTGACCTTTCCATTAAGGGCCCTAGAATATAAATTAGTTTGACTATTGTAATAGGCTGGATGCCTTCTCTGTGGCTACAGTATGGCTGCCGTCTTCATTAATTAACTCCACCCATTCTGCCCTTATCAGTTCTATTCTCTTTTTATTCACTCTCCTGCTTTCTCTCCTCCCTGCCTTCCATGCATGCCAGGTATCAGAGCGACGTGGCTTTTTCAGTTTGCTCACACAGTCATATCTTCTCTCTCTTGTTTTAATCACTAGTCAATATCCCCCGATGACTGTGTGAATGGCAACATTTAATGGGCCACACTTCATTTGCTCTTTTAAAATTGGCTTGCGTTAAAGGCAAACAACAACGACAGGCCCCGCCTGGAATAGAGAAATCACACACGGTGACAGTCGTGGCGAGGCGAGGCGAGGGCCGAATACTGCTGCAAATTAAGTCCTCAGCCACAAGACTCCATTAAAACGTCGCAATGTGATACCAATCTGCAACTTTATTATTGCCGGGGCCCACTTCCCCCACGCCGGCACCGCTGCCACTGTAGGCGCCGCAGTACTCAATTCTGCATTATCAGAAAACACAGTCATTAAAAAGCATTTGACCTTTTTGTAGCGAGTATCGAGAAATTACCTTTCCTGTTTGGTTCTCACCCCCCACCTCCCCTCCCCTCCATCCTTCCCACCATGTTCGGCGAATAAATCACTTCATGGCGAATTGTAATGCAACTCCTCCTTCGCTCTGAGTGGCGTTAGGTTAGGTGCCTGAGGAGATACGGCCGTAATTAAATGTTACATCTGCCAATTGTTTCACAGGCAGGTTGAGGAGGGAGAGGATGGCTGGAGAGCAAAGGAAGAGAGGATGGGGGGGGGGGAGAAGGAAGCAGTGGAGGAGGCAAGTGGAGGTGAGACAACGCTTCAGGGTGGACTGTTTGAAAAGAAGATTGCACGGGCCGGCCAAGGAAAAGGGAGGAAGAGAAAGGAGTAGACAGGTAATAGGAGCAGAGGAGAAGAGAGGAGATTGGAGCAAAGACAGACAGATAGAAAAGGCTCTTGGCCTCGCATTGAGCATCTCAGTGTCATCGTCCTAGTCTGTATTGATCTGATGTGTGTATGTGTGTGTGTGTGTGTGAGTGTGAGTGTGTGAACAAGACAGACAGATGAAGTGTTAGAAGTGTAACAGCGTATCCTAACACTTTGAAATCCTCTGCTCAGACAGCAGCTATCTCAGATATCTTGGCCTCGCTGCCTTCACTGACACCTGGTACCAATCGCCTTGCATAGTGGAAAACAACCAAAGAGCCTGTGGCTTGTGTGTGTGTGTGTGTGTGTGTGTCTGTGTGTGGTAATGAATATTTATTGTCTCACGATGCATCTCATCATACACCTCAGCATCCACTGGCACACACATTTGGGCTATATACCCCCACCCGCCGCACATACATACACATACACATCCAGTGAGACAGATAGACTGTAATGTAGCACGCATGCACACAGCACCGCCCCACGTCAGCAGAGCGAGCCTTTGTTTGGTCCCGGTGAAATGAAAACTGCGACGGGAGTTGCTCTAGATGTTACATATCACCCTGTGAGCAATTAGCAAACTGCACAGGGGGTGGAGGAAAAACATACACCATCCCACATGATGTGATCATCTATGTGTGTGATTTTTTTGAAAGTACAAGTGTGTATCTTTGTTGGTGTGTTTATGTTTGTATGAGTATTTTCATTTTTTTAAGGATTATTTGATAATATAGTATAAATGTAAGAGTAAATAGAATGCATGATCTGCATTTAAAGGTTCAGTTATAAAAAGCACATTTTGACAATTTACTTTCACAGTATCAGTCCATGCAAACAGTTTCAGTTTTCTTCGCCCTGGTTTTGAGATATTCTTCCATAAACTTTCTTTCAGCAGCCCCAGTATAATGGATGTGTGTGAAACTCACAGCAATGAGAATGGCATTTAAAAAATACAACGATATCTCTCAACAGATCCTGTGTCCTTGTTAGTTTTCATTAGGACCATTTCTTCAGTAGAAAGTAGCTCTAAGTGAAAACAGTTCACTGTGAGGTCTGTTGATTATTAAAAAAAACTGATTCTGCAAGGAGATAATGAGTTATTTAAGCAAGATTTTTTTTAATGAAATACAGTTCTATTCAGCTCTTCTTTCACTGGAGTGGAAAGCAGAAAGCTGAAACTCTGAGTATAAGAGCAAACTTATCTCCATAGCCAGATACTGCAGGGTGAAAGTGAGAAAATATGCTTTTCTGGAGCTTTTAAGCGGTTGAAACAGTTTATGGTGACAAGTAAAGTAATTATGTGACTGCTACAAACTGGTACATACCACCAATGATGAAAAGTCCAGTAAATACCTACAGTATCTACAGTAGGATGTAAGAATTGTTCTGTATCCTCGGGCTGCTGTTACATCAACCTAAGCTGTGCCACCGTAGCAAATCAACAAGGGGGATGAGGAATGGATAAATGGAGGGGTTATGTGGAATAAAGCCTGTGCCTTATGTGCTGGAGGGTGGAAATGCATTTCCATAACAGCGATAAATTGGATTTAACGGCAAATCATAGACAACAATGGCTGAGGACGCTAAAGGGCTGCTGTCTGTCCCCACCCTACAGCGAGGATCTACGAAGACCTCCGTGTGTGTTTGTGTGCCCTAAACGGTCTCGTCTCGGTTAAGGTATGAAATCGCTCAGACCGTAAGCACCCTCTCTTCCCAGCCGTGACCTGTTATCCATTTAGTTGAGGATAGTCGGGGGAGTCCTTGTGTCCGCCCGCAGGCGAATGCCAGCACAGACTCAATCCGAAACGAGCACTGCCAGCCAGATTTTGAGCTGCGGGGAGTTCCTACCTGTTACACCTGCATCCAGGGCCTACAGGTGCCATTACAAAAGAAAGATGATTGATCGGGGAGAGTCAGGGGGTTATGAATCATATCAGTTTGATATATAAGAGTTTTTGGCTCCTGGAAAGCATAGGTCACTGAATTAAATCTACATAAGACTGTAAGTTGTCAACAGACGCACAAACTATGGGTATTCTTATTATTTTAAGTCAGTTTCCTCCTACATAAGAAATAGAGACAGAAATTAAACACAAATGTTCTCTATGATTCTTGCATCTTTGGTGTAAATTTAGCATTTTTTTTAATCTTAACTCCTTATTTTAATGCCAGTTAACAAAGAACTGCTTCTCAACTTGTGAAGTCTGAGACATGTCACTTAAAAAAAAAACAAATTAACAAAAAGGAGTCCTCACACTCAGTCTGAACAGGATGGACCTAATTTTTAAAAAGCAAAGAACACAGAGGATGATGACACACACACACACACACACTCACACTCACACACAAATACGCACACCTCCCACTGACGGTGATAACAAACAGTGATTAGCATGTGAAAAACAACACAGACGGGGTGTAAGCAAGCAGATGCCTGTTCCCCTATTAGCCATGTTGATTAGTCGACTGCTTTAATATCTTTGTTTTGGTGGATGTGTGTCTCTCCCACTCTATCACTTCCTCTCCCTTGACGACACACCCAAGGCCACCCGGCAAAATCCAAACTCATCCTAAAGCCAATTCCTGCCTCTTTTTACCCAGAAAACAAATACACAATCAAACAACACTAAGCCAATTTCCTCCCTTGCTGAAGCTTATTCACAGACACACACACACACACACACACACACACAGACACACACATACACCTCCTCTAATTTCCTGGGGCCGTGGTACTGGCAGGGAGTGTGTTGTAGCGCCAACAGAGCTCTGTGTTTGGGGTAATTGCTCTCGCTGCGTTAGTATGGAAATCTGCAAATGTGTGACAGGGCCAGATAGCTTCCTCCAATGTTGTTCTGATCCTGCCTCTAGGCCCGCAGCCAAACTATTTTATCTCTTAATGCATTAGAGTGATCTTCCAATTAGCCTACGCTCATAATACTCCCCCATTCCTGGTGGCTGCCTGCTCTGGGCTGCAGAGAGACGGGGAGGGAAGTGGCGCCTATGTAAGCGCGTGTGCAAGTGTGTGTGTCCGCGTAAAAGTGTGTGTTCAGTGGTTTGATGGGGTGGGGATGGAGAGGAGGTGGCGGCGGTGGGCGGGGTTGGAGACCAGGAAAAGTGAAGTGGATGAGGATGCAGGCGTACGTGTGTGTAAGTGTGTACGTGCGCGCAGGCGTACGAGGAAGGGCGGGTGGGTAGTGGGTGGTGGTGTGGCGATAGTTCTGCTTGAGAGGTGAAATGAGGTGCTTATTGTGCACGGCGTGGGGGTTGCGCCGTTAGTCCGGGGCTCCTGTTGTAAAGTTTGCTGATAAGAGGAACCCGGCCCTTGAGCATCCATTCTCCTCGGTGTATTAGCGCTCCCTTATCAGGGGCCCAGATAAAAACCGGCATGCCATTTGCCTTCGGTGGAATTAAGCCCTCCTCCTCCTTCTCCTCCTCCTCCTCCTCCTCCACCTTCCTCTTCCACCCTCCTCCTCTCTCCTTCCCTTGTCTGCCTTGGCTAACCGGGCGGGCTGCGATTAACCTCGACACTGTCCAATATCCTCGGCCGACTCCCGCCCGCAGATTAGCCGCTATTAGTTATGACCAACTAAATTAACCACTGCCGCTTTCCCTGAGAAGAGAGGGGGAGGAGGAGGAGGAGGAGGAGGAGGAGGAGGGGGAGGAGGAGGAGGGGGAGGGAGATGGAGGGAGAGAGAGGTGGATGGGGGGAGATGGAATGAACATGAGGAAGTCCATTTGGGAAGAGAGGGACAAACTGGGGGAGACTGATGGAAGGAGGGTGAGATGTGAGTGAGGGAGAAAGAGAGAGGGATGGAAAGAGAGGCCAAGTGCTCTGAGCAGTGTGTGTGTGTGTGTGTGTGTGTGTGTGTGTGTGTGTGTGTGTGTGTGTGTGTGTGACTCTGAAGTGGCTTATTCTGTATCGCACACTCCTGGATGGACGTGTTGTAAGCCATACACACACACACACACTCTGGTTGCGCTGATCTCCTCACACTTCGATGATTCGTGCACGTGGCATCGTCAGGAAATATTGTAAGAAATCAGAGAGAAACGGACTGTTTGAAAAATACATCATTATTTTATCATATTGACAAAAGCAAACAAAGCAAAGCAAATTTTTTTTTCCTCTAACTGTTCATGTAGACTCTCTCTCATACACACTCTAAGCTTAAACATTGCTGATTGCCACCGCAATTTTGTGCATACTATGCAATTTCAGTTATTTACTTAATGTCATTTCACTTGACTCCATCTCAAATTATAGAAAATCTAACCATTGTCTCAGTGGACTGAGCCAATCATCACGATAACTTTGCCTTTGAGTAAAGTGCTCTCCTTTTCAGCAGTGTCAGCGCTGCTGAATAGACCGTCAAGTGAAAATAAACACAATTTTCTAGCACTGCTAACTGTCACAAACACTCTCTGGCTGACAGCATCTCTTTGGTTCATGAGCCAAAAGGTTTGTAGCAGTAAACATTCGCACATTATTGGCATTTCTAGGTTCAATTTGTTTTAATTGCACGCAGCACCTTGTCGAAAAACATCAGGGGATTTAAACAATAAACTCACTGAATAAACACAACACGCACAAAGAAGCGCTGGGAATGATACTGTGTCGTATTTAAAACAGCTGAAGGCAAGTTTTAATTATTAAAACAATAACAAAATTTAAAAACAGAAGGAAAATCATTTTAGTACATTTTCACATGATGACTCAGGGGTGTCACTGTTTTTTAGAATTATTAGAAAGCACTGAGGAGTTATTTTTAGTGCTCATGTGTGCGATGAAAGAATTCATACGATGTGCATTTACATTATATGAGTCTCTATTCAACTTGTTAATTATTTTTCTAATTTAAGTGGCTTTTTCATTACAAAGTAATGGCAATTAAAAATAAATGATATAAATACAGTGTTGTTTTTGAGTCAGTGTATAAATAGATCATACATAAATATATATGACAAACATAATTAACTGTGTTTGTGATCCTGTTTAATATCTTCTTGTTTTTCTGTTTGTTTTGCTCTGGTTTTCTGTGGATCTTCAGTCCGGCCTGCCTGCTCTTGACTGAGGGTCACGAGAAACAATGTGACTGGCAAAAACAGAGGGCCTTGCTTTGCTGAAAGTGTCTGTGTGTGTGTTTGGGATACATGTTGCTGTTGGGGGGCATTGAGAACACATACAAACTCAGAGACACACTGCCAATCTGTTTGCATGAGTTGACCCCTCATACACACACATCCTTACTAAAACAATATCAAGCCATCACATCTGGGCTGTATTGATAGGAGATGTATTGACAGGTTGTCCTCATTCACCTAAATGAAATGTTTGACCAAAAAAACTAATGTTATTTCTTTTATTTATAATATTAAATGATAATGAGAGGGTTGGAAATCAATAAACACAGAGAAATATGATTTAATATTGATTTTTTAAGAGTAACCCGAAACCCCTAAACTAACAATAATTGTGTTTTTTTGCACAAAAAGCTAATTTCTCTTTAACTTCTCCTCCAGTGTCAACATTTAACATACTCATGCTACTTTGAAATGTAGTCCACCAACAATACAACCTAAGCTGCCGTGAAGACGTGCTCTAAACAAACATGTCAGTGTTGTATTATGGGAAAACCAGGACAACATGTGAGAGTGCTGTACACATGCTCTCCTTGTGTTTGATGTTGGCGGTACAGTGGTGTGTCTGGTTCACAAGATTGTTCAGTGACAGTGTGCCTTCCCAAACCAGTCTTCCCTTTTCCTTTTGTACTTAGCTGTCACTCAGAGGCCTCGAGTATTGGATAACGCCATTGAAAACGGTAGCTGTAATTTTAATGGGGGAACCAGTGGGCTTCAAAGGACAAGAGAACATGGCACGGTTGATGCCCTCCACCGTGTAAAACGACAACAGGAGAGTAAAGCCGCTAGCCCCCCGCTCCCTCTCCCACCGCCACCCTTGTCCACAATGGAAAAACCTGTTTATCTCTGCGTACAATTAAGAGTGTGAAATTCGAACATGCCGAATTAACTAAGAAACCCTGCTTTTGTTACAAAGGAAACAAAGCCTCAGGAGAGAAGAGAGGAGGGAGAGAGAGAGGGAGAGAGAGAGAGAGAGAGAGAGGGAGAGAGAGAGAACAGGGACAGAGGAAAAAAAAGGATTTCTCAGTCATGAGAGAGAAAGACAGCATGGCTCACTGATATCCAGAATAATCACATTTCCCTCAAATAAATCAGACTGGTTGGCATGTGGTGCAAACACACACACACACACACACACACACACACACACAAACATGCACTGCAATGCATCTACAGACACAAACACATGCAGGTTTACAACCATCCACAGGAGAGTGTCACATTTTATATGACTTTGCACACTGACTCTTTTATTTTCACCATGCTGTTTAAAGACACACATACACACACACACACACACACACACACACACCACCCTGAAGCTGTATGACGACGTGCCAACCCCACCCTGTGTGCTTGTTCATTCACCCACTGTTTTGGCCCGCTAACAGGCCCCTGGCATCGGTAGCCAGCCAGACCACCCTGACCGCCCTCCTTACACCATCCCTCCGTCTTCTCCTTCCCCTGAGCCAGCGATTCAAGCAGTCAGGCTCAATGTGGCTTTACTTACTGCCGTAACGACACCTCGCATCGCCCCACTTCCACCTTAAGAGAATGAGTAATCAACAAACCAGGAGCCAGTTGCCGGCTGTCAGTCAAATCCGGGCCTCCGCTACGCTATCAGTCCTCCGCCCGTCACCAAGCCCTCCTTTCCTTCCCTCCTCTCCGCTAATACCAATTTAAATCGTTCAACGTGCCTTTCCTCCCGCTGCCATTATTCAAAAAGATCATAATAGTTTTCCCTGTGCCCAAAGCACAAAAATCAATTATTTCCCCACAAAGACTTGAAAGTACTTAGCGCGGGCCTGCGAGGGGAAAAGCTGTGGGTTATATCAAATTGAAACTGCACTCATTACACAGGCACACAATTAGTTACCTCTGGTCTGCCTGCCGCTCTTTAATTTCCGAAACGGCATATCTGTATTATAACAGAAACAAGCATGCAAATGCTATTGTTGGGGATTTAGAGAAATCAATAGGACGTTGGGCGAGAGGCGTTTGGTGGCGCTGTCACTCAAAATCTGCTGCCGGCGACTGATAAAGGTCTGAATTCAAATTAGCGCCAAAGCCGGCCAGTGACATCAGAAGTGACATCCGAAATAAAAGGGACAGCTTCATGATATATGTAATTATTCTCCTCGCATTTGCCTGAATTTTTTTTTCTTCACTCTCCCTCCCCTCTTGCCTCCCCTCCCTCATTCTCTCTTTTTCCTCATTGTGTGTACTTGTGTAACTGTGTTTTGCATAAAGGGATTAGGAGTGCCTTAATGAGAAACTGTAATTGTTTTTTCAGCCTCGCTCTATGGATATGTTCACGTGTGTGTTTGTGTGTGTGTGTGTGTGTGTGTGTGGATATTTGTGTGAGAGACACAGACTGAAAATATGTCTTGAATGAATGTGTCTTGTTTAATGCAAAATGAATACAGTATTGAAATAATATGTTTTTTTTCCCCCCTCTCTTGCATATCAGAGGACTATTGGTGTGAAAGCTAGGAAGGTTCGGGAGAAAACTATGTTATGAAATACATTTCCGCACAATAATGAGCCAAGAGCTGATACTGAACAATGGAAGCACAACCAGCCTTGGCTTCAGTTTTTCTCAGATACCAAATTATTGACATCTTTTCATTTTCTGTGTTACCAAACTGTTCTGTTTTGCAGGAATCCTGATAAGGTATAATAGCTACCCACACAACTTGAGCAAATACATGAATGTAGTGAAGCAACATGCTTAACAATGAATATTACAGACTGGGAACCATTTATGTATTTTTTTTTTTTAGTTCTATTAGTTAATGTTGATGAGCTGAAATGCTGAACTGAAGTCTCTTACAAGTACGAACTGCATTTCAAATGTTGTAGAAACTGTAATTGGTTCCATTTAATGTATTCATCTGTTACATGACATATCTGACTACAGTAAGTATATACCAGAAATGCCTCTAAGTAATTTTTTTGCAAGTCCAAGTCAAGTCTCATGTCTCTTATGGTTGTAATGAGCCTCCTGCTGCCTGCTGCATGCCATCCGCTCTGCTCAGACCACTAGATAGCTATAACTAAAGAATTAAAAGCATTTTTTTGGTATATGTAACACTTTTAACAGGATGGTGTAATAAAATATGAGAAAAAACAAAGAAACAATGGCTTCTTTCCTTAAAAATACCAACCTTTAACATGAAAACAGAGCTACAGTATCTATCAAGTACTGAGGTTTTACTTTTAAAGAGTACAAGATATGTTTGTATGTTGCTAAATCATAATAAAGCAGATTTTTGTCATTTGAAACCAGAGAAACACTGGTTTTAAGCTAACGTTGTGGGTTGTTTCAATTCTTTATCTCAATATAAATGTACTAGATTCAAAGTGGATACTGATTAATGTTCCTCAGGGTAACAGGACAGTAATGCTAACATTATTAGGAATGCAGCAATAGCTGTAACCTGTTATTCTTGGTTAGAACTGTATATTTGCAGTCATCCTCAACTAATGACAGCTTGGAAAATACAATTCAGGTGGATGTTGGCACTTTTTGTGTTTCTTTCAGGAGTTAACTTACTGTATTTTTCAGCAACTTTCAGTGATTTCTTACATTTCCCGGAATGCCCTCAAGCAAATCACTCTGAGAACAACAGCATCGTAACTTGTTCCACTTGAGGGAAATAGAGAACGGAGAGAAATGCTTTAATTTAATGTTTATTAAACAAGGACATAATTTTCATCTTGTCTTTGGAGGATGCATCTAGTGGGAACTCTTAAAGTCTCTAAAATTATGTTTACCAACAGGAGGGTAATGTTCTGAATGAAATACTGCGTGTGTGAATAAAGCACTGTGTACTATATGTGATCCTTTGGGAATCAAAACAACATCTTGACCCACACAGTGTGTGTAGAAATGTTGTTTTAGCTGTGATTCAAATTAAGCCAGGGTCATCTGTAAAAAAATGATCTTGTTATAAATGAGTCATTTAAGTGCTGGACAAACTATATTTTCTCTCTTAAATATAAATAAGATGTTGAAGTAAATCAAATTAATTAAAATAGGACACTCAGATTCTCACTTAAAACTTTTCTCAGCAGAGCTGTGCTTCCTAATTAGGCTCAACACTCTGACCTGCAGGATCTCACCAAACTTAAGGGGCGAAAGATAACTCAAACTCTTCAAACAGACTGTTTCCAAAAGTGGGACAGGCCTGAAGTTACCCTCCTCTTTCACTGACACTGTGTGTGAGTGAGTGAGTGAGTGGCATTTGGTTTCCTTTTATATTTTCAATATAAAACATGCATCAGACATGACTTTCACCAACATTTCCTCCCTCTGTCTCCCTCTTTCTCTCTCTCTCTTTATGGTTGGTTGGGCATCAGCTTCACATCTTATTGACATTAAAGTAGACGCAAAGCAATTTGTTCATCTATATATTAAATAATATAGACTACATTTTAAATCCAGGTGTCATATGAATTTGCTGATCATGCTAGCTGGATGTTGTCACATGTCACATTGACAGGTTGATGCCTACTGAAGGTAAACTGGGAGTCTGAGGAGGCACCACAGTCATGTCAGTGAGTGTGAGGGTGGGGTCTGTATTTAGGAAACTGTTTTGGTATCATAAACTCAACTGAAGAGAGAACTTGTCTCCCTCCTGGATTTGACCTCTCCTCCTCACTGTGACCCCTCTTCAGCAGAGTGGAAGGCCTTGCGTTGCATATATCTGTGTGTGTGTGTGTGTGTGAGGGGCTATAGCACATGCTTTAGGTTATGAGTGCTTTGTAACCAGTCAAGCACATTATGTTCATACCTTTCAACCCTTCATGACGGTATTTCTGCATTCCAGCTCCTCTCCCATCCTCTCCCCTTTGCCCTTCCACCTCTCTTTCCGTGTCTTCGTGGAAGAAAAGGGGTGGATATTGTGATGCTCACTTTGGGAGAGCCGAGCAATCAGCCATATTTCTGCCTTGTCCCGGAAACAAAGCCCTCTGCTCTGAGCTGGGCCAGAATGAAGTGGGGCAAAGTATGCAGCGGAGGGGAGAATGTGCCCTTTGTTGCCCTCATGCCCCATTCTCTCTATCTCTCCATATCCTGCCCCCCCTGACTCCCAACACTGAAGGGAATGGCAAAGGAGGGAAGGAGGGGGGGTGGCTCTGTTCATTCAGCATCGGTTAAACGTTTTCACAGCGGCACAATGCCGGGGCGGAGTAGGCAGGTGCAAGCCAGGAAGAGGGAGGAATGGAGGGAAAGGCAGAGGGAGAGAGAGAGAGAGAGAGAGAGAGAGAGAGAGGGAGAGAGAGAGAGGGAGAGAGAGAGAGAGAGAGGGAGAGAGAGAGAGGGAGAGAGAGAGAGAGAGAGAGAGAGAGAGAGAGAGAGAGAGAGAGAGAGAGAGAAAAACAGTTTGACCAAAAACACACCCAAAACATGTAGCACCAATCACCCCCAGAGACCCCCCACTCTCTGTCTTTCTTGCTTTCTCACTCTTTCTTTCTCTTTCTCTCGCTCCCTCACCAGTGTACACAAGCTTCCTGCCCTGGTCCTTGTCAGACCAACCAAGAACACACACACACACACACATGCAATCACACACATACACGCAATCACACACACACACACACTGGTGGAGCATACAGGCACACTCACACCTCAATGGCACATTTGCACTCATTTCACATAGATGGCTAGTCAAGTGCGAGTAAAACACACATTCACGCGCGCACACACACCAACAACAGAACGGGCATATAATACATCAAATCACACATGCTAAGATAAGCACTCATGTCATAATATGGACACACTTGAGCACGCACACACACTGGCTTTCTCCTGGCCCAACCAAGTGTGTGATGATCAGTAGGAAGGCTGCAAGAGAGGAAGGAGTGTGTGTCGGGGTTTCAGTGTATGCTTTTGTCATTTATCTGTTACCAAGGTGCAAATCTTACTCACCAAAACCGTGCTAGAGGTTATTTTTTGTGTACGTGTTTGAACACGTGCCTATAGTTGTAAGTGGATGTGCGCAAGGCTACGAGAGTTTGTTCAGTGCATCTATTTCTCTATTTTTTTTTTTTAAACCTAACCAACTTATAGAGATTTCACTCCCTGACCTTGCAACAACAAAAATGCAGTTTTTCTATGAGCGCACTGTGTGATAACTTTTTTTTTTTTTTTTTTTGCAAACAGACAGTTAATGGAAACAGTTTCCTGTACAAAAAAATAGTTTGGAGAATTGAATTGAGATTTTTTTTTGTACAAAAACGTCTTGAAACATCCACTTTTCTTTGAGTTCCTCAAAGATATTACAACTCCCCATATTTCTGTTTGGCATAATCCTTGACAATTTATTGAGAATGGGAATAAATCTTGGATAAGATGGAACAAATAAAATCTGAGGCACTGAGGTTCCTTGTTATGTAGCTACCAAATCATTTTTTAATGTCAAAAATATATATATATGTATGGTTTACTATGGGACTCTCCATTGAGTATTCAGTAGCATATATATTGGCAAGGTCTCGACCCACATCTGTAACAGCCCTGTCTTGTGATGTGAGGGGCTGCAGCTCCATCAGCACTTTTAAAACCAACTTAAAATGACTGTTAATAGCTGCTCAGCTCTGCAACCACAGATTCTAATTATCTATCTTTTGGTGACTCACTTTTTATTTGAAAAGCATAGCAGTCACAGAAACGGACATCTAATTTTTATTTAATTCTGTTTTAGAAGTATTATTAAGTGTCTGATTGTAAAATAAGTCACTTTCACACGAGCAGAAATGTGGGCTTTTCGGCAAAAAGCAAGCAATAACCTGATTACTTAAATGCATGTAAATGCTCTTGATGTCTTTTGCTCTCATAAAGCCCTTGAACATCACACTGAACATCCAAGGCCTTTCTGTGAGAGCTGATTTTGTATCTGAGTTCCTTTAGATCACCTCTGAAACACTATGATTATGTTGATTTAGTTCATAGAAGGCTGTTCTGTGGACTTTAAAGATGAGATGTTTAAGGTATGTAGACTTAAATAAGTCTCTATGAACAGTATCCAGAAAACAGCAAGTATTTGAAAGCTTGGATATATAGAGTTAGGATATTTTTACATGTTAAGGAATATTGTTTTGACAGGAGGTCTCAAAGTTTGTGAGTTCTTAACTGCATCCAATCAAATCTCAATAATTCCTATGATATCGCTCCTCTACTCTTGAAAATTTCTTTTCCCCTACACTATTTCTTCTCCTCTTTCCTCCACTCTCTCCTGTACCTCACTCCTCCACACCTCTTTGTTCCCCAAACACACCTCCTGCTCTGGATCCTTTCCTCCCATCCATCTCCCACAGGTGATCGATGACCCTGCGAACATGAATCTTCCATTAAAGCTGAAGCAATGAGGTCAGGATACACTTCCCAGTTTGCTGCCAATTGCTTTCTTTATCTTTATGTGCTCCCTGTGTTTTTTTGCAGATGTTTTCTGTACATTTCCTCTTTCCCATCTTCTCTTCTCTTCTCTTCTCTTCTCTTCTCTTCTCTTCTCTTCTCTTTCTTTCTTTCTTTCTTTCTTACTTTCGTCTTATTTTCTATCCTTACTGCATTGGGACACATGTTGTGGTGAATGTTCTACTTGACTGGTCTGCAGGGTTCATGTTGCACAGTGTAATACAGTATGATAAACTGCATCATACAGAGAATTATGGAGAACGTACAGACATTGTACTCTTGCACACACATGACTACACATCTATCCAAGGACAGATACATCACACACATACACACACACACACACACACACACACACACACATGCATGCAGACAGAAGCAGTGCAGTAGCATTAAGCAAAGCAAACAGTGGCTGGAGTCCCATGTGTCCTCCTTGCTAATTTTGAAATGCCATGTGATATTAACGCAGGCAAATCAGGTCACATCTAACTCAACTCTGATTTGACAACTGCACAATACACTTGGGCTGCTTTATCTCCAAAACTGCATTACCTCCTTTCCTACTTCCTCATTGTCTTCATTGCTGGTCTCGCTATTCCCGACATAAAGTGATGACAGAGGGTGCTCTCCAGAGACTGTTTATTTAATCCAGGATTCAGTAATACACGGCTGGACCACTAACAGCTGATGTAAGCAACCCATTAGCGGGCATGTAAAACCAGCTACCAGCAAGAAGCCACTTTGAAAAGAATTCACTGGTTCCAGTTGCTGCACTTCTGCACTGTTGTCAAGGAGACTGACCACTGTGTTTGCTCACTGGAAAAAAATAATTGTGCTTGCAGTTTCATCTCACATTTGCCACTCTGTAGATTTTTTGCATTTGGAGCTTTATTGTTTTAATGTTGATATCCTTTCCTGGGTAATTTGCAGGCACTTAACTCTTCTTAGCTGCACAAACTGACCTGAAATCCAAACCAAATGATGGATGCTAGTGGTCTGAAAGTGTTCATACGATCCAAATGCATCGACTTTAATCACTGTTAACCCTCCACAGAAATAACTCTTTTTACGATGCTCACTTTAGACAGAAACTCTATGGATACCTATGCTACTAAAAGAGGGCCTCATAATGAGTAAGCAGGAAGAAAACGGCATTAATGCATTAACCACTGAGGAAGGAAATATATTAAACTGTTAATATTGTTGATAAAATAATAATAATAATAATCTTGGAACATTAAAAATTTCAACAAATGCATGATTGTTGCATGTTATATGAGCATCTCTTGACTCATTGTGGATTTGTGGATGTATCATGCCTATGTGATACAGTCAGGTGACATAAATCTCTTTGTAAAATACTCCAAAATCTGTTTTGAATATGCCTGGTTGGTGTGAGTTGCCCTTTCTATAACCTAAGTGAGAATTGTTGGCACTGTACTGTTGATACTGTTGTTGACATTGTGTTAAAAAGTTGTTTCCATGTAACGTATCTCACCTAAAACATTAAGCACGGTCTACTGGACCCATCTCCAATTACTTATCTCTCTTATTTAGAGCCAACTTTCCTCAAGGATGAGCAGAAAAGTCTTGATTTGAATGTCACACCTCTGAAAAACATGTCTGGACAGCCACAACACACTCAGACTGTCAGTTCTCACATCTGAAAAATATACTTTAATTGTCCCAGTTAAGGGGGGATTCCCCTGCTTCTCAACCCCATGCTGCTAGAAATACAATGCATGTTTGTCCAAAGTGGGGAGTTTTAGTTTTGGATAGGCATTTAGAGGATTAGCCGGGTGCTTCCAAACATTCCTGTGTAATTAGACACCGCCGCTGTCAGTCATGCAGAAGCAAAACGCTGATTGGCTGAGTTGCCTTTGGGAATGTCCGTTGTGTCAGTAGTTAGTCCTTGAGCTCTTGAGTTCACTCACCTCGTCTGCTTTATTCAAAGTCACTGGAAGAAAAAAAGACCTGGGGGTAAATGCTTGTTTGAGTGTGTTTGAATGTAAAAGAGACAGAAAAAGAAAGAGAAAGACACAGAGAGGGAAAGAGGTGAAGAAGACAGGGACAGTAATGGAGAACCCTCTAAAAATAGTTCAGAAGCACTGCTGTGGAAAAAAAAAGAGGAAAATATTTGTATCATCTAAAAGTGGGATGGGTGGAAGTGGAAGTGAGGATCTAGCAGCAGAGAGAGTGAAACAGACGGGTCGGAGCAGATACAGTGATGAACCTGTAGGTGATGCACACCTGAAAGACATCCGCCATCTTTTCAATCATCAATAATCATCACTTCAAAACAGAATGGTAAAAGTTATCATAAAAAAAGTTAAAAGTTCATACCACATAGTTTGACGATTGCCTCTCTGCAGAGCCGTGAATGACATTTTTTCTCCTGTTTATAGCAACTAATGCTAACTTGTAAAGATGAGAGGGCAGCAAAACATCTTTTCATTCATCATTCACTCTCCTGATATGTTTTTTATTTGCAAATAAAACGACAAAACCAGCCATTTCACTCAGACCTACATTTGACTCTGTTACTTCCTCTGCTGCTGCCTTAAGTAACACAACACCCTCCATGTTTTTACATTTTTTACAGAAAAGTGAGGTGGAAAGAAAGTGCAACATTTCAGCCTTGATCGGGTTCTATAAAAGGTGCTGAAGAGAGAAAACAGTGCGACAAAAACAGAGTAAGTAAAAAAAATAAATAAATAAAACCAGAAAGGCAGACCAAGGGCAAGAGGTTGAGGGAGAAGGGGAGTGTGTGGACACTAGGCGGGGAGGGGGGGCTAAATGTGGATCGTCTGATCTGGATCATATAGTAAGCACTGATGAATGATAGATGAGCAGAGCATTACCATCCCTCTGCAAACACAGAGAGGAAGAGAAGCTGGAAGAAAACCAGCACAACAACAACAGTCCCGCTCCCTCCTGGAACCCCATGTCCCACAGATGACCTGAACAGAACTGGGACGTCTCTCTCTTTATAGATCTGTGTCTTTCTCTTCATGTCTCCTTCTGTCCTCACAAGAAGAAGGACAGAGTTTAAACTTCTGTTTGCAGCTGTGTGAAATATGATGTGTTAATGTTGGAGAACAAACATGGAGGAAACATGAAGAACGTTTAGGGGGAAAAGGCTCGAGGTGGGACCCTGGTGGGTGTGTGCTTTCAATCTGTGAAACCCATTTTGTTTCTACAGATACTGTTGTTTTGTTTTGAACATTAACCACATACTCTCTTGATCTCGACCAAGTCATGTTTGCACCTGCCAGTACCACCGGCTGATCAGACAGCAGTATTTTTGCAGTAATTAGTGACTGGGTAGGGATGAATGATGTCCTGCTGAAAGGGGCTTCATTAGATCACAAACTGCGATGCATAATTTTGACTTAACACAACTAGACTGGACTTTTACTACGACTGCAGCACACTACCTCCATCTGGAAGCTCTGTAAGATGTTGCCTCCTCAGCTGGGATCCAAGTGTTGCTTCCCTCCTCTTTTAGCTTCACTTTGTTATTCGTTATAATTAGCTGCAATCATAGAATAGCTCTTTAGCCTTTTGTTTTTGTGTTGAGGTAAATACTCACCTCTGGACAGGGAATACCCAAACCTAAAAACGAGGTTAGGATTAACTGCAGACAGGAGACTTTTATTTCCTGACTTTAGCTGTTAAGGCAGTATCCTGGGGAAAGGCATCATCTTCCACTGAAACAAAAGTACCATACTAGTTCAGTATACCCATCTACAAAGCCACTACTACACTATTGGAGGACTCAGGATGTTGAATGATGATTTTTGCAAATGTGTTCTCTCAGTGCTTTGAATACTTTAACCAATAACCCATCTCTTCCAAGTGTTGAGGTGAAGTAAGAAAATCAGAGCCAGAAATATAAAATTCTTGGCAAAATAAAAACCAGAAGTGATATCTTTTTTTTTTTTTAAATTCAGCTGGACTGACTCTCCATGAAAGCTCCCCAGTTCAGTCCACGACCTGCATGCACATCATCAAAACACAAGAAGAAATGCCTGCTAATGTAATACGGCAATTGAATATAAGTACAAGTGTAATTAACATCTATAATGCTGATTTTATCATGTTTTTGCCTCTTTCCTACATTCTTACAATCATTTCATTCAGTCTTCTAGCATTTTTTCTAATTTTCCGTTGTTCCCATTTCATTCTTCTCTCTGTTGCATTCGTCTCATTATTTACTCTTTCGCTCTCATTCCTACTTGCAGAATTCTTCTAATTTCATAATGAAATTATTTCTAACATTTTTCTCAACAACATATTTGATGTCAATACATTGCAGTGAATTTTCCCCCTCTGTTTAAACAACTGCATAGTCATATTTAAAAATAGATATGAGTCAGTGATGGTGAAACAGAGAGTGAGAGAAGGAGCAAAACTATCTGAATGATCGTCTTCTTCTTCTTTTTCTTAAATGTGGCAAGGTTGCTTCAGACATGTATGCACAATGACACACACTGTGTTCCAGCACCAAGGTGGTGGAAGGACAAGAGAGGACAACACAAAGCCCTATTCACTGATAGCCTGCACTCAATAACATTCATTTTCCACCTCTTAGCAAAATATTATCAATTCTTAACAAAGTTGTGGATCTCCATTCTCTCTATTAACAGTTACAAAGGCAGGTATGCACCTCTCAGGGTGAGGAAAAGACGATATTCCTGTGGCGACATCAAAGCGCTTTGGAATCAGCACTTTACAATAAAAAATGTCACATCATCCAATGAAAAGAATAGTTACCTGTTGTATTTTCAGCAGCCATTGCTGTTTGTACAGTCTTTTTCTGAATGAACATACCTTCCCAACCTTGAAAAACCGCAGATGTTACAGTGTATTGTTATTCTTTCAAACGAGGAACAAGTCCTGTGAGGTGCTGCCTAATTCTGTATAAGAGGAGATGGAAGTATTTTGAAGCATTGTGCATCTTTGTAAGGTTGCCGTGAAGTTTCCAGCTTCCAAAGCATCAACTGTAACTTTGTTGATGATTAAGTGTCATCATTGTTTAGTTTCTTAGCATATAAGAAAATCTTTGCAAAAAAAAAACCAACCCTAAATAATACACCTATTGAGGCCGATGAGCAATAAAGGTAGGAAGCATTATGTAGCTGAGTTATTGAAATTTAATATTGCAGAGAACTGGATGAAATAAAGCACAAAACACGCCTGTTTTAAATCAGTAAGTGCATGAGTCTTGGGATGAGAGCGCATCGCTTTGAAGGAAAGTGTTTCAGTTTGCAAGAAATTTCATTGCTTATAGAAAGGATCAAGGCTTTTAGTTTCCACTTGGTTACCCCCTTCTCCAAAAAAAAAAGAAGCTCAGATGGCAACATTTTAAGAGATATTATCTTGCACTTTACTGTTTACATTTGGTTCAAACTTTTAAGCTGCAGCAATGTCTTTTCACTTTATTTCTCTGTGCTCCTTTGCTAAAACTTTGAATTTCAGGCTGAGATATTTTCTCAGGTCTTGTTTACTCGCACACAGCCAGCAAAGCTGCACTGCCACTCAACCATGATTTATTAAAGGAATTTGACCTTCAACCGAGCCTTGCTGCTTCTCTTTAGCAGCCAAAAAAAAGTACATTGAGTCCTTGATAGCAATTCAGTATGGAGCATTAGGACCAAACTTATGGCGATATTACCGAGAAAATAATGGAAAACATTCCTGCATTGACCTACTTCACCAACAGTAGCTGGATCACTGATGATTTGAAGATGAATAGGCTGAATTCAAGTGATGAATTAATTTTCCACTGCTCTTCCCTTCACTCTCCTCCAAACCCAGTCTGCTCTGCCTACGGCGAGTTTCCTGCTCCGCTCGTTCAACTGAAGAAAAGCTTAAACTCCCCCTCAGGTAAGGATGTCTGGGAAGATACACACACACACACACGCACACACACAGAAACACAACACACACATGCAGAACTAAACACACCTGCGGAGCAGCAGTGAGGGTTTAAAAGCCTGTGATACATTAGCTTAACATTAGCATCTACTCAGGCAGAGCTAATGAGGAGCTAATGGTGAAGTGCTGTGAAGTGTGTCGTATAGTATGTGTGTGTGTGTGTGTGTGTGTCACTAAATAGTGTTGACACTGTGCAGATAAGAGCTCAGATAAGGCAAGCTAACAGATCAGCAACTGGAAGCTTAACTGTCTGCTGTTACAGATATGGAGATCAACCAACTTATTCTGCTAATGTAGGTTTGGACATTTAACATTTATGGAAATACCACAATTTTTTTCATTATTTAGAGGGATTTCAAAGGAAATGAAAAGACAAAACACCAACCAGTGCAACTTCAGTGACATTAACCTTTTCTTAAGCACATTACAAGACCTTATCTTGAGTTTTTAAATTATTTTGTATCTATGAACCCTGGACAGTTACTTCAGGCAGTCTTTTTACAGGCTTATACATACATACATTTAAAGTTACTTTTTCCAGACACCATCTAATAAACAGATATTTTTGGAAATGATGAAGCAGACTGACGTTTTCTTTGTGACTTATGAAACGGCTACAGCTCATGTCTTCACCATCACTGCTACTTTTAGTGACAGTTCCACCAAATTATTAAATTTAAAAAAAGAAATCTGTGGTCCTATTTATTCAACGTTGCTGTTCTTCCTCTATAATCTTTTCTGCAACAAACAACCAAAATTCTGATTTCTGTTTACAAAAGGAATCAGCACAGGCGTACACAGCCAGTTATAGGAGTTTTCAGGCATTTTAGTCTGGATGGAGATTATGACTGAAACAATACTAAATCATTTTTGTTTTAAAATGCAATTTTAAAAGAAACGTAAATGTGTGTATGTAACCTAAGTTTTAAATCTAGAAACCTTTTTCTCCACAGGTCGACTGGTCAGGAACAAACAAGCTGCACCCAGTCACGCAGTTTCCTGAGGAAGAAAACCAGTGTTGGCTGACAGAAATGCTCTTTTCTTTTTCTTTAATATTCACCATAAAGATAGTCCTTCAACAGATTTCATTCAGTCAAGTGGATTCACTGAGGGTCAACAACATTTTTTTTACTATTAAATATAATACCATAATCAACAATCTCTTTAACGCCTGCTCTCCTGTCACATTTATGAAAATCCCTTATTGAAAAAATGCCATGTGGTACTTGACTCAAGACCTCTATATGGAGTGCATGCAACCCAAACATGAAAATATGTGCGACCTTTGACAAACACAAGGTTGCTTTAATTCCAGCTGTGAAATAAACATCATATTGCTTCAGCTGAGTGGCACAGAGAGTTTATTGTTTGTTATACCGTAAATACATGTCATTGAAAAGAGAAATCTTGTCACTGAATCATGTTTCAGCAGCTAGTTAGATTAAAGTCACCGTATTGTGATGAATGTAAACGTCAACGTGTTTCAGTTCTCCCAAATTACAAAAAAAACATAAATTGTAACTTTCCTCAGAGGAGTTCAGCAGTTTTAATTTGATATGTTGAGTTCTGGAGATACTTTCTGAAAAGAAAACTTTCACCTGAACACAATCACAATGAATAAAATCATATTTAAAAAAACTCAAAAGCAGCATATGTCAACACATATATTGTCTACAGAGGTGTCATGGGTTCATTTACTGGCTTCATTTGAATAATTGGAGCTTTTTTTTTACAAGATGACACCTTTTCTCAGTTCATAGATGTTCCATTGAACTGTATTGACGAAGTTTGTCTCAGTGATTTAAAAGTGTCGAGCATCACAGTGAGAATAAATGTGGAAACACATACCTAACACTGTAATAGTGGCCATGGTCAGCATTCAGAGATCTGAAACGGTGTCATGGCTGACACTTTTTACATCGAGTAACATCTCTGGCTCAGCGTGAAAAAGAAAATTTAATAACTTCACAAAATCTCATGGCCTTTATCACTGCAAACCAATCAACTGCCATTATTTTCAAGTGTGACATTTACAGTGAAAGGCAGCTGCAGAGTGAAACTGGCTGTGTTATGTTTTCAACTTCACTTGGTTAAGAATTGAAATGGAGAAATAAAGTGAATGACCTAGACAAGTACAAAAGACACAATTTTAGTTAAACACGGAGAACAGATACATCTTCATAGTTCAAGCTCATGCCGTACGTTTCATGCTAAAAATGCGGAAAAAAATTCTAAATAAATTATCAAAAATAAATTTTAGTAATTATTGTTATTATTATGTTTTATTGTAAAATCTAATTAAAATTTTAACACACTAAAATCCTACTCACCATTCCCATCTTTCTAAACAGTGAAAAAATCATTCAGAACATCATTAGCTTGTCAGTGTTGAACTGTCGCAGTCGGCGTCATGATGCTAATATACTCCTTAAATTTTAACATGTTAGTTTGCTTGCCAGCACCTAGCAAGCTAGCAACCTTACAATATGGACACTTTTGTAAAGGAAAAGACCTGACAAGCAGACAAACAGCTCAGTTTAGCTGCAGAAAATCTAAAAGAACTAGTGGCCAAATAAAACTATAAAACTCACAAACTTACACAAAAACTGGAATTACCATTTACGATTTACTTTAAGAGCATATATTTTCTTATATTTGCCAAAGTATCGTCAGTGAGTTTTTAAATACATCTGGTTATATTCTAGTGTAATCTGGAGACATTGGGGTGTAAAAGTTAAGAAACCCCTGTATTAGCATCCGCTGAGCTTATAAATTTGATCAAATGTGCTGTTTTTGACATCCAGTTTGAATATTCATCACTAATTAAGGAGTTATAATTTAAAGTCATACATTGTAAATGTACAATTATATGTTGATAAGAATGCTTATGTTTAAAGATCTGCATATAAAGCATTTTAAAGTAAAAACATATTTAACAGCAATCTAGTTTGATGGAGGCTGAAATTTTTATGGATACAATTTGTCCCCTTTATATTTCTGAACAACCAGAGTCTGAGTCAAGGCTGCTGCTGGCTTACCTGATCAGGTACGCTGTCACATATTTATTCCTAAAATTCATTTACTTTTATGCATGTACAGAATTGAAAAAAGATTTATGAAACCTTAAAAAATATAAGTGACTTTTAGCAGATTCTGGATTGATTTTCCATTTGAAGATGAATATCTGGGCGACTGCACCTGACATTCTCATCCAGTCTGATAATTACAGTGGAGAGCAATAGACGGGTAGCGAGAGAAAAGATCACTGATTGAATAACAGAGGAAAGATGGGGATGAGTCATGAGATGCTGATTATTAGAACAGTGGCTAAGATGTTAGACTTACAAAAGGTCATTAAGATATGGCAGCAGTGAGATATCACAGATGAGAGCGGTAAAATACTCAGACAGAATGATGTGCAGACAGAAAGAAAGTGAGGTGTGTGTTTAATGGCATGTGTATTTTGAGACTCTCCATAGCCCTCCGTGCATCTTCTCCTTTTTTCTCCTCTTTTTTTACTCAACCCTTTCTTTTCTTTTTCCCTCCTCTGCTTTTATTCTGTCACTCTCTCCTCTAAATCTCCCTATGAAATCTACTCTTGCCACGGGTAATTACAATGAACAACTTCATATGGCTGCTCCTCCTGCTGCAAAGATAAGGCACACACACACACACACACACACACACACACACACCACGATCCCCTATCTTATCTCCATCGTCACAGAACAACCGCCTTCTGCCCAATTCTGCCCTAATCTTCTGCGTAAACAATACTGATATTTCACAACCGTCCACAATGAAAGGAGGAGGAGCAGAGGAGGAGGAGGAGCAGAGGAGGACAGAGGGGAGGAAGGGGAAGGGGAAAAGGACTGAGGCAGGATAGATGTAGGAGAAGGGTACGAGGTTGATAAAATCAATCCTCTAAAAAAAAAAACACCTCCCTCTTGCCTGATTCAGCCTCAGTTTGGCTGCTGTACATTCTCTGCCGCAGCTCTTGCTGTCTTTGCTGCAATATCTGTGGGAATCCTGTTAGTGGTCTTTTTTTGAGTGTGTTTTAAACTGATGGCATTTAAGACCTAGAATTTCACTTAAACTATGGTGCTGAGTGCACATTTACCAGCCCCTTATATGCAGCCTGCTCATATTGTGCGTTATTGCTCCTCGCTGTTCAGCATAAAAGATACTAAAGTAGAATCAGGAGCTGTTGTTGTTTCCGACTCTGAGCTGACGAGAGAGAGAGTAACAGCACTAAATCCATGTCAGTGTAAAGAGCCATGGTGTGTACATTTTGATGATATGTTAAGTGTGCTACCCACCAGCGGGAGACTTAAAAACAGCAAGCAGCAGTTAGCAGCTAACTCAGAGAGGAAGAGCAGCAACCAAAAATATCTGTGATCCTCCGAGCGAAGAAAAATGAGATCAACCACCATAAAACAGGGAGGGTTAAAGATTATATGACTGCCATGTTGTGCCATTTTTAGGCCTTTTGTTTAGAAAGCACTGCCTGACCTGTACGTTAAATATCACACTAAACACAGTAATGTCACGCTATTTAAAGTCACACACTGAAGCAGCATCATGGCAAAGCTGATTGGTTCAGAGTGAAAAACAAAGGTTGTACTAAAGTGTAATAAAGTGTTTATTAAAGTGTAATAAAGGGACTTTGTTGCAGTGTTATTGATCAGTGTCTGTGTATGAAGGGCCACAGATATTCACACATTTGTCTTGACTTTATGTAAAGATTCAACTGGTTTCCAAATCTAAAATACTCAAATTCAACTATCTTAAAAACTGCAGCTTAAGTTTAATTTTGCGAGATTTGCAGTAACTGAGCTTTAGGTGAAAAAATTGAAGTTGATTGGTTTAAAAAAAAAGTACTTAAAATCTATTTTGATCATTTTGACCTTAATTATTATCTGTAATGCTAATATAAATGATAACTACACTAACAAAGTTAATAGAGGAACCAAAAAAGGGTAAGAAAAAGCCTCTTCCTTCTGGTTTTATTTCCAAATAAAGTTGTGCAGATAATCTGGCTATAGTGTTGACCTGCTTGTGACCCCTCTGATCCTTATTATGTGGTCAGATTGTCTGACAAAGTCTCAGCATTGTCATCAAATAATACACAATACAAATGTTGACCACAGCTCTAAAATTATCACTCAGATAGTTTTATAGTTTTTGAAGTCCAATTAAATTTTAAAAAATCAGGTGACTGTACTATAAACTATATTTTTCCACCAACACAGGTCATGTTGCTCGTATTCAAACAAGCTGGTTTGCATCTGTTTCTCTCCATCTTTTTTTGTGATTTATAAACAGAATCAAGACACCAAACGAAACATAATGACGGCTGTTTAAAAAGAGTGATAGGAAACCCAACTTACATACATTTATTAGCTGTTGTCACAACCCAAAGAAGTAAAATGAGGCACTTAAAGGTGTTCAGTATTTCTTTACTGTAGTGACAATCAACATATTACGGTGCTTTTAGATGCCCTGAGTGAACGAATCCTGGCTTACACCTACATCAGCTTTGATTGACATCTCACTCCACAAACTTAAACAGAGGCTCCTGTTGTGAAAACAGTATTGTTTGCTTTTAGTGACCTCAGTCTAAACCTCAATGTATAACAGCCTGGATCCTCCAAAGTGTCTTGGCATTTAAATAGTTTTAGCTGACCTGCAAGTCCGTGGGACTGAAGCGATCTGAACGCCGAGGCTTTTAAGAGGATGCCCGGCTCTGCCGCGGAGCAGCACAAACCGACAACAGACCAAGGTTTATGTATATATTTAGATTTATAATTCAGCTCCTGCACTCAGACACTTTTCTTCCCTGGAGCCACAACCAAAAGAACAAACACACACACACACACACACACATACACATGCACACACACAAGCTGCATGACCTTTCAGTGGGAGATTGAGGGGAAAAAAAGAAAGCAATGTCAAGAAAATTAAAGAAAAACCTCTTTTATGACTAAAAGCCCCCCATCACGCTTTGTTTGCGATACTTTGCATGTATATCTTGTTATTTCCGTCTCCGTTAAAGTACAAAAGCAGCTTCTAGTCGAAGCAGTTGAATCTCTCCATCTCTTTGTCATCCTATCTCCGTCACCTCCACCCTCAGCAGTGATGGTGCAGGATAACCTCGGGGGGGGGGATCTGAGGAGAATTAGAAATGAAAGTTGATTTAATCACATACACCTCCTCCATACAGGTTTGAGAAGGGGGTGGGGTGGAGGGCAAGGTTATGTTAGAGTGTGTGCATCCGTGTGTGTGTCATCAAAACACGGCGGCTCACGCCAAAGTCCCTAAATCAGCCAGAACATTTCTATTGTCAACACAACACTAACAGCACTGCTGAGGCCATCTGTTTCAATGGGAAACTGTCCAACAAGCAGCTTTAAAACCCGTTCACGCTCACAAACATGTTGTGTCTTCTTCTGTACGTTAACATGAGGGGAAACAAATCTAATTATCCTGCGAAAAATAGTTATGGCCATTTTAATTTAAGTCCCAAATGTCTGTTTTGTGTTTTGTGTTATGCAGCTGATGGGGAGGGAGTTTTGTGTCAAAGTTGAAGTTCAGTGTCATTAGTGTTTTTTAGTGATCTGAAAAGCCCCCTGGTGACCATTAAAAACCTGTACTTGGTAAAGTTGTGAAAAAAAAACTAATTTTTTCACAGGATTTGAGGGAAAAAGTCTTGTGGATCAAATATAAAGATGCAGACTGTCATTTAACTTGAATTAATGTTTGTAATAAGTGTAGTAAATACGTAGAATATGAGTGTAGTTCCCCCAAATAACTTAAACTCCCCCCCTAAAAACATAAACATCAAAACAAAGTCAGAAAATTTGTCAGTTTATGTTAATAATTAGTTGAAGTCGACTATATCAAATCCTTCTCCATGAATACTGCTTCATTTGGAAAACACCAATCTTTTATTTATTTTTATTTGTTTTGTTGATATGAAAGTAACACATATTCAGTCTAAAAATACTGAAACAAGCTTTTAAAAAAATGCCACCCGGTCTAAGTTTGAGTGGTTGTAGAGATGAAAGGTCACCAAAATATCCTGAAAAAATATGAATAAAAAGGCCTCAGTATCCTTAGTGGCTGCTTCTGACCTGATCACACAGATAAAATTCAGATGTTTTATTAATTATCAAAGCAACAGAGGATTGTAATTTTGTTAAATTTGATGTTAAACTCATTAGCAACATTAAGCTCCATAAGTGTCTCTTAATAACAGATCTGTTTTTGTGAATAATCCAAATTTAAACTTGATTACAGAGCTAACATCATTTTATTTGGTTATTACTTTGAAATACAAAATCACAACAAACTCTGAGCAGCTTAATTGCTTCTCCCTTGAGGAATGAATGCTTGTTTTTTGCAGCCTGCCACACAGTAAACAGGCTGACAGTAAACATCACACGGTGTGCTTTAAATGTGTGATAATAAAAGATAACAGTGGACGATATACAGAGGCGGGTTTTTGTGACACCTTTTCTATGACAAAGTTAAACAGAGTCCGATAAAGGAGAAATCTCTTGTTGACAGATTTTCAGCTGCTGATTTCACGAGAGCCCATTTCGACCTGTGCTCGGGTGGATTTCACCGTGTGCTGTAGAAGCCTATTTTTTGTGGAAAGGATTACGGTGACCGATCTAGTCGCAAACAAGATTAGTGGCAGAGGATCATGTTTGATTGGGAAGCTCCAAAACAGCCCTCACAACTATGAGACAAGTTGTTGTTGTAGTTGTTGTAGCTCGTAGCCTGCAGGAGGGGAAACACGGAATACTCACGCAAATAAACAAGGACGAGAGGAAAAAAAATCTACTTTAACTTCCCTCTGTGACCAACACACGTCCGGATGCCTCACTGATTTATGTTGTTGCAGATCTGTCCAGCTCACTCTGAGAGGAGGGAGACAACAAAGGACACTGATGCAATTTTTGCCTTTGCTTTCGAGATTGAGCTGAAGAGTCATGTCTTTTTATAGAGCTGGACACATAAACACACACACACACACACACTCTCAGGAGTATCTGTAATCCTTAGTTGAGACAGGCAGACACCCCCGGTGCATCACTCTCCCGTTCATTTCATGGATCTGTCATCGTCCCCGGACAAAAGCACCTCGCCGGGATGACTAATCTGCGCTCGGCTCACTGTCCTGGCTGACTCAGGTTGCCATGTCGCTTCTATTTCAGACGTGACTCAGCGATCGTTGAAGCGAGCTATGATTGGAATGGAGACGAGTCACACAAAAGGGAGACAGAGACAAAGATGGAGGGAAAGCAACGGCGAGGGAGAGAAAAAAGGGGGAACTCTATTTATTCCCAACTCATTAAAACTTCCAAACAAGCTGAAAGATGAGCAGAGGCAGAGATGCACTTATATCATTCCCCCCTGTGAGTGTGAGCGTCCTTGTCCTCCCTCGTACCCCTCCTCCAGCAGTGACAGTGAAGGCTCCAGGGCTGACACAGGAGACAGCCCACCTCAGTCTGCCCCAGAAACACTCAGCCCGTCCTGGCCACTGAGCACACTGCAGCCCCCCCCCTCCGAGTCACCAATGGTACCCATCAAGACGGTGCTGCTGCTTTGGTGCAGTGGTTTGGGAGTTGGGTTGCACTTTGATGGGTTGTCATAACAAAACACACAAACAAACACGCACAGATATAATATCAGTGTGATTATATGGAAGAGAAGCTACGTTACTGCTTCTACCATCACTAAGCCTTTCTCTCAACCCCACCCACCTCCAACACCACCAACCTGCAGTGTCCTGACATATCATCCTCCACGACCCAAATCGCCGAGCTAAGCAAAGTCAGACACACACACATACACACACACACACACACAGACACACATGTGGACACATACAAGCACACATTAGCTCACACAAAGAAGTAGATGCATGCTTGGAAGAACTGCAAGACAAACCAGCAAACACACACATTGTGTCCCTTTACTGGGAACTGCAGAACATAAATTTTTTGGCAAAATAAAATATTTTCTTAAATCTGGACAAAGTCTGAGCTGGATATTCAGACAGAAAACATTTTAGTCCGCCGGTTACTCGGAGAAAACCTGGAAGATGAGAAACCAGCCATTTATCAAGATGAAAAAAATTAGGGCTGTTTGAGATGTGCTTTCTGTCTTTCTTCTGCTTCAGCCCACCATTAATGAGAAATCATAACCATACACTTTTGTTGGCGGATTATTTGCTACACAGGTATTATACATAGTGAAAGGCCTCTCAGATACTGTGTTCAGTGAAGATCAGGATGAAGCATCAGATTCAACAACAAACTGTTGCCTGAAAAATCATCACAAAGTTGCATCAACACATTTTTAAAGTGGTTCCAACGAAACATGAACATTATATCCTTCCTGAAGGCAAATTTTTTTGGAGGGCTGTTGCAAAAGACTGCATGAGTATTTGCTCTGTGCCATGCAAGCAGAAAGTATTTTCTCTGTTTTACTAGGGCCAACAGCACTGTGCTGCTAGCTGGGCTAAATCATCAACTGGGTGTATGATACCTAACATCATCGTAAGTCTTTCTATTTATAACAAATTGTATTTTTGCTGTTTGACAAACAGTGGTGTCTTATTGTTTTATGTGGGATGGACCAAATTTTTAAGACAAAAACAAAAATGAGCTAAACTGGCTAAAGAAACCAATGTATGTGTGTTTATACTCTGAGGTGACCGCAGACCACCAGTAAAGCAAAACCACAAGTAACTGTTACAGAACAAACATTGATCTGCTGGATTAACACAGAAAGATTTGAGGTTTTAGACGAGCAAAGTCTGCTGTCTGATGTAGGAGTCTCTCTCTTCTGACCGCTCTCTCTCTCTCTCTCTCTCTCTCCCCCTGTTTCTCCTCCACAGATACATTGCAGATCGGTGGGCCTGCTGTCTATGCCAGGCAGCGGTACACCATTCCTGCTGAATTATTCACGTCTTTGCGGAGAAGACGAGCGGAGAGAGACAGACCGTATAAAGCCAAGCTAATTAAAGTGGTGGTATTAAAAGTGTGCCTGTGTCTCATCCAAGAAGAGAGGAAAAGGAGATCAGCGGTGATACCTTCCCTCTCTCCGTGTCTCTATCACTCGTCCCCCTGCCTCCCCCCTTCTCTCGCTTCACTTATCCCCCTCTTCCCTCGGCTTTCTCAGGAAAATTACAACCTGACTGCTCACTTTAATATTTCAGCATCTAAGTGAGTGTGACAGGCTCTCCTTTGTGTCGTTCTCTCTCTGGCGGGGGGGGGGGGGGGGGGGGGGGGGGGGGGGGGGGGGGGGGGGGGGGGGGGGGGGGGGGGGGGGGGGGGGGG
>JAQMCX010000003.1:19168254-19324616 GCA_029814765.1 Acanthurus leucopareius
ACACACACACACACACACACACACACACACACACACACACACACACACACACACACACACACACACATACACACACATACACACACACTCATGTAGAAAAAGATGAATTTTTCATGTCTCGCACGTCTACTTCATCTCCGCTGTGCCTCCTCTCTCGTCCTGGCTCAGGGCGTGCTGGCTAGCTAAACTTTGCGCGGCTTTTCGCAGGGCTGTTAACATGGCAGCCGTCCTCTGCTGGCTGCACTGACACAGATAACTGAGCATCCGGGATGACAGCGACACAGACTCAATGAGATGCATTAGTGGCAGGATTTGAATTGACAATGTAATTTACCACATCTCTCTCCCTGTCTCCTAACTCTCTCCCTCTCTATCTGTCTCTGCCACCCTCTTCTCGCTATCTCTCTGTTTAATTCATTGCAAGAGGGAGAAAGTGAGGTGAGGAAACTCAAGCAGCCTCTGGGGTTTCCATCATGAATATGTTTAACACATTAAACATCATACAGAGGAGATGCAGAAAAACAAAACAACTTTTGTGCTCTTGTATAAGATCAGATTTAAATGGATCTCTGTAAAGTAGACGGTGCATTCTTACATTGAAATTTACAACAGATGCTACTTTTATAAAAGTTGTAAGAACTTTTTTTAAAAACTTTATTATATTTATTAATTTAGATAACTCTCCTATGTTTTGTTGGGTCCGGTTTATTCTGCCTCCTTCATCTTATGTCAGCACTAACATAACAACTTTAATTTGCATTTGTGTACTTTAACCATGAAGTTACTTCATATTTAGGGCGCATAGAAGTAAAACAACTGCACAAATGTGACCCCTGATACTCTGCCATCTGTCCTGTAGTTTGTTCTGTTCTTTAAACTGACAAAATTTAATGCATTATTAAAAATGTGACATATGTTAAAGGGTTTACATTATAAGGATCTAACTTTTAATAAATAATATATGACCTAGTGGGCATTCATTTACAAGGTATTATTGATCAATACTGCCATACCTCTGGATTTTTTAAATGTTCCAAAGTAGCGCTAGTTAGTCATTATGTGAGTTTTTAACAATTTTTCTGCAGAAATTCACATTAACTAAAATCCTGGACCAGTCCAGAAAGCAGTGTGACAACACTGACAACGATCTTCAAAAACCTTTTGTGGTTTTTTGCTGCTTAACTGTGCACTTTAGTTGTCACGCGTCTAAAAAATCCTGACAGTGACGTTTCAAAAACGTTGTCATTGAACCTAATCCAGGGTTTACATAATCATCTGTGATCAGTGTTGTTTGACTGCTGACTATCTCCATGAGTTCTCAAGCAACAGGACGTTTTGACAGCTTTGGCCTCGGGCCTAGATACTCATTTAGACTATAATTGAGCTATAAGCTAAAAGCGTAATCAGGATAGCCTCTATTTAGCACCTGACTGTCAGTGTGTGTGTGTGTGTGTGTGTGTTTGTGTGTGTGTGTGCGTGTGTGTGTGTGTGTGTGTGTGTGTGTGTGTGTGTGTGTGTGTGTGTGTATGTTTGAAATCCAAACCTTGTCATTGTGCAAGAGGTGGAGCGAGGAGCAGGCTCTGTGCAGACATGTACACAATCTCTGGAGCCAAATTCTCACATAGGACGGAGGGTTGCAGGGCTAAAATCAGACACACACATAAGCCCATAGAAGCACGAGTACACATACACACACACACACATTTGGGCTAATTGCATACACTTGAAAGCGCACACTCAGAACACAATAGTTTTTTGTGTTTGTGTGCATGTGTACATGTGAGTGTGTGTGTTCTTCTTTCTGATTCAGATTGACAGGATGCTTAGGAGGCTGTGTGCTCACTATAATTACACACACTTGAGAAATGTCGGCTCTCGGTGTTGGAGAGGAGGGTGTAATCAACGCTCTCTCTGTCATACACACACACACACTCACACACACACACTCACGCACACACCTGACATTCTTGCAAAGATTAGCAACACACCTCTTTGCTCTGGAATTCAATCTGAGGATGAAGAAAAAAAGTCAGGTACACACACACACACACAAAGGAAGCATCACTGTCATCATAGTCATCATCAGTGACAGCTGTTGTCTTATCATCAAATCTGTCATCATCATCACTATCATCATCACCTTCATCATTGCACGTTGTTGGCAGCTATCTTTGTTTATTACTTTAGCCCAGAGTAAAACATGAATGCATTTGCATGTGCACACACACATATATACCCCCCCCCACAAACACACACGCACACAAACACCTACAGGGAAATAACACTTCAAATCCTTGTTATGGATATTTGGAAATGCGAGTTCATGCTAAGGTTAGATATTAAGGAAACAGCATGAGTAGACAAGAAATGAAAAAAAGAGCTTCAGTCCAAAAATAAATGAGAATATTTTAATGTGCACAGTAGCTACCACAGTGTGAACCTGTTGAGTTTTTTTGAATTTTATAGTTACTTTTTGTATTACTTTAAAACAGCAGTGTGGTGCAAATCTTTCCAATGCTGCTGCACATGTCAGGTGTCTATATTGTATCATTATGAATGTTAATACTGTTAAAAAAATTCCTTTTAGATCAAAAATTCATCTTTGATAAGTCCCAATGTACTAATTTCCAAACCTCCATGCATGTTTGTTTACTGCTGGAACTGGAAAGTTCATCATGGCTTCAATGTCAAGGTGTCACATTTTGTACAGCATGAAGCTACTGAGAGTTCACTTATTATTGACAACACTGAAACAAGAGTTTCTGAAAGATATAAACTGGTAATATTATAAAACAATTAAATAAATTAACTGTTGTCACACTTCATTAATATGCATCAAATATCAATTATGAAATCTATTTTAGCTGTACATATTTGCAAGGGAGATAACCTTCATCCATCATCCATCCAAACTTTCTTGTTAAAACAACTTTCTTTCTTTTCTTTCTGAAGCTGACTTAAAGTGTCTGTCTTTTTTCTCCAGTCCTCCTGGGTACCTTAATTACCTCGGGCACAATTTACCAGAGGTTATTAAGGAACAGCTGTCCCCTCCCTATGTTTATGTATGTATGTCTCTGCCCTCCCATCTCAGCCCTTAGGCTACCAGTCCTGCCTTTTAGCATAACAAGCGTGCACTCTGCAGTCCAGGTTCCATGGTCATTATTCTGCACCCTGTGGTCCCTGCATTCCCAAGTACTCCCCCAGGTCCTGGGCCTCCCGCAGGGGAGTGTTGAGGGAACACTGTTTTCATTAAGACGGTCATTTTCTGCACACTGTGATTTGTGTGCGTTCTTTTAAATAGTTTTTAAAAAGCCAGGGCCCCTTGCATTAAATACCGCCGCAGTAGAACTATTAAGTGGAGAGAAGCAGCCGGACAAACTGTCGCTGTTATGGCATTTCAATTCCATCGCAATGGGATGGCGTTAAGACACACATATGCACACACACACACACACACATGCACACACACACATACACCACCTTGACCCCTGTTGTGGACAGACGGCACGTAGTTAAACATCTAACATCGCTTCGAGCTTCTTTATTCTGTCCTTATTGCTTTTGCACAGCTTTCATTATTACTCAGGCGCTCTGAGATGAACTACAGCCCACACACACACACACATACACACACACACACACACATGCATGCACACGCACACACGCACACAATCACACACATACATTTACTTAAACACACTCACATACACACAACCTTCCACTGTCTGCTCTTTACTAGCAGCCATTTCCCCCCTTTGCTGAACTTCAAGACAGGCAAATTAATTATGGCCTTCTTGATCTAGAAACAATTATGATTGCCGCTCGGTCTCCTCAGCGGAGCCTCATAGTGTCATGGCTGCCACTCCCAGCATCTTTGAAGCGTTGTGCAAGTGGATGGCACTATTAGTGTGGCACTGCAGCTTATCACAATGGCCCCAACACCCTCCTAAGAACTCTGAGACAGTGTACCCTCTAATAATTAATAATTATCAAATCTTACTGCAGATATGCTTTTTCTCATTAAGGAGGAACAGAGATACTTGATCATTTCTTTCTGTGTTAGTGTGAGTGTGTGTGTGTGTGCATCTGTGTGTGTATTTATGTGTGTGTGAATGCATGCTGCGCTGTCTTTGTCTTTGCAACCACTTAAACTACAAACTACAGTTATATGCTTGATTGTATTACTTTGCTCGGCCACACATGTTTTTAAGGAAATGTAACTGTTGCATAAATTTCATTTACTGACAAATCCAGGAGGTGTGATGTCACAGAGGTCATGACAGAGTGGGTCGGGGCATCCTACATTCTGCTTGTTGCCGGAATTAGGTGACTAAAACAGTTGGTTTACTTAAATTTTGGTTAAATATTGAAAATGTCAGCACTGCCTGTCTTGTGCTTCCAGTCACTGTAGAGTTTCTTCAACCTTAAACAAGTGTCTCATGTTGCTCAGCATAACCAGGTAAATGCTAATCATGCTCTAATTCACCAAATTTAAAACATGCAAACTGAGATTTGAGGTATTTACTACTTTCACTTTTGCTTATTTGATACATTTAACTATTTAAAACGAAAAAAAAACCATATTTTTGCAAGCTAAAATCACAAAAAATGAGGCTGCTTCCATTGATTTCTATCACTACTGAGACTCTAAGCACCTAAAAAAGTATCACTTTGGACTCTGATTTGCTGAGGATTACCAAGCAAGAACCTTCTGTACAAGCTGCTGCCTTCATAAATGTGAAGGTTCAATGATTGTCACAACCAAATGTCCTTCAAATGGTTAACAGAGTCAAATGCATGTAATTAGGCCCAAAGAGTTTTCAATTATTCTATTTTCCTACATATATATTGACTACAACAAATCATTTTTATATGAAAATACTTAAAGGAGTCTCTGCTTAAAACCCTGGAGATGTTTCTGTGAATGGGAGTTTTTATGTGTTTGGTGTTTCTGATAAACATGAATTGCAGATAGAAACAGTGTGGATATAAAAACTATGCAGAAACACGAGTGTGTTTGTTTGTCCTGAGTGGACGGAGAGGTTGTGTAGGTAGACAGACATTTTATCAGCCTCCCCTATCATAACTGAGACAGGCACTTAGTCATGTTCACGTCAACTCACTGTCGGTAGCATAGCAAAGTCTGCAGGGGGCATGCTCACATACTCTTTCTCTCTCTCTTTCTCACAAACACACACACATACACACGCGCACACACACACACACAGAAACACACACGCATACGTCCTACATTCATACACAGAAAAGCACTTCATGGACAGGCTGTCTGGGGAAAGGTGTGGACAAGATATTTTGTGGCCCTTTTTCTTGGACCTGCTGAGCTGCACTAATAGTTCTGCATGCATGTACATACATACACATGCACGTACACACACACACACACTCACAAACACACACACAGGGCCCAGAGAGACAGGTCTCACTCTGCTGTGTGGAGATGAATCCCTGACAGCACGTGTGTTGCACAGTAAGAGACCCTCTATTTCTGCCACCCATAGGAAGGGCAGGAGAGACAGAAACTAGCGAGAACGATGCAGGAAGAAAGGATAAAGTTGTCCCCATGTTTTCGCCTCGTGCTCCTTTCTGCAATCATGTTGTGGTACAATACACCAGCAGCGTGAGCCCTGCATCTTTGGCTGTGGAAAAAAATAGAATTATTCCTCTCATATGATGTGTGACCACAAAGGTCGTTCCCTGTTCTCAAAGTCTTTGTATGTCTGTCTGTGTTCACCTGAATGGAAAACCTGCTTATCAATGAAAAGGCCAAACACCATGAAAAGACAGAATGTGGGGTTGGAAGAAAGGACTGACTTTTAAAGGGTCTGGTTGTCTGGAAAAGGCAGCAAACAGGACTGACAGAATAAATGGCAAACTGACTGATTCTGGCTCAACTGCAAAGCTGAAAACAACAATAAAAAACTCCAATCTGGAGACTCAGGACAGTATGTTTCTGTGTGTGTGTGTTTTAGATACTTGTGTGACTGTATGTGGCCGTGATGCATTGATGTGTATCTACGCTTATGAATCTGTGGATTCTGTGTGGATTTACTCTCAGCACCACGTTGCTTTAATTTGAGTTGCAGTGTGTAAGTCCCACTCACAGCGTGCAAACATTTCTTTGGTCAATCAAAAGTGCAACAACAAACATACAAAGAAGTGCAGTTTAATGTCCACAATGTCAGAACGTCCACAGGCTTGATTTCTCATAAATGTCCTCTTTGAAAAAAAACTCCCGTTATCTGTTTTGTGTTTGGTTCTTTCAGAAGCAGTACATTTTACATTATGGCAATTTATGTGTCGATGCAAATCATTTATCCCTGGATGACTGTTATCACTGGATGCATGTTATAAAATATTTGTTACTGACTGTTGTGAAACTACCTTTTACATTGACAGATTTGATGGACACCACACTGAAAATTTTATGTTTCACCGAGATCAAATATAATGCAATGGATCACACGACCACTCCCATCCCCACCTCCCCTCACTCGCATCTGGTCCCTTAAATCGAAGATACTAAAAATGTGGCAAATGAACAGAGTGTTGATGGCAAAAAGGTTGGTTCACCCAGGTGACAACATCTCTGACCTTCACTGGTTTACAGCCATGCAGAGAGTTCATACAGGCTGTTTCTCCAGTAGAAACTCATTGCAACGAATCAGTCCAAAGTCTGAGGTTGATCTTCCAGATCCTCCACGGACACTGACTCTGAAAAACAAGTAACTATTTTGATTTTTACTAATTTTTTTTAATATCATTAGCACCACAAACAACATTCAAACCACATTCATTGCTTTGTTTTTGTGAGCAGTTTATAACTTTAGGAATGCATCACATTCGATGCATTCATCATAATTCAAACATGCTCTTGCATCTGCCGCCTAATTTTGGTGTAAAATTGTATTAGCTTGCTTTTCACAGGAGGTTATTTGATTGGCAAAATGACACTTACATCCTGTCCTGGCTTGTATTGTTAAATTTGCAGGGAGAAAAAAAAGAAAGATGGCTCCACTACACAATTTATTTATCTGGAAAAATTAAGTAGAAAAGGATTCTTTAGGATGGAATGCCAAGAAAAGGTCAAATCCATCAGTCCATCTCTCATCCCTTTTTTTCGCCGCTCGTCCTTCCTCCTGTCACTCACGTCTCCCATGTCTCCTTTAGCCTCATTCCACCTTCATCTGTTTCTTTCCATCGTTTGTTCCTGCATTGTGCCTCGAGGAACATAACATTGCAAACTGCTCCTGAATGGATGCTTTGCATGTGTGAGTGAGTAAGTGTGTGTGTGTGTGTGTGTGTGTGTGTGTGTGTGTGTGTGTGTGTGCACATGTGCATGCATTCAGATGCTGGCAGGCAAGCGGCGGTAAGGGCATGAGTGCCTGTACCTGTTTCTGTTCATGCTGTTTGCTTTTATTTGCTCTGAACATGTTCATGTGTGTATGTGTTTGTGTGTGTGAGTGTGTGTGTGTGTGTGTGTGTGTGTGTGTGTGATGGGGTCTGGTGGCTCGGGTGTGTTAGCTTCATGGCTGCCCCTGACCTCCACACCTCTCCCACAATCAACCTCCCCCTGCCTGCCTCGCCGCACTGACCTGGGCTATTGTCCGGCACAAAGCACTTTAGAGAGCAGCACCTCACCAGTCATTAGCATTTTAATCACAACACATACACACGTAAACATCGTGGTGTCGCGTAAGGCCAGGAATAAAAAAAAAAGAATACGCCACAAAAGAAATGATTTTATTTGCAGGAAAAAAAATAATCTCAATCACAATGGGAGCAAAAAACAGAGAACTTCCATCAGAATGACATAATGATGTTTTTCTCTGTTAACGAAGTATATGCACTGTGTTCCTTTCTGCTTCGGCTTGTCTGCCTTATTTTTCTCACAATGCTGCGATTAGCTCTCCAGTTCCTGCTGATCCACAGGTGTTTTAACAGAATAAAGGCTTTTGCGCACTTTTGTCCAGAGGAGGACGTTGATTAGATTTTCTCCTCATTGAGTTAAGCGCATTCAAAAGCTGTTACATAAAGCAGTAATTAAAGATACATTAGAAACACCAGCCTTGCTCTTTCAGAAGGAGCCGACTCAGTGTGGAAAACAATTTAAAAGGCTTTTTATTTGTTGCCATCATTGCTTTTGTTGCTTTGTCATTTCGTTGTGTGCGAGTCGAGTGTTTTCCTACCGGTATGGAATTCATGTGCACATGACACTGTCTAATGTCAGTCATCTGACACCCACAGGGAGAAATGGAGGATCACTGCCAGGAATACATGTCACTTTAAACATCATCATAACATGCATGTTGGTCATTTAGTCAGGATATGATGAGAGAATTCAAGTTAGTTACTTACCTTTTGGCAGTTTTTTTCCTAATGATGACATAATGATGTTTACTGCAAATGGTAAAACCTCTAATTAGATGACAATGTGGGACAGTTGCATTTAACTCTAACTAGAAGGGACCATAAAATACAAAATAATGTTACTTTTTCTGTCCAAAAAAGTACCAATCAGTAAAATTTAGGAGCAGGATTCATTTCCTGTGTGGTTTGGTTTACGCAGTGACTAAACGCAGCCACTACGCTCACTAGCTAGTTGCTAGTTTTGTTGTTTATTGCTAAGCAGGTAGACTTTGGGTTTATAACAGCATTTAATGCTGGAACTGTTGCCCGCTCATAAGAGCAGCAAGACTCACCTCAAACATTAAAGTAGTAGATTGTCAAATAAAACGATTAAAGATTCTGTAAAATGCTGCAGAACTAAGTGACCTTCAAAGTCATGTGATAATCATGTGCAGGTCTGTTAATACAAGCAACAATTTCCACCTTAAATATGATGATAAAACTCACTGTTTGTATGATAAAACATATTTGTTCAGTTTTAAGCAAACCTCATACTTTACATATTTTTGCTGACTAAATATTTGGGCCACTTGTAAATTTTTTAGCATTTTGATCAAATTATTAAATGCATTATGTTTACATATAACATGTTAATTTGCAAGGTCTGTCTTGTTATGTCGCAGTGTAAACCCTCCTGAGAGAAACAGTGCCCATCGGTAACAGTGACACTGGTTCCTGCAGGTGCAGTGAAAGAAATCCCCTCAGTTACATGAAAATCACCCACTTATAAAAAGAGGTGTCATGTTCCAGGTGACTCCAGTGCCACAGAGTTATGCCTTGGCTTAATAATAAAAAAAAAATAAAAAAAAATCATAACCAGGCTAAAAATATGCAGCCTGTCTGAATGAAGGCGATGAGGAGGAGGATGAGATATCCTCCTGTCTTAAAAGCAGTCTTCCTCTTTCATGCCATCCCACTCTCCGATTGGTATAACAGGTAATTAGTGGTATGTCATGGCCCTGGGGAGCCGAGGAACGAGGAAAAGGTGGGTGAAGAGAGAGACAGAGAGAGAGTGAGGGAGAGATTTCTGATTACCTGACAAGTTAGGGCTGGAAAGGCTACACTTAGCCCATTAAAGATTTTTTCTTCAGCATGACATTTGAGAGCAGCTGCGAAGCCGCGCGCCACCTTGCCATTTCCCTGTACACTGGGCATCCATTTAGGGACAGGGATGGAGGGGGAGGGAGAGAGAGAGAGAGAGAGAGTGAGAGAGAGAGAGAGAAAGAGAGAAAGAGAGAGAGAGAGAGGCCACCAGGCCATCTCAGCGGCACAAATGGATTTCATTCACCAAGGTGAACTGTAGTACACTGATAAATGCACTTCCTTGAATGTCAGCAAATGTCACCCAAGAAGCCATTTGCCACCGTTTTAATAGCTTCCCCAGACTCACAGAGGGAGTGACAGAAAGTAAGAAGGTATGAGGTAAGATAAGGAAGATGATGAGTCACATGGAGCGAGAGAAAAAAAACAAATGCACACATGCACAGCGAGGTAACGTACAAAAACGACAGAGGGATTAAGGCAGGGAGAGAGAGAACAGATGAGAACAAGGTTGGGCTATTGTCACTTCCACATGATTAAGCAATTAGCTATTTGAGATGTCTCCAACAAGGAAGTGCAACGAGACAGAAGTGGCTATTTAGAACATAATCCTTCCCTTGCTTTCCTTCTCTTTCCCTCATCTTGTTAAACTCACCCCCACATCTGTGCATCTGTCTTTGCACCTGCGTAGCCTTCAACCCATGAATGTATTAAAAGTATGTTTCCGTCCGCCTGTTTGCGTTTGTCTGTCTGTGTGTGTGTGTGTGTGTGTGTGTGTGTGTGTGTGTATACATTCTGTTCAAAAACACACACACACGCACACACGTATCTTCGTCTGTTCTGGCAAGAGTCGACATCATTAAGTGTAATGTGAGAACTTGCAGGAGAGGTTGACGCCTCTGCTTCCTGAGAACTGTCACACAGAGCATGAAAACACACACACACACACACACACACACTCATTAACACTCACACAACTTTTAAAACTGTCGACTTAAATGTGTCAGTTAATTCAAGACAAAGCAAGTCAGTCAGGGTTAGTCAGAAGTGGAAAGGTTTCCTCTTTTGACCTGTTGCTCAAGGTCTCTCTTTGATAGACAGAAACAACAGATAAACTGAGAGGTTAATGGTTTGATTTTCATCATTTTTCCACTTATTTTTGCTTCTCTGTGATTCATGCAGGACTCAAGCCTTTTGTTTTTTGTGCTCTTATTTTACTTTTTCACTTTTTTTTACTTGCACATTATGTATGAAACCTCTTTTTGTGCCCTCGCCCAACTTTTCCAACGCTTTTATGCCTGCATGTGTTGCTCAGTGTGCTTGAATTTAGTGTTAACAAATGCTGTTCTCTGTGTGTGTGTGTGTGTGTGTGTTTGTGCGTGTGCAGGTCGTTTTTACTGCACGAGGACAACCCTGGCTGCAGCCAATCCTAATCCCCCATTCATTTCCACAAGCAGTTGCTAAGGTTACAAATTACCTTTGGTGCTGGTAAGTGGTTTCTTTTATGACACTGGACGCCCTAATCCTTTTACTGAATACATATTTCATTTAGGATTAGCACAACAACGGATACAGTTGTTCTTAGAATATTCCAACTCCAGCGCTCTGTTTTGTTCACGCTCATCAGGCACACCGCTTGCATATCAACGCCAGACTGTCCTTAAAAATAAGTAAATAAATTAATAAATCTGCTTTTTTTAAAAAAATTTATTTCAGTCTGCTTGCTCTCTGTTTCAAACCTAAGTTGTGGGGAAGCCTGAGGGAAGTGAAACTCAACCAGGCAGGTAGTTTTAGATGGTTAACAACAGAGCTTCTACCTGTTAAACAATTGATTAAACCACATTATTCTCTTTTTTGGTTTTATGGGTTTGTCCAGTTTTTTTTTTAAAGATGCCAACAATGGAAACTGTCTCCTTCCTTTAACGTCTTTTAACACAAAGTTACCTGATGGCTTTGAATGAAAAATAAGGAACATTTTGTTTTTCAGGAACTAATTTTCACCTGTAAAAAACTGATTTGTGCTCATAACCTACTGATTCTGTGTACTTCGTTGCACCTGTGATTTATCAGATTACATATTGTTTCTGTCCTCAACAATGTAGAGATGGGTTTTTCCTCTCAAACTCCACCTGCTCCTTCACCTGAAACTTCATTTATCTCCCCATGTGAATTTAAAATGCATCAGGTCTTTCCATTGTGTAAATTTATTTGACATTTTATCCAGCGGTCAAAGTCACCCTCTCTCTGCTAACATGTAAAACGATTTGATCCTGAACAACCAGAGTAAACACAACTTTATGGGTACGTAAGTGATAAAGAAATGAAACAAAGCTCTAGATTGTCTTCTTGAAGGCAATGTAATGAAAGTTTATTCATATCATATTATATTCACACAGGCAATTTAAATCAGTTTACATAAGACATACAGACATCAAACAGAAAAAAATACAGTACAGTGTATTAAAAATATAGATTTTAAGAAAAGAGACAAAAGAAATAATTTGATTAACGTAAAAAATTAAAAAATTAAAATATGAATAAATAGTTCAAGATGTAATTACTAGTTGGATGATTGCCTGAGTAAAGGTCATGATGCTTTTTATTTGGTTTTAAAGTTCAAAATCGGGTCAAATCTTTCTAATGTGATGCAGTTCTGCACAGTTTCACTAAACGCTGCGTCTCCATGTTCTACTCTGTTTGTGGAAACAGTTGACACACCGCTAATTGATGACCTGAGAGACCAAATGGCTACATATCAGAAAAGCTATTGGAAATTGTGTTTTTGAGGTTTCCAGCAGGGATATTTCTAACTCTGCATGTTCAGGTTTTTCTTTTTTTTCTGTGTTGGGATCAGCTGCAGCCCGAGAGGCTGAGAAAAGAGTGTTTCAGCTCAACCTGCTGGAAATAAAACAACAGATTTTTCTGAATCTTGCCTTCACTTGAATGCTCTGATTCTTCCTATTAGTAAAGTTTGTTATTGACTTAATGTGGCTTTGAGAACTTGTATCTGAGCCTCATTTAAAGAGGGATTTGTCACAAGATTTGTTGTTTTTCGAGATTTTAATGTTTTTCTTCTTTCCATTTTTCTTGTGTCTGATCCAAGTTGCTTCCTTGTGGAGGAGGAGTTGCAGCAGAGGAGGAGAAAAATATCTCTCAGGATGATAAAAGCTGAATACAGACTACCAAAAGATGCCACTGACTCAACATGAGACAGTGGTGGAAGAAGTATTTGCGTCCTTGACTCAAGTAAAAGCACAAGTACAACAAAATGCTGCACTTAAAATCCTACTGGTATAAGCCCATGAATATCATAAGCAAAAAGTACTTAAAGTATTGATAATAAAGTTTATTTTAAGGAAATCAGTGTCCCCTGTGATTATAATATAACTGTATATGTCATCATTCTCATATTGATGCATTAGTGTGTAAGCAGCACTTCTGGTGAAGTAAGAAGAAAGTAACAACTGCTACAAGTATTAATGTTCAAAATTATTATTATTACATTATCATTATTATTATTATTTAAAAAGACATTAAATCACTATTAAAATTACAACAGATGAGAAGTTTGGAGGGAAAAGACTTTCTGGGAAATCTGATAATTGTCAAAGTGTCCAACTACACAAAACTGTCACCAACCAGAAAGGTCAGGAACCATTGGTTTGTAATTTATAAACTTATCATATGTTGTTTTGGGTCAAATCCTCTTTGAAAAGTAACAAGTGACTCCAACTGTTTTTCAGTAAAAAGTGTGATATTTTACTCCAAAATGTTATGGATCACTGTAGAAGTACAAATTATCAGAATATAGGAAGACTTCAGGTTAAGTATAAAAAAACTGTAAGTATCCATCTTCTCGTCCATCCATTATCTGTAATCACTTATCCTTTGAAAGGTCTCAGCAGGCCGGAGTCGATCCTGTGGGAGGAAACCGGAGAATATGCGGAGAACATGTGACTTTCTCACAGAAAGGCCGCGTTCAAACCCAGATCGACAGGGTCAACCGCTGTGCCACCATGTCGCCATGTTCCTCTTATGTGACGGATAACTAGTTACTCAACTGGCTGAACTCAGATGATTAGCTGCTACTAACTAACTAACTGACCAAATGACCGACTGACTGACTGACTGACTGACTGATGGGCATATTGACTGGCTGCCTGTCTGCCTGCCAAGCTGACTGACTAGCTGACTATTGTGGCTTAGTCCTGCTATGTGGTGAGATCATCATCACTGGCAAGCACAACAAAAGACTGATGGGAAGAGGCTGTCAGCTTGTGTGTATATGTGTGTGTGTGTGTGTGTGTGTATAAGTGTGTGATGGCTTCATTCCTGTATCAACACAGTTCTTTCTGTGGATGAGTCAGTAGGCCAAACCTGACCATCATCATCTCTCATTTCCCTCGCTCTTTGCATGCACACACACATACAAAATGTGGGCTTTTGGGGGGGGGGGGTGAAGTGGTGCTTAGATGGAGTGAACTTCAGGTCAGGGTGGAGGAAGACAAGAGAGGGACAGATAACACTTCTGTTGGAGACGCCATGTTTCATTTTCAGCGCCTTAAATGGCTGATTGTGTCGACTAATCCCTCTGTTTTTAAACCTCAACACCTCCTCTAAACTCTTCATAAACTACTCCACGTTTTACAATCAGATCATAGTTTTATTCTTCCCAAAGAAAGATGACTCTCTTCACTCGCTTTTAAGCGTGAGGCGTGGAATATAAGAGAGCAGCAGCAGAGAGAGAGAGAGAGAAGTGACAGTAAGAGCGAAGCCCTTGTTAGGCAGGACACATGGGGGAAGGGATTTAGCGTAACACCCAGCTGTCTACCTGTCTGTCTGATTGAGGGGAAAGTGGGGTTTTTCAGTGTAACACAGAGCCAAGCTGTTCTCCTCTGTGGTGGCTGAAAGAAAGTGTGTGTGTATGTGTTCTCTCCCTGCTTGCTTGGTCTCGTGGGCGCCATGGCGAGGAGGAGATAGGCAGACGACCAAAATCTCTCTCTCTCTCTCTCTCTCTCTCTCCTGTCTCCAGTATAGATGTCTCTATATGGACACAAAAGAGAAAGGGAGAGGATGAGAGACACTGGGAGAGAGAGAGACAGAAACAGAGGGAGGGCAGCAACAACACAAACAGGCCGTCTTCATGCCAACGCAAAGCCGCACTGCTCCTCTGTTTCTCCCCCCCTCGTCTGTTTTGCCTTGTTTCTGTCAGGTGAATCTCAATCACCTGCTTTGAGGATATATGACTTCTCCATTCTTCCCTCTTCCTCCCATCTTTCTCCTGCTTCCTGCTTCCTGTTTGTAGTGGTAGTTTTTTGTATTGGTTGCTTCATTTTCTGTGTTGTTGACTGTCATCAACCATATAAAAACAACCATGTGACACCATAAAATATTTGCCGCTTGCTTTTGCAGTTGACAAGTAAATAAGCACAAAACTGAGTTGCATAACAATTACTTTAGTTTGTAACCAGTCTTCTTAAAAGTTTTGTTTGCGTGTTTATGATATGTCTGCACGTTATAGTGTGTCCAAATTAAAGTGCAACTAAACTGCCTTATTCAAAAGTAGAAAAGTGTCAACAATTTACACAATTATTACACAGAGGGGAGAGATTTTTCAGCACTTTACATATGATGAAATATGAAGTGTTATAGATCATGTACGCTTTTTTTAAGTGTGTGTGTTCCATGTCTTTTTTTTTCAGTAACACACAATAGCCTCTCCATATATGAGTCAGTTTCAGAGTTTTTTTTTAACAAATTTTATTCTTTTTCTTTTCACAAACCTGTAATCTGTTTGCTGCTCACGTTTAAACTAACACTTAAAAAAAACAAGCTGCGACATAAACTTCACACAACTAGAATCTCCTGCATGACACAGAACACAACACAGCATACAAAAGTGTTATTTTAAAGATCCTCAGCCTTTAATGATTAGTATTTCACTTGGCTTTTTTAAAGGAGTAATCTACATCACATGATAGAGACATAATTTCCATAATGTAATTCTCATTACATTAGAGCAAAACCCAGTAAAATGGTTAAAGGCCGGAACAATGATGCAGTGGCAATTAAAATGGAGGATAACCCACATGACCTGCAGGCGGTTATCCCTAATGAGATAGTAATAATAATCTCTACTAGAAAAAAAAGAACATCTATGTCTATTTCCTTTCAATAACTTACATCACTCTTATGCTGCTTAAGCCTGGTTTTCACTATGAACTCATCAAAGCCTGGAGGCAAAGGGACAGAATTGGTAATTTGTTAATTATTGGAAAGTTCATTGACTTCTATCTGGTATTAAAAACATTTATGATCAAATATTTTTTAAACAAAGGGCAAAGAATAAAAAGTAAGACCATTCAATTAAATTATAGATGCTAAAAAGTTGCCCTTGATGCTTTTTTATTGATGTTTCCAGCAGCATTTATATCCCTTTTCCGTATTACAGTATTAAAACGTTTAGATTTTTTCATTTTTACCCCTAAATTTTGTAAAATGCTTCCCTGACAAAATATTTTTTTAAAAAACCTCGATGGGCTGCAGCAGCCTTGAATGCTCAGCCTTCGTGCGAGGATATAAATAGTCAGCAGACTTCACAAGTACAAACACAAAAGATTTCTCAGGGAGCAGAGGAGGGATGCAAAGTGCTAAACTCACCAGCACCCAGTGACGTGGTGATATTGGTCGTTTTCCTGCCGGGGGAAGATTTAATAAACGCAGAAAAACAAACACGGTCTGTGCGGTGGCGGGGTTGTTGCGAGGTGAGCACGGTGGCACACTGGACACATCCTCCTGTAGGAAGGAAGCGGAGTTGTGGAAAAAAAGCAAACAGGAGCCGCGGACGGGTCTCTTTAACCCCGCCGTGAACCCGCGACCTACCTTCCGACTACTTCCCATTACCTCTGCACGACATTTAGCCCGCGTACCGCAGAGCGCACACGCACACGCGGCATTGTGTGGGGCTGTTTGGAAGGGGGGGTGGAGGGGGGGGCAGCGAGGGCGGCGGCGTGCTGTTCCCGGAGGGGTCAAAAGAATGAAAACCACCGTTTTCACAGGGCAATTGCAAAAAAAAAAAAAAAAAAAAAAAAAAAGGCATGGACGCGGGATGGTATGTGCAGCAACAGTCAACTGAGAGAGAGAAAATATGATGTTGCTGCACAGAAGCTTTGCACGGATCTTTAATCCTGTGAAGAAAAAAAAAACCCCAGTCATTTTGTTCTCAATATTAAACTGGAAAAGTTATTTATTTCTTTTTTCCTCATTTTATCGCTTCTGATGGGAGTGTGAAGAGGAGTCAAAACAAATTAAAAGTCTAAAAGAAACAGACAAAATGATCATTAGATAAAATGAGAAAATCAAGAAAATATTTTAAAGTTATGTCTTTCACTAATTTTAGAGTTTAAAAAGTACAACACGAATAGCCCATTGCAGAAGGTCCCACATTAAATTGAGGTTATTGTGGTATAATATCCAAAGATTTTCAGTGCTAAACTCCCCTTTGGCGTCACCTTAAGTATTAAGATAGAACCACTAACTTAGTTCATAGCTGAATAAATATTAATAGTTATTAAAAAATAATTAGACTATTCGTTTGGTTAACAATAAAGTCAAGTTAAATCTCGGTAATTATCTAAATTATTAAAAATAATGATACCTTTAACACAGAAAATAGTTGTTATCTCAATGGCAGACCATATTATTATTTAAAAAATGTTATTACCTGTAGACTATCAACTGAATCGATACAACCAAGAACGGGTCACTGTAATATTCGCCTGATGTGCCTACAAAAGTGAAACTTTGTCTGCAAGAAATGGCTTTAAATGACATCATGTAGCAACTTTTTGGCAAATATTCCAGACATACACGTTGGTTTCATACAATTATTCCTCTGCAGTGACTGTGATGTCTCCTCAGTCTTGAAAGATAATAGGTTAAGTGAGTGGAAAGGTCGTGGTTGCTTAAAGAGGAGAAATGAAGCGGCCACAGGAGACCCGGAGCCGGGCAGGTCCACAGCTACAGCTGCCGCGCATGAATGTTTGATAAGCAGGCGGGATAATGGCTCCTTAAATCAGTCAAACATAAACATCTATCACGCTCTGACATCTGTCATCCAAAGCTAATAAAAAAAGGGGACTGAATAATGAATGAACATTTGCGATAATTAAGCTGAAATATCTCAGTTTGTCATAAAACAGGTCAGAAACAGTTCAAGGCTGGTTTCCTTTTTAAACCAACAGACCTGTTTACATGGTGACATTGGTTGTGTGCACATCACTTCCTGTGTCCTTTTTTTGGGGGGTATTTGCGTGTGTAGGCTGGACATGACAGGTTACATGCAGGCCTCAGTGGTTTCAGCAGTGTGTGTATGGGCCCCATGTGTACGAAAACATTATGGTTTCAGTAGCAGTGAGTGGGTGTGCGTAGTGAGCGTATCTAACTTGATACAAACTATGCAGTAAGTCAATCACCACGGCACTGGCGCAAAATAACCCACCGCAAGACTCAGGAAATAATAACATATCACGCTGCAGGATAAGATAAAATCCATACTGTATCCTTCACTGTGCTATATGTCCATTATATTTCCTTTATGTATTGTACTTTGCTTGGCTGTAAAAACATTTGGCCTCTGGGGAAGAAACAGACTCGAAGTTGACCGTTTTTATCTCTTCCTAGATTATGATGTGGACCAAAATCAAATGACAGCTTTTGTTGAACTACTGCAGCAGGATTTTTTCTTCAATAAAGTGCTCTTTAATCATGTCGTATGGTCCTTTAAGGTTCACTTTTTAGACTTAAAAATCAGCCATTCTACCCATTGACTTAACCAGAATAATGGGATTCAAATCGATATCTTTGTTTTCAATGAAGTTTAAAGACTAATACTACAAGAATAATAAAAGTAATAATAATAATAGTGAAAATAAAGGTAATAAGTTCTTATTGTACTGTTACATCAAACAAAGTCTATTAGCTTATGAAAATCAACACAGTTTTAAACTTATTGACCTTTCTGCTAAAAGTTATTTTTATTTGCTTTAACTGCTTGTTGGCGCAACTTCCATGTAGCGCCTAATTTTGTGCAAAATTGCAGCATGGGTCAAACTGCTGTTGACTTGTTGCACCTTTCCTTTTCTTTGCTTGCACCTGCACAGCGGCTCAGCTCACCCTCGCCTCCCCCCTCCCTCCCCCTCTGCTCTCCCAGACGTCCGCTATTGATCTCGCGAGCCAAACGGAGAACCGTGACATAAATCAGATTGGACGGCTGCTGCTCACCCGTGAGTAACCGGCTCCTCGGCCGCTGCATCCCTCCATTATCCTGTAAGCTAATATCCAGTAAGAGGACCGTTAGTTCCGGTGCTCGGCGGCTCTGATTGGCTGCTAGGAGGAAACGCTGTGATGTAGCCTATCAAAACACACCTGGGGTCACAGGTGTCCCATAAACCAATGCAAACCTTCGTAGCTAATCTAAACCGAATAGACCGAGTGCATCAGTTATCAAAACAGTGATGTTATTTCGATTGGTTTTTATTAAACATAAATCCACTTTAGCACATAGAAACTAACAGCGAAACTTGCACCTGCTGGCTAATCAGTTGCACTTTTTAAATCGCAGTAGTGTCACGTTTAATAGTCAAAATCCAAAAATGGATTATAAAAAGTCCTGAATGCCAACATAAAAAACAAATGTATCCGATGTATTTATAGAGTACCACAGTAAGCCTTTCATACTGTAAGGAGGAGTTTAGGATTGGACTCGGGAAGCTGCATTTAGCCTGAAATAGCCAAGCGGCGAACGATTTAAAGCGAATATATTTGGAGGTATAAACAACAGAAAGTCCACAAATCGGTTAATATTAACTTTATTATGTTAGAGCTATGTAAACATGTTCTAAATAGGTAACTTCCATGAATTTGTTTTCTTTTTTTCACGATTTTTTAAAATTCTAGGACTAATTCCTATTAAAAATGCGTCCCTCTGAGTAACATCTGGAAAAAAATAAATAGATAAATAAATAAACACGCCAAGTTTTAGACTTGGACTTTTAATCTTTTCAAATATTTGGTCGTGAGATTCCCTTTCAGTGAGTTTTTAAGACAGGTGTGTTTCTGTAGCCTGTTGAGGTGGACATACCCGGTTAATGGTAATGTGTTTGAAAGAGTTGTCCAGGTTGCAGGGCAAGTCAGTCTTAATTAATCTGACCAAATCAGTTCAAATTCTAGCAAAATAAATGTTACAGTAGCAAAACGATCAGTTTTACCAAAGAAAAGAAATAAACAATCAAAATAAGTAATTGACATCGCACTAGGCTACTATTTTTGTTATCATTCGCGGTATTAATACAGCCTACATAAGTGTATTATGCACCTCTCTATAGCAGAATACAATAACTATACAACAGCAGCAGTAAACCAATCTCGCCAGTGCTGATGTGAAAACTATGTGCAAATTGTCCAACCAGCCTCTGTTTGCAACTGCTCTTCCACTTTGTCTGATTTGCTGCCTTCCTCGCTGCCTTCCTGCCTGCTCGGCCCTCTGTGCACGAATTGTTCTCCTGAACAATAATCACAGCCGTGCAGGCCGACAATCGCATGCACGCTGAGCGGATATGACATGGCCCACCTCTTTTACACTTCTTGCCTGTCTCAAACTTGACTTGGGGGTAAACGGGCAATCGAGTGGAGTAATGTCAAAAGCTGCAGTCAAGGAGGGAAAGAGAGGCTGGGAGAGAGAGAGAGAGAGAGAGAGAGAGAGGCTGGGAGAGAGAGAGAGAGAGAGAGAGAGAGAGAGGCTGTGACGTCGGTTTCGTTCATTGCGTGCCATGCAAACACCGCAACAAACAAAATGTGAGACAATGACAGGATCATGGGTGACACGGTGACTGTCTGTAACCTTCACACAGACACACAAACAGATGGACAGAGGGGAGAGACAGTAGCTCGATATGGATCCATGGATAACTCACATTAGTCGATCACAAAGTGAAGCTTTAATGAAAGCATTTACCCGCTGACAGAGATAGAAGTTGTGTGTGTTGTGAGTTAAGTGATTGTGACAATCAGCTGCGGTCTAAACTCTCTCTGATTGCAGCAGCTACGTTTGTAATTGTATGATGTGCTGACACATTGAGTTCAGTGGTGTTACTCGGATCCTTTTCGTCAGTAAAAGTTTTGTCACAAGGTAAAAATACTTGGCAGGTAAATACCTACAAGTTAAAGCTCGGCATATTAAACTAAAATAGCCGAGGCTATTAAAAAATAAAATTTTGCACAATACTTTATATGTTTTTTGGGAAGTTTAATCTGTAAAAATGCCACATAATTTATTTAATAAAAGTTTAGTATTTAGAATCTAAGTAAATGTGTCGAATGTAATAAAAAATACAGTAAAATTTTATGTTTTTTCGTTTACAATGTAAAAAATATGACATAGAATAAAATGAAAAAAACCATTAAGTGAAAGCTTTTTATAACTAGAACTTCTTACTAATTTTACACTATCGACATTGTAAGGAGTCTCATTGTAATTTTATAGCAGCTTACTTTGGAAAATCTCTTAGATCTTCATAATATATAAAGAGAAAGTGTCAAAGTCACCATGTAAAAAAAACAAACAAAAAACTTCACTACAACATTAAAAGTCTTGAATTCCAAGTTTTTCTTTAGTACAAAATCAAAAGTTATTGTCTGATAACTAAGTGAAACACGTGTGTAGCATTTTTAATGTTGGTCAAAGTTAAACTTATAAATTATTAAAAGTTTATATGCTGTTGAATTGTTTGTTCTAATGTCGCGTAATATTTTTTAGATGATCTTATAAGTATATAAGTATTACTATTAAGTGTTAAACGATAATCGACAAACCAACGTAGCAGAAAAGAAAGTACAATATTTCTTTCTAAATTTAACTGAGGGGGAAGTATAAAGTAGCATAAAAAGGAAATTACTCAAGTACAAGTTCCTCAAACTTGTACCTAAGTACAAGACTTAAATACATTTTCTTAGTAACTTTCTGCTTCCGGACGAGTCTCTCTATATCAGCAGCCAACTTCAGAAGATTTGATATCTTACTTCACAATATCCTGTGTGACTACTGGTAGAATGATTCACTTGAGTAAAAGTAGCTATTATAAAGTAGTTAAATAGCTAGGTAGCAATGTTACAATGGGAAAATAATCAATTTTAAGTAAAAAGCTTTAAAAAATGTGAGTAAAATAAATAAGATGCATTTCAATGTAAAGTATTAATAAAAAAATACTTTACAAATGTGTCCAATGTAGTAACTGTCATAAAAAGAAAGGGGAAAAGTCCATCTTCTTTTTTTAAAGAAACGAAGTTGAGATACGAACAGCTTCATGTTTAAGTACAGTACTTGAGTAAATGTAGTTAGTTACTATTTACATTGTTTTTTTCTGTTGTTTATCGTATATGTGTGTGTGTGGTACAAGCTGCAGCATGCTGTTTTCATTCACACGCAGCCTTTTGATCTCCTCCATCATATCAGTAGCTTATAAATAAGAGGCTGTTTCGCTCCTGAAATGTTAAAATGGAAAAGGTCAGCAGTGGAGCGCGTGGCCAGCCCAGCAGCATCTGAACCCGGGTTAAAAAGAGACTGCGTGGCCAAAGAGTTGAGCGGCCTCGACTGCATGCAGGCAGTCTGTGGGATCCACATCACCCACATTAGCAAGCTTTGGGAGCGATATGTCAGCCAGAGTAATTGCGGCTTGTCAGCTCCTGTGACACCGGGCTTAAGGGCCATCTCCACAGCTCCTATCTGCATCTGAGAGCGGGGGCGCTTAATCAGACTTGACAGTCGAGTCCAAAACAGTCATATTTTTTCCGAGAGAAATTCTGTCATCATTTGTGCTGATGTAACTCTGACCATCGTGTCAGCTCTCCAGAGGCCCGAGTGCACTTTTAGGCCCACACATGCAGGTGAATGATACACAATGAATCTTCAAGGGCTGAATGTTGAATAAACTGTAGCTGAGCTGAGGAGGTGGAGGAGGTCTTGTTTTGCTCTTATGAAAAAGTCACCGGGGAATGGAAGGTGAGCATCATATGTAAAGCTTGGGGCGCTGCATCTGATATGCGCCCATTATATTTATTTCTGCCTCTGTCTTCAAATCAACCCATCTACCTGGAAGAGTGAACACGGGGGCCTCCTCCAGCGCTGCTGCTCCGTGTCACACCGCTGCAGCTCTTTAACACGGGGGGGACCAGGCGGCTGTGCGCTTAAATTGATGGCGAAAGAGACGACATGAGAAAATGTGCGATTGATATGGAGTTACCGGCATGAAGGAGGAGGCTGTATTAATGACAAATGAAAAGATGAAGCAGTTTTCATGATATGTTAAGGACATAAAAGTGACAAAAAGACAACAGCCGTGAATTCTCCTGGTCACTTTGTCACCTGCTGGTTTCTGGTGGATGTAGATTTTTTTTTTAATTATGGGAAATCCTATGATCATGTGCAGACATGCTGTATTGTGTAAGAGTTTGCAATGCTAGTTTTTATTCTAAAATATCCTAAATAGAAACTACAAAATAAAAGAATTTTACGTTGTCAAATAAGTGGTCACTTTTATTTGAAGTCAAATAGCCTAAACTAAAAATATGCCAATGACAATGAAGTGTAGTGATAATGTGTTATCCACTCACTCACTCACTCACAAATAATGAATCTGAGTTGGATTTTACTTTCAAATCTCCAAAATTTTGTGGAAGCCACCTGTTTCGGAAATGATGACTGGCGGGGAGGGAGAGACCAGACGAGCCTAATTGATTTTTAAGTGGTGTCTCTGTGGGTTAGAGGAGTAAGAGGGGAGTCCACTTCAGGGATCCGCCAAACTCCTCCAGTTTGTACCTGAATTGAGGGGCAGTGATGTGTTGCTGATGCGGCTCAACAAGCCACACTGGGGGCCAGACGAGGGGTGGACGGAGGGGCCAGAGCCCGGGCTGAGCTCGCTGCTCTAGTGGGGGGATGGAGGGTGATTATAAATGAACTTACTTCTGCAGAGGCAATAAGCTGGCATGTCAAGCCTCATTCACCAAACAATAGCGGACATATCAGGTCTGTGATACGGGCACGCAAACACAAACACACTCCGTCTCATTCTCCTGCGTCCGGACTCTGATCCCACAGTTATAATTAGACACCAGTCTTTTAAAACATTAAAAACATCGTTATTTCAACACTTCTGACGGCAATGTGCGAAATTACAGCGCGTTAAAATCATGTCCTATTGTGCAAAAAGTGATGACTGGGTTGCCAACATCACATTCCTACAAAGATAGGCTATATGCACCACCCACCTTTTAAACACACACTCTCACGCTCATTCACACACACACACACACACACACACACACACACACACATACACGCACACATGCATGCATCATGGAGTCCGGACCTGTAGAGAAAAAGCAACTCTCGCTGAGTGAGCGGAAGAAAAAGGGGAGAGGGAGGCCGGCTTGCAGCTCCACTCTTCCAGGGTCTCACACACAAAATCCGGGCGCACGGCTCCATTGAGTACGAGGAGGCTTTTGCATGGAGGTTCATTAGAAGTAACGAGTTGACACAAGGTAAATCTTAATGTTGAGGCGCCTTTCTCTACCGGCCCGGGGAGGAGCCCTCATTAACTGTCGCTAACAACCCGTGTAAATACACTGATTGGACAGCTCCGATACAAGCTCCCAGCCCTGCCAGGAAGTCCCCCTAATGAGACCACACAATAAAAACAATAAAAGAAGGAGAGAGAGAGAGAGAGAGAGAGAGAGAGAGAGAGAGAGAGAGAGAGGGAAGGTGTTAAAAAGTTTTGTAAAAGCTTTTAAAGTTGGCGCCACATTTACAGATCATTACAACAACACTCTGACAAATGTTGTGCGTTTATCCAGTCGTCGTTTGTGTTTTTCTTCAATTCTAAATTAAGGCACCGTGGTTTAGTTATTTTGTGTCTGCTTCCACAAACGTGAACGAAAGAGTGACACATTGAATCTGTAATAACAAATTTTTAAGTGGCAACTCGTTAATAAATTGTTTTGGCACATTCAAGTAGTTTAAATTATATACAAAAAAGCATCAGGAGTTTAGCCCTTAAATCTTTTAAATGAAGAATAAAATAACATTGTTACAGCAGCAAGGCATATGTTTTTATCTGAGAGCACGAGAGAGTGCACTGCAAAAAATATCCGACCACAATCATAACTTTTTTTATTTTATTCTCCTCAAGCAGGAAAAAAATGTGTCCATGCTATTAAGGCGATTCCACAAATATTAAAACATGCAGGACTTAACAAAACTAAGAGTTAACCCTCTTACTGCAAAACAGAGCACATCTTACAATTCTCCTTTGCAGCTATGAGAATTGCAGGGATTTAAATTGATCAATAAATAAGTTGTAATTCAGACCAATGAAATGATGGTGTGCCTTTGACTGAGCTTTAACGCCTCTCCAGCAAGATGCATATTTTTAATACTGAGTGCGACAGTAATTGACTTGTTTAGACAGGTACTTTTTACAGTGTACACACAGAGTAGAGTCTCCGTACCATGGCATGGCCAGCATGGGACGGAGGGGATTGTGCGCCCCGCCCCGACAGCATCACACATCTGCTCTGCAAAGGCACAGACCTCCCCGGTGCTCGGAGGATAAAAACGGCATAAAAAATAAAATGCAAAATTAAAAACGGACTTTCAGATTTAAAAGAAGCAGCCCAAATGAGAAGCCAATTACTCCTCCTTCATTTAAAAAACGGATTAGCGCATCATATCAAAAACATTTTTTCAAAGTGTCCGGAAAAATAAAAATATTCGCACTTAACTGAATGTCGAAGTCAGAAAGCGGCTCTGCTTTGGACAAAATTTACAGGAGCAGCGACTGGATTTCCATCCTGATCTTGGACAAACTGACCAGTGAAATTGCAGTGAAGCTGTGTCACGTCCAGTCCCAATCTCGAGTGGTGACAGTCCGTGGACTGGACTCAGCTCACGGCTCTGCAGAGGACGAAGAAGAAGAGCAGGAAGAAAAACAGGAGCGAAAAGAAGAAGAGGTAATCCCTGATTTGATCAGAAAGAAAAAAAACATCTGCGTGGATTTCCCAGATCAATAAAATAAAGTGTGATTAGTTAATCGACATGTGAATTAGAATTTAAGTTTTAATGCGTCAAGAATAAACGCATATGTGCACGTGTACATGCATTTGAACAAATAAATTAAGGAAAAACGAAAATAAGAAATATTATTTTTTGTTTTTTTAAATTTTTTATTTAATTTTTTTTTTTTTTGGTACGTACCCATCATTACTCCAAAGTCTCGTCCTGTGTGTTGTTGAGATGCATCCAGGATGGAGCAGCAGGCACATGAGTCTCTCCTGTGTTTGCTAAAGGGAGGGGTGAGCTGCCTTTTCTGGCCAGCCTCTGCCAAACCGGGGTCAACGAGGGAGCTAAAAAAAATAATAAATAAATAAATACAACAAGAGCCTTTCTTTTGTGCCTTCTTTCTCTTTCACTCTTACCTTTTACAGTCAACACCTTTTTCTTTCCTTCTCTAATCCGGTCCCCTTCTCTCTCTCTCTCTCTCTCCCCCTCTCTCTCTCTCTCACTCCCGTACATGACGTAACATCAGCTTTGTTTATTTGCTGCTCTTATTGGAACAGACTGATATGAAAATAACTCACAAATTGGCAATTAACCAATATGATAACTAACATTTAAGACTGATTGCATGCTGCAAAAATACTACATGAGCCAAATAGACAAAAGCAACATTTCAGTAACAGGAAAAAAACTAACTTTATTTTTTAGTAAAAGTTTTCTAAACAAAGTTTGGCAAAGTGTCCTCTAATTAATTAATCAATAAAAAAATAAATAATGTCACACAGGAGAGGAGTTGTCAATGTGAAGCAGCTGACGGGCGTCTCTGCTTGACCAACATATTATCTGTGTATTAGCGTGCAAAATACTGTTTGTGTTGTCGTGTCTGGAGGTTTAGGCTGTAAGTAAACGGAGAAGACGCTAAATGCTCCATGTGCATTCAGTGCTCTCGTCCCCCGCTGCTCGGAACATTCAGCAAGCCCTCGGATAAACACACAATTAGGGCAGGTGAATAAACTTGTTTGGGGGGTGTTAATTACATGCTTAACGTAAACAAAAGCCATGTAAAAGAATGTGAATTACCAGTGGCTTTTTCTCCTCAATCCCCATTCAGGTTTTACATTTCACTTCTAGTCTCTTCTAGAAGTGATTTCCGAAGTGCCTGCGAGGGCTACTCCCAAACAAGGCTCCTGCAAAACATAATGCTGGATAATACCTGCAGCCTTAGCTTGAATGGTGATCACCTAAATTGGTGCGCCGGGAACCAGGGCAGGTAGGAGGCTTTGCATATTCGGAGGAGTGCTGCTAAGCCTGCACTCTTAACTTAATGTTGGGGTTGTGCGTGCATGTGTGCGTGTGCATCTGCATCTGCATCTGTGTGTGTGTGTGCATAAGCGAGGGGCAGGAGGAGGAGGTGGAGGAGAGGGGGTGTAGGCTAGGAGGTTAGTTTTAACACCAGCATGAAAATACCAGCCTTTACTTCCAGTCCACGGAGCTTTCCAACGGGACCAATTCAAGTGCCACTTGGAATTAGTGCTCCTGAGGCTCGCGTAGCAGCGCAGTGGACAGGTTTGATCCCATATACTACGCTACCCCCGCACACACGCGCACGCACACCATCCCCTAAAAAGCTACGCACAAACCAAACGCCTGACCCTGCAACAAGATCATCACAAGCCCTCCTCAGCATCACATGTGCACCTACAGATCCGTGCACCTACATTTGCACAACACGCGTGCACGTACGAAGCACGTGAAGTACCCCTTTTTTGCTCTAAAAAACCGATGAGCAAGCGTGCGCAATTGTATGCTGGACTCTCACATGATGTAATTAAAGTATGACAGTTAAGGTGAAATGTTGAACATAAAGAGGTAGTATTGACCACACATGCATGTCGAGCTGATCTACTCACTGTCCCTCTGAGCTTGAAGTCGGTGGTCTATCTGGCCAGCCCCGGAGAATGTGCAAATCTGAGAGAGGGAATGAAAAGTTTTGAATTCCTGAATGATTTTGTAGAAAGGCGGCTTAGGATCATTATGTCAGCTTTATTGAGGGCGGATTAAGCGGAGTCTAGATGCTACGCCTTGTACACGGCCCTTTCACAATGTGAGCACTGTTCGTGTTAGAGTGAACTCACACTATTTTAACACCCTATAAGCCCTGTCTAAATATGAAGCCGTTTTAGGCATAAACATGAAAATCACACCGCCGTGGCTACTGCCATAAGCCGAATCCTGTGACTGGATGTGGACATTGATCATGTCCTTACCACTAGATCAAATGCATGAAAACTGCTTTTATGTCCCCAAGAAGCTTTCATGTTGCCATTTGATTGTAATTCCAATACTAATGGTATTAATTAGAGGGCTGGGCTGTCACAAAGACCCCGTGCTAAACTGGTGGCATTAAAAGGAAGATGCCATTGGCAAATTAGTTTTCAAACTGAAACGCCGTGACTTTTGTTTAATCATCAAAACGCTGCGTATCGATATTCATTTTGGAACAATAAATTTTGTTGGTTGGAGAGGAGGCAGCGGGCAGGGGGCCAGGACTGCGCCCAGCGTCCCAGAGGCAAGGCCGGGGACAGCAGGAGGGGGAGCGGCATCACACTGCAGCCCACACCCGGACCAGCGCCCAGCGAAGACAAAATGACCACACAACACCATCGAGCCCGAGTAAAGTCATGCTCTGACCGTGACATGAAACTGCGAGCATGGAATTTTTTTAAAATCATCGACCAGTCCAGGGCAAAAGTCAGAAGATTATAGGATTGTGTCATTTGATGTTTTAGAAAACGAGAAAACGGAGAGTGATACGAAAAGGGAAAAAAAAACTCGCACAAAAATGAATGTACTGTTTTTTTTTTAAAAAAAGATAAAAAGTAGCTACTACAGGAAAAACTGTACGAAAAGAATGTGCAAATTGACTCGCTTCTATTCAAAACGTGTATTCCGGAGTTGCAGTCATTGGTTGTCCATTTGTCACCCTTTTAAAGCTCCCTCTGCCTCCCACCCTCCCTTCCCGTCTCTGCTAAGCATCTCCAGTCTACATATCTTCTTTAGCTTTAACGAGCCTCGTTAAGATCGCAATAATATTCCACCCTCTAATTGCTCATTCCATTCAGCAGATAGGCGAGCATTGGCTTGTGCCTGATGCGCGCGGTGCGGTGGGAGGTTGCTGTGGAGATCGGAGACTCTGATAACCCCCCGTGCGTGCTGCACAAGTGGTGAAAGCCTCGCGCTACGTACTGGCTAATGATTGGCACGCTTGACAGTGATTGGCAGGGCTGCCATGACAACGCTACAACGACACCAAGAAGACCAATAGAAAAGGGAAACAAAATGTTTCAATGCTACACTCAACGGCGGATTTAGGGGGGAGATATTATGAGGCTGGTGTCATTAGGCGATAGCCATTGAATCATTCAATCTTTTTTACTTGCCGTATTTTTTCGGTTTTTCCCTTTTCTCGATAATTTTCTTTCTCTCTCAGGTCATTTCCATGGTTTTCAGATCCCCTTTAGAGCTTTATCCCTCCCATTTCTTCCTGCCAAACTTCGCTGATCGCCCTCTGCTCCTGGCGAACAGCGCTCCCACCACCAGGTCTCCAGAAGACTTGTCCATGTTTCAACTACCGACCCTCAACTTCTCCCCGGAGCAGGTGGCGAGCGTCTGCGAGACGCTGGAGGAGACCGGGGACATCGAACGGCTGGGCCGCTTCCTATGGTCCCTGCCTGTGGCTCCGGGAGCGTGCGAGGCGATCAACAAGCACGAGTCCATCCTGCGCGCCCGGGCCGTGGTGGCGTTCCACACGGGGAATTTCAGAGACCTCTACCACATCCTAGAGAACCACAAGTTCACCAAGGACTCGCACGGCAAATTGCAGGCCATGTGGCTGGAAGCGCACTACCAGGAGGCCGAGAAGCTCCGCGGTCGTCCACTCGGACCGGTCGATAAGTACCGGGTGCGGAAGAAGTTTCCGCTGCCTCGGACCATCTGGGACGGCGAGCAGAAGACGCACTGTTTCAAAGAGCGGACACGGAGCCTGCTGAGGGAGTGGTACCTTCAGGACCCATATCCAAATCCCAGCAAGAAAAGGGAACTGGCTCAAGCCACTGGACTCACTCCCACACAGGTCGGAAACTGGTTTAAAAATCGGAGGCAACGAGACAGAGCCGCGGCGGCCAAAAACAGGTTGGTGATTATCCGTCCTCACTGCCAAAACACACAAATGTACCAAAGTTTGCTTGAAGCAAATTTAAAAGAAAAAAAAGTGGATGTTTTAATGAACATGTAGTTGTGCTTTACGGATTGAGACTGTCTAGGAAAAAGACGAGTCTGTCAGGCAGGGGGAGGGAGCAGGCTGCGGCGACATTTTTGTTTTGAAGTGAAATCAGGATGGACATCGAAAACACGATTTTTGCTCTTTTATTTATCCGAAACTGTCTTTCGAAAATAAAAATGTATTTATTTGTTTACTTAGATGAGCTTTTTAAGATATTTTTCGCAGATATTTAATGCAACTTTGCGGAATTTTAACAGAATACGGAAACGTGGAAACATCTGACAGGAAAAAAAAAACAATAATAATGCTAAAACTCAAGCTAGCTGCTGAAATAAACTGATTTTTAAAAAATAATAATATAAAGTCTAACTAGACAACTGTTAAACGGATGAAGCGATTATCGCGCTGAGTTCTTTTAAAGAGAAACAGCTTGTTTATCTTTTCCGTGAGAGTGAAAGTGTTGAAATAAAAGTCAAACTAATGAAATTAAATGCTTATATATTTAAATATATTACCGGACTTCAATTATTTATAGTATGACCACTATTTTTCATCGATTATAACGTATAAACCTTAATATTTTTAACCAGTGAAAAGTAGCAATAAAATAAGCAGAACTGGATACGTCTTAATATTTATTTATCCAACTGTTTAAACTTTACATCTGAACCTTTAAATACATTTAAAATTGTCAAATAATTTTGTATATTTTTGTGTGTTGTTGCCAAAGCTATCTAATAATTTATTTCAGCTACACAGCGTATAGCCGCTATATTTATCATGTACTGTACTGCATTTATAATTTTAATATCACATGTTTCTCGTCATTGTTGAAAAAGATTATCTCAAAGGATAAAGGGGATATTATTGATATTACTTGACCAAAATGAGCATGCGTATTAAAGGGCATTTGAAGACATAGGCTGTATTCATAACATTAAGTGTGGTATCATTCCATTGAAATGCTATAATTGATTAGAAAATACCTCACAGAGTCCTAAGCCATATGAACACTATTCTAATCTTTTTGCTAAATGAATAGATATATTTCCAGTCTGACATTATCCCGCCGTGATGGAGTTATTATCATGAGTGGATTGGAGATAAACATTTAGGGAGATTGGAGTAACCTGGATCTCCACGTCACTCATTCATACACTTGCACTTCCATCAGCCTTGAATACATCTGTGTCAAAGCCTCATGACATTTTACGATTGAACAAAGGCTTATATATATATATTTTTAATAATATTTTTGGTTATGAAACTGCAGAGTCGCTGCGCTTCATAAAAGAAATATAACTTTGCAGAAAGCAATACAAATAATGAATGTAGGGACGATGCACACATGATTAAAATTGTAATAAAAAACAAAATAGCTACAGACTCTTGCTTTAGAGAATGTCATTAAACTGCCTTTATAAAAGACATCATGTTGGATTTAAAGCTTATTTTTTTCTGTGGTGATATGACTCGTAAATAAAACCCCAGATTGCTGACTTGCGCGTTGACCATGCCTACTTTAGCAGAGAAAAAAACAAAACAAAACAAAACAAAAAGAACCCATTACATTTCTTCCAACATTTGGTAGTCTAAATAGTGCTGTGTTTTGTCCCCTGAAAGCTGGCTATTTGATAAAAGCATGCATGCATGGCTGGGGCCGGCAGGGGGAAAGAAAGGCGAGTTTGAACCCCTATTTTGCAGGAGGAGGAGGGGAAGGGGGACATTCTCAGGTCTAATTGCCATTTCTCTCATTTTTTCTTCTTTTTTTCCCCTCCCCTCCTCGCTTCTTTTCTTCTCCAGGCTCCAGCACCAAGCAATAGGACCGAGCGGTATGAGGTCCCTCTCAGAGGCCGGTCTCACCCCTCACAGCTCGGCAGAGTCGCCTTCGACCGCGGCCAGTCCCACCACCAGCGTTTCCAGTATGACAGAGAGAGTTGATACTGGGACGTCCATCCTGTCCGTCACATCCAGTGACTCGGAGTGCGATGTATGATACGGAGGAAAAAAACACAAAAACAAACAAAAAGAGAAATATTTACAGGGAAAATGGACCTGAGAGGAAGAAAAAAAGACTTATGAAATATCGCGGATGAAAAAAGGACCGATTGATATAAATATTAAAATAAAAAGAGATAAAAGCACGTCGTTTTTTTTTTTTTTTATTAAAAAGCGCTTTCAAAGGACCCACGCCTCCCCCTCCTCTTCATACCCACACACCACCACCACTACTACTACTAGACTACTTGCATGATGTCTTTTTTTTAAATTTTGTAATCAGGGAAATTACCTGAGTGCAAGATTTTCCATCAGGAACATCGATCAGAGGGAATAAAAACAGATCGTCTTGGTGTCTTCGATGCTTTTTTTTCTCCCCATTTCCGTTTTTAGTCCAAGTGATGATGATGATGATGATGATGACGGCGAAGCGGCCGCCATGCAGACAAGATGCAATCCTGTTTTTACTTTGTGTTCATCAGACAATCATTTTAAGTCGTAAGCACCTTTTTTGAATACACTTCTGTCACTGCCTGTGTGGGGTAAACATGTTCAAAAAAAAATTGTCGAACGGGATCGTTTATGACTGTATCAGATTTTTATTTTTATTTTCAAAATTTTATATTGAATTATGTATATCTCAAATAATGCGATCATTCTCCCGGTCTGTAATATAAGTGTAGAAATATGCTTGTACATAATTATTGCTCTCCCCCGTCTCATCCTCTTTTCTATCCCCTCCTCACTTTTCTTGACTTGGTGTTCCTACATAAAATATTTGTCAAAACTTAAAACTGAAGTGCTCTAGGCGTTTTTGTTGCTTTCGGTTGATTTTTTTTTAATTTATATTTTTTATTTTTATTCTATTTTTTAATCTTATTTTTTTTTTTGGTGGGGGTAATAATGATACATGTTCCAAACAAACTTATGCAAAAAAAAAAAAAAAAGTTGAATAGTTTGTCATAAGTACATTTATTCAAGCCTGCTGGCTGCCCCTCGTCACCTCTCTGCCGCCCCAGGGTCGCTCAAAGCGCTTATTTACATTAGCCTATTCAATGTTTCTTTCTTGCGTGGTTATTATGTTAATGTACCATACATTTCTAAATCAAATACAGTATTCAATTTGCTATACCTCTTTGCATGATGTCTGTCTCTCCATCCGATTACAGTTAAGGACACTGATAAGTGGCTAAACACATGTTCATATTGGGTCATTATTGGATTGTGGAAGCATTAATGCTCATCCTGGCTTATGAGCTCCCGGACCAGGTTATGCTGTCAGCGGGATAAAGTCACCTAAAACCACTTTAGTTTTATTTCCGGACCAGAGTTGTCTTTAACGAAATTTATTTATATTTGTGTAAACTGTTTGGTTCTTAAAGTGAGAAAACGCAGGCTGTGTCATCTATAATTAAATGCTATAGATATAATTTTACAGGATAAGTCACATTTTGCCTATTTTAAATTTATCACTACACTCCTATAATTTAAAACCTTGTGATGTAGGTAAAATCACCCTATTCTGTATACTACACAAATTCTGGCAAACGTCAACGTCATGCAGCACTTAAAAATGTGAGTGCTATTTCCCCTTTTGTTTACCGTTGCTAGTGAATACAGAAATTAAGTAAACGCGCCATTAAATGGTCTAATCACGATGGGACTCCTCCCCTGTCCCAATCTCCCATTGTGGCCCGCTGAAAAGAGCTTTTCTTCCTCGGACGAGAACCATTTCCCCCTCCAAAAAAAGGCTTTCTCTCCTGCAGTCCCTTTCCATCTAAATCCCCAACCAATTATGCTGCAGACTAGGGCAGATTTGCTATAGGACACTGTTGCAGGAACTGGAGTTTTGGTGGAAACACTTGCGCAAAGATTTTTTTGCTTCCTAAAAGCAGCGCTGAGGGTTTTCCCCATGTAAATACGGCGCTGTATTAACTGCAGACAACTCTGCAATACGCGTCGTTGCTGTGTGAGTGTTGCAGTCATGTCTTTGGCAACAGAAAGTGGGACAGATGCTGCTGTTTGGCTCAGGGAGACCACAGGACGTTTAGAAAGTGGAGGCTGAAATAAAAAAAAAAGCTATACGGCGGCGATGACAACAGTGACCTCCTCAGTTCTTTCACAAGGACAGATTTGTCCTCGACCTTTGGTTTTTAACTAGACAACTGAAACTGAAACTTAACTGCCTCCAACAAGTGGAGCACAGGTTGTTTAGGCCTTCTGTGGTGTCAGAAACGAACAGGATGTTTTGATATTTTTCCAGAATGTTTGACAATTTGGGGAAAAGTCTGAAAGTGTAATTACAAAAATTCAATGCGCAATGTTTGCGTGTACAATTGCACATCCGAAAGGGGTCAAAAGGGGGGTATTTAACGTTTAGAAAAGAGAGCAAGGAAATAATCCTCATACAAAAACATGTGTAATTACACTGCATAGGTAACCTAACATTAATCAGAGCTTGGAAATGTATTTAAAACGTGCGTTTTGTTGTTGTTAAGTGAAATCATCTCCGCTTAAACTAAGACTCTGTTTGACAAAAGTTGAAATCATCACAGCAAACTTAGTTGCAGATACTTATGATCTGACCGTGGATTATGTTTTTTTTTTCTCTCCATAAATGTTATCAGTCTCCACTGAATGAAATGTGCGCATAAGCTGTCTGCATGCATAAGTCTCCCTCAGACGGATACCAATCAAAACACAAAAACAAGCGTGTCAAAAGCTTCAGTCATACGACTCAATAGGCCTGTGATCCTGAAATAACTGAGGCCATAATGCAGACAAACGCAAAGCTCAGCTCCCTGCCCGGCTGAAACAAACCATCTCCCGCCGCATTCATTGGCAGTCGACCGCAGATGAGGGAAATCTGTATCATATTTTAAACCCATTCCGCGTCTTAAATCGGCCTGCCAGAGACAGATAGGCCCTATCAAGAGCACCGAGGGGCCATGGCACCGCCGCATCATCAGACCTTATCACACACCCCCACCTCTCCATTTACGCACTCCACAAGTTTTATTGGCTGCGACAAGTCCCGGCTATGATTGAGATTAAATTAATCGTAAACTGAAGAGCATTTCTATCGGCAAAGGAGGACACGAGGATTAGAGCTATATCTGAAAGATGGAGCCACAGATAAGGGCTCATGAATACAAAACAAGCGATGAATGGGCTTCGTTTGGAAACGTTGCGTTCATTATCCCAAGGCTCTGGAAATACAGTGTAAATATGCAGATGCTCAACTTAACTAAGTCGAGAAAAAACATACAAAAACGATGTGTTTGTTTGAAATTATGTGGGAAAAACGTCAGAAAAAAAAAATCAAACTTTTGCAGTCACTTTTACACCCTTTCGTGGGTCTGTTGCGCTTGATAAACACACAATAGAATATTAAGGTTTGATCTCCATAAATGCTCCAACAAACTATGTTTTAAAGAAATATCACAGTAATTTGACACTAGGATATAATAAAAGAGGCACAATAAGAGTCAACATTAATTAAATATCATAGTGATTTTCCATTAGAGCGTGTTTAATCATGTAAATGAGACGCATGTAAACTGGTATACGGTTGTCCTCGCTGAAAAACATATGTAGGCCACAGTGGCGGTAGTAAAAAGTGTTGGAAGTGTGAGTCTATCTGTTGCTGGCTGGGGTCATTAACAGTGGGGAAGCTCTTGTTCGTGATCTGTCAACTCAAATATGGATCACAAGACAAAGGAACTTAGCGAGGAGTAATCTCTGTGTGTGATACTTCAATGAGAGTAAACGAGAATGTGAGACAAGTGCGGCAACAATGGAGACTCGTATGTTTTTCTCTTTTCGCCGCCTTAAGTTGTTTTGCATTTATCTGTGCAAGTGCATCTGTCAAACAAGATTTTCATGAACATCAAGCTGAGCGTCAACAACGTAAAGAAGATTATTTTTTTTAAATTTTATTTATTTATTTTTTTTGGTGACTTTCAGATTTGAAGTCAAAGTGATTTTAAAGTGTCGTTAAGAGGAGAAAAGCCCCATGCGAATGTTTCTCTGAAAAATATTACAGATTTTTTCTGTTGCTGTTGTTGTTGTTGTTAGGACTGATGGATGTTTGCGTCGTTGATGATCCGCTTAGAGGTCATAGTTTACCTTCCTTTTCATTCCCCAACCACAACATCTTGTACACCGAAGTTAATTCAGGCACTGTCAGTCCACCTATAGGGAACAAGAGAAAGGAGGGGGGGACTATTAAGCCGGAGTCTGGCGGTGAGAAATACTTGCCCTGCCCTGTTTTTTCTCGGATTTCACCGGTTAACTGAACACAACTTTCCTATTGGTGTGTATTCATGCAGCACCCAAAGAGCACCAGTTTTATATAGCCTCACCAGCGCGGCTGTCAGTGCAGGAATGAGCGGGGCCCTTTGGACTAAACTTTCTGCTCTCACTCTCTCCTTTCATCAATGGGTAAGACACAGGCCTGCAGCATTCCTCTTGACTGAGTGGTAATTTATACTAAGTTATATGACCACGACCCGCAGTTCTGCGTTTTAACACGGAGAGATAAGGTTATTCTATTTCTGGGCTTATTATGTGAAATATTAGCAGCAATTAGCTCTCATTGTAAAGGCCAAAAACAACAGAGTCTGCATTAATTTCACATTATATTTTCAACTTAACACCAATCTTATATCACAACTATCCTAGAACACGTTTTAATGAATTTAGAACAAATGGTAACAGCTTTTAATACAAATTAAGACACAAAAAGTCCTATAAAACTGAGTAAACACAGGTGGAATTATATAAGTCAGGCTATGTGGCATAGTGATGTGTGTTTATGGGGTGAGGTCGCTGGTTTTGTTATCTTAGCGTGTTTGCAAGCAGCTAAACGTTGCGAGCTGTGTGACATTTTGACTTTTTGTGTTAATTTCGATAATGTTTGTCCGTGTCCGAGGTGCGTAAATTATGCGTGTTTTTACCAATGCCAGGCGCCGTGCACCTGCTGCTTGTTGTCAACTGATCAACCCCCCCCCCCCCCCCATCACGCACACACACACACACGCACACACGCACACACACACACATGCACACACAGTCTCTCTTTCACACTCACTATTATCACACACACACACACTCCCTCTAAGACAAGGGCAGCGTTTGAAAGTGTCCTTCTATTAAATTGTAATTTGGAGGTCACGCGAGGCAGGAGGCAATGATACAGGATCAGCGGTGTATAAGCTTTCATTATATGAAGGCTACCGTATATAGACAGATGGAATCATACTGCCTCTCTTATAGTCAGGTTGGGAGGTGTATGTGTGTGTGTATTTGAGGGTCTGTGTGAGTGTGTGTGTGTGTGTGTGTGTGAGGTGGGGGTGTCAAGAAATACTTCAGTCTAATGCTTATTAGTGTGGACTGCCATTGCACAAGCCTCATCTTTTTAAAACAAGCATTACATGAAAGCAACCCAACTCTGGCTTACTCAAGCGAACATGCCCCCCCCCCCCCCCCTCGCGCGCGCGCAAACGTGCACGCATATAGCCCTGCACGGACAGCACATATGGACGTTGTGTGTGTGTGTGTGTGTCTGTGTCTGTGCGTTGGGGTGGGGTGGGGGCGCTGGGTGCAGGCTGTGATCTCTCGCCTTGTGCACACCGAGTGGACAGAGGGCTGAGCAGCTTAAATAGAGCCCCAGCACCTGTGTTTTCTGCCGCCGTTCTCAGGCTTTCTTAGCATGGCACGGCACTGTACAGCACTGATGTTTACACCGAGAACCGCGGATATTATACACATTATTTGCGAGGGGAAAAAAAAGAAGGATATTGGAGTTTGTCTCTAGAATAAATTAATAAATAAAATGAATTCCCCGGTGTTACAGATGTACACGCGGCACCTCCTTTATGCAGCATTGTTATGGTATTATTAACCAACTTTAATTGCTAACTTTTAAATAATTGTGCTCAGGCAAAGTCACCTAACCCGACCACAATCACAGTTTGGAATAATATCTTGATATAATTCAGGAGGTAATTTAAAATTACAAGTTATTATACCTGCTGCAATGATCAATATTTTGGAACAAGATTTTAAAAAAGCAGATAAAATGACCTAATAAAAATCATAATCCTTTTTCATTTGCAATCTGCGACTTTATTGAGTCTCAAAATATTATTGTCTCCACAAGCACTGAGTCACAAATCACTGGATGTTTGCCTTTTCGCAAAAAAACCCACTGAAACCGATTCCGTCCTGCGCTCGGACTTGATGTTTTTTGGTGACAGGTCTCCTTTTGCTCGCCCTTTTCATTCATGAATTGGTGTTTGTTCCCTGGTCTGATGCTGAAGGCTATTGTCTGTCCGCTGGAGCTCCTGCCTGCTCTGGTAGCTACAGAAAGCACCGGATGAACCTGCACACACACACACGGTCCCGCTGTGCCCACACACACACCTCACACGAAGGCTACACTTCTCACCTTTTCTTTAAACATTACGATTTTGAACGATAAAGCTTGAAACTCTTGAGGTTACAAGTCATTTCAGCATGATGATACTCAAGGCTTTTTGCACTAAAGACTGTACAAAACTCGACGAACGTACATCTTTCAAAATAAAGTCAAAGCTTAAATGGGCAAACGTTTTTTTGTCGGAGGAGCCATCCACAAGCTTAACTAAAATCGTTTTTACAGGAAATAATTTCCAAAATTACAGATTTTCCTTTTAAATACTTCAAAACTGGTGTGTCATTGTTATGTTCTGGTATTTATGATGGAAAAATAGGCTAATTTAAGATTACGCATACAGGCCTGTGTTTATGGCATCAAGGCAATTTGGTGTAAATGGTAAAAAGACAAAAACGTAGGCATCTGTTTTTATAAAGCTTCTGCGAAGATGAATAGAGACTTTCTGTTTGCAGGACAAATCAGGCTCTCTACATTTTTGTTTTTGAGAAAGCAAAGGTTGAATTCTAAAATGATGTATTGAACAGTATAGGTTTCCTAAATAATCATAGTAACTGACCTTATATCTTATATGTCGTAAAAGGTCATGACACACCTCATTTTTCTGCACATGCACTTGAAGTAAAGGTGACGTATGACAGAGGCCTTGGTGTCCGTATCAGAATCAGGTTTGTTGTTACCAAGTAGGTGATCAGTAGGAGTATGTCATGGTGTTGTGGTGCGTTACAACATACAATAAAAATAAAATAAAATAAAGGATAAAAAGCCAATTCTGCAAAGTGCTTATGTTAATTTAAACTTAATTTTCAAAGCAGTAGGATGTATCAGGGCGGATGCCAGCCTCCCTAAGCTCACAGACAGCCCTGACCAGAGGAAGGACCTCACTGTAAAGGGACAGCGGCGGGCCAAGCAGGTGCAGAGCCGGTCAGACTGAAGGCGGAGCAGAGCGGAGAGTCCAACGTGTTCTTTGACTGCCATCTAGAGGAAAGTTGTGGAAAGACATGCTGTGGGATCATGTCTTTCCAAACGGTTCCTTCCATGTAAAGTGGTGTAAAATGGGAAGCAAAGAGGATCCAAATTCAAGGTGTTTGACTTTTCTCCTCAACCTGTTAAGAGGTTACAGCTTTTTTACTTAATTGTCACTTGTCACTTTATACACATTTCCACAAATTTCTGATGTGTCTGGTGTCTTTGTGTGTGACTGATGTTTGCCTGCTCAACATGAGTTTGCACTGATGGACTCTTCATTGTTTCCAGCAGAGTGGCAGAACGATTCGGACACAGTCTGCAGCATAAAGGCCTCTGTTTGAGTCTTACTTTGCTCAGTCCTCCATGCACTGTAGTTAATGTTAATGCAAGCACGAACATACATATACAGGCCTGCACCACAGGGACAAGTGCATGCAAGAGGAAGTCCTACTGCCCACATATACACAGACTGTATACCCACTGTACAGAACACAGTCATTAAAGTTTCATTGCATGAAAGTCAAATGATGTTGGAACACTGAACCAGCTTCTCCATTTAGTGCTAGATCAAGGATTCAGACGCCAGAGAGTGTAATGGAACCCCTGATCCCTGGTTAATTTTTAAAAACTGATACCCAGAGTTTTACTGAAGCCGCCAAGGAGCCAAGTGACTGACTGATGTGTGTGTGTGTGTGAGAGAGAGAGAGGCAGAAAGAGAGATAGATGATAGAGCTGCTTCTGCTGGTGGGGGTGAGGAGGGAAGGCATAATGGTGTCCGTTGGAGCGCGGCCTTTTAGAGTTTAACTTGCCTATTATGGAGAGCAGGACAAGGGGAGGAAGAGGACAGAGAGAATGCAACAGAGAAGGTTTCACTGTAAATGGACAGTAAAATGCTTACGGCAAACTTGGCTTGAATCCCACCATTAAATCATTGCAGGGGGAAAAGGGTATGATGGCATGTTACATGCCATACGCAACGGCTCTTTCATTTTCCACTTTGTAGCCACTCATATGTCCTAAACCCGTTTCAGTTTCACATGAGCGTATGGGCAACCTTTAATAGGGTCACTAGAGTCGATGTACAGTCTCAGCAGATCAGTGGTCGGATGGAGATACATCCAAGCTTCACAGGCTTATTAGAAAACAAAGCCTGGAGGTAAAAAATGCACTTTGCAAGGAAAAAAGATTTGATTCATAAATTTTAAATTCGCCTTTTAAAAGACTGAACATGAGCACGAGCAAGAAACAAACACACTTTAGCCTGTGGTATCATTTCAAGACCATACCGTTATTCAAATTATGCTCTCCTCATTTTTAATTTTCCGTTGTCCACCTCCTTACTCACATATTCAGCTCCCTTCATCCATCTGAAAGGTTTTGCTTGTCACAGCTGCTCTTGGATGGAGATTAACCATCTGGAAAAAAAAAGGGGAGAAAGTTTAATGAAATTCCTGTTTCAAAGTCACCCTTTGCAATTCACTGTCTATGAGAGCATCTACTTAAGCGGTGCATGTGAGATGTACCTTACCAGTTAATAACCGGCTCAGGGCTCTGGAGGCCCTCAGCTGAAGCGTGCTGTTTTGTCCGACCACTTTTTCTATTTTTAATAGGTTCCTGTACATGAGTCGGCCGTGGAGTATCTTTAAAGCGCCTCTTTAAAAACGGCCTCTGTCCCGAGGTGGCCTCCAAAACGCATGCATTATTGAAGCATGCATCGGCCTTGTCCTCCGCACTCCCTCCACTCAGTCCAGTTCAGCAAGCAGCTACAGCAGCTGCAGAGCTCCCACAAGAGCAGGGCGAGGAGAAAGAAAACACAGCCCGAGTGTTCAGAGCCCAGAGACCTGATGTACGGCTGTGGAGGTGGATGAAAGAGGAGCAGTTACAGGTCAAAACATCAAATATCCTTCAGCAGTTCACCTTGGTGCAGAAGTTCAGATGGTTTTCTTTTTTTTTTTGTTCAGCTCATGAATGTTGTGAAGCTCTTCTGTCAAGTGTTTCTTTAGGTTATGGTAAATATAATTAAACAGAAAAATGAGTGAACTAAAGGGAAAAAAAATGATATATCTCATTTATATTACTGAAGAGAAGTTCACACATTTGAAGTGTTTGAGAAACAGAAGCAAAAGTTAAAACATCTAAAGTATGTTTCTGAAAAACATAAATATAGCACTTAATATTAAATAACATAGTTTTCAGGAGACATTTTTAATTTATTATGTAATCTGATTATGAAAAAATGATTTAGTTTCAGTAAAATGTTTTAATTAATTCAGCTTTTTTTGCTTTGCTTTATGTCTCTCCGCTTTACGCACACACACACACACACACACACACACACACACACACAATATCAAAACTGAATGCGAGCAGTTGGAGAGAAATGAGAGAGGGCAAGGGGAGAGGTTGAGAGCTGTGTAAATGGTCAATTGGCTTAACTCAGTGGTGTCTGTTCTTGGTGTGACGATGTCAGCGGGCAATGTGCAAATGTGCACTCTTTTTGATTTCCCTGATGTAATCCTCTGCAGCATACTGGTCGCCCATAAAGCCCCAGGGAGGAGAGATGAGTGAGACGCTGGACACTGTTTGTTCTCGGATTAAGATCACTTCCTCGCGTTTATTCATTCAAATGTCACACGCATGCACGCTGCAGAGCACAAACACTGTATGTATGTATGTGTATGAATACACACACAAGAGCGTATTCTTGCACACACACACACACACACTTCTGTCCCTGTATTCATATTAGATTATATACTTGTAGAGTATGCAGCTGTCTAATTATGTTACACTGCCATCTAGTGATGGTGAATAATTACTCACTGTTATATTACATGAACTCATTCATGACACTGCAAAGGAAAAGATTGTTTGACTGAGGTCAAGTTTCACTCTGAGGCTTTTCTTCCCTTTTTAATATTCAAGCAGCTGTGCAGGTTTTGCATCACCCAGCATCTCATAGCTCAGTTATCAGTTTACCATGCTGTTAACGAGGAAAGATCAGGACAAAATATTCCATGAAATGATTTGACATGAAAAGGGGTAAGTTTAGTTTTTCAGTTATAATAATGTTTTTTTAATAAAAGTTATAATAAAAAAAACTTCACATGACAATGACCTATTATGATCTTATTATGAGTATCATGAGTATTCACTGTTGTTTCTACCTGATTAATACTGATTTTGATATCACAGCAGGATTGCCAATAGCAGTGTCAGATCTGGTGTTCTTAACCACAACTTAAAGTCAGAGTCTGTGAATGTCATTGATATTGATCACTGGAGTTATGCTACAATACACAGCAATGTGATGTCACATGACCACAGAATCTCTTATTTTTAAAAGGACTTTAAATGCCACTGTGAAAGTGAGAAAGACAGCCAGTTACTATCACATAAAGCATCACAGGGTTTACTGAGCGTCGCAGTCACCATGACAATCCCGGTTTAGTGTGCATAGAGTAACTATCAGCATAGTCTTTTCCTGTCATACATATGACCCCTGTGCCTGCGAGCCAGACAGAGCCCCCAAATAAGCTTTTAAGAGGCCAGAAAACAAATCACGTGGCTTTTTTATCAAGAGATTATCAATTCCTGAGTAAAATGGACAATTAGTTGGCAAGCTCTTTACAAATAAGTTGAGATTTATAAATACATACATAATTGTTGCCTTAATATGTGTCCCTTTCCATGCACAAGTCTCTTAGTAACCAAAAATAAATGTCTTACTTTGACCACAAGGTGTCATCATGAGCTCAAGGTTGAAAATCTGACTTCATTCATGAAATCAGCAGACGAAAGTGAAACAAAACTGAAGGACAAATAAATTTAAAAAAAAAAAAATTGTGACTGCATCTGTCGTGTTTTCACTCAGAATGCAATTCATGGAAAACTATTCATTGTGTAGCTTCATACATGCAACACAAAGAACACACAGCCTCGCTTGTCTGTACAAGCTGCTAATGGCATTCATGGCTTCCAGATCCATTCCAGTAGTTACATGTGTGTGTGTCAAGTCAAGTGTACAATAAATTACAAATGGTGTATACAGAAGCTTTAAGGTCACTGACACACACCCCCCCGCTCTATGCCTACCTCTCATTGTGTGGTGAAATTATACCCGTGGCATGTTTTCTGCATTTCTCACTACAAAATTGCTTTGGCTGAAACCCAGGAGCATTTGAAGTGCAGTGGAGAAGCTAATCAAGCAGCAAGTGAACGGCAACAAAGCAAAAGAGACTTCAAGCAGCTGCCACTGCTGTGGGTGAGAAAAAAAAATAACAACAAGAGGAGTCCGCAGCTTGGAAACCAGTCTAGTGTAAGTTATCAGGAAGAGCACCAAAGGGGGGAGGAGGGATGGGAAACAGAGGAAAGGACGGAGAGAAATGGAGCTATTTTTTTTGGCATTTTTCACAGTGACTGAACTTGTGTATAAAAACACAGATTAAACAAAAAAAGGGTCTATTTAAGAGTGTTGTGCTGACATTATATTCACCAACACTGATGCATCTGCTTCATGTGTCTGCATCCCATTTCACCGTCTGGTCTGTTTTTTGTCAACTTATAAACTTTCAGTTACTTCAACTGCAAAGTCATATCATATGCATTAGAGAAGTATGTGTTCAAGTGAGGTTTTCTCTCTTATTTCGGCCTAAACAACAGTCCATGTATGCAACCAACACTCAATGCAAACGAAATAAGCTTTCTATTCTGAGATACTTTAAGTTTAGTGTTCTTTTATCACATGAGACTTAATCTGGACACATAAATACTAAATATTAAGTTCACATTTTGAGGAGATTTCAGCTAAATAAGTATGTTTTTTGGATAACCACATTTATTTGTAATGCATACCATTATTGATTTCTTTATCAAGCGAGCAGTTCTCCAGATTGTATTATAAGCCTTACAGTTTGTTTTGTTTCCTGTCTGCTTTTATTGTCTTTTGCATACACAGACCTCAGATTCAAAAAGAACCAGCCTGTATCAGAAAAGTTTGGATATATTAATTTTTAATACTTTGTAATTTTATTGTTATTAACATAATTACTTCCTGTATCGCTTAGTGTAAATCTTATTAAGCTGTTGTGTTGACATGTTGTGCGTTTTTTCTAGCCCATAATTTTTGTCTTTTACAGGTCGCTTAACTCTTTTGTTTTGTTTTGTCTTGTTTTTGCCAAATCACTTCCTGCTTTTTTGACAGTGCAGATGTGGATTCTGGAATGTGTTTACCTTCCTTCTCAGTGCACCTGCTGCAGTGTCAGAGCCAAAGTTGTGCAACCTTTTTGTGTTTTGTAAGCATCTTGGTGTTGTTGCCTTCTTTACACACATGCAGTTACACACTCTGGTCACTAGGTGGAAGCAATGTTCAGCTCAGAGTCCTGCTGTCATCCCATAAGTTATGGAGAAACCAAATGGTCACCTTTCATCACGTTTGTCCTGAGGTTTTGTTACTCTTTAAACAAATCTTCACAGCACTAAGAGGAGCGAGTGCAGTGTGACATGTGTACAATATGTGAATGACAGCATGCGGTTTCACGGGCATCTGCCTCTCATGTCGCTGTGTGTTTATTAGTATGATGGGATCATGTGAAGAATATTTATCATACAGAAGCTTTCACTCACCTTGTTGTCCCTTTTTCCTCCATTTACAGATGGTTGCTAAGGTAACAACCTTTTTACCTCAGATACAAGAAGTATAAGGAGCATCTGTAGGAGGAAATATTTGTAAAAGTTTCCTGTTTGTGCTTATTTCTTTTGTTTTCCTCCTCCTTGACTTAATTTTGCGACTACTTCAACAGAATGACAAGAGAATCAGACATGGAAGATTAGTTATTTTTATGGTCCACACAGTTAACAACACTGTTATTGCTCATTTCCTGGGAAAAACTGTGGAGGTTTTAATTTACAAATATCATTTATCATAGACTGCAATATGCAAATTTTTATCTTCATTACTATTTACAGTAAAACATAAAGTACACAATGATATCAATGAAGTGTGTGTACACACACCCACACAAACACACTCACACACACCCAAACACACACACACACTGTCTGCTGAGTCAACAGTCTGGCAGGTTGAACCTGTTAGTGTGTTTAGCTTGAAACAGACGAACCTGCACTAAACACACACAGACAGGTGAAGTGTGCACAATCAACACCAATACTGATTGATTTAAATTAGAAGGAAGTTCCCTTCGTCTGCTCCGCCGTTGAGACAGACGAGCCCGGAGCAGGATGTGAATGAGTTGCATAACCTTGAATCGCTTAAAGCAACACACAGTTGGCTAATGGATCAAGACTTGTCTTATTATATTTCTGTCATAATTATATTAGCCATGTCACCTTTTTTTGTGAAGTACTCTGGAAAAAATTCAGAGCAGGAATTCATTGAATTTAGTTCACATGGGGTAACGTAAAGAACGGCTACACGATGCAAACAAAGGCTGAAAAACAAAGAAAGAGACCAAGTTAGAACATAAAACTAAATGCAAGAGGAAATATTATCAAATTATATACAAATGAGATATTTGCAGCTGTATTCATTAAGGGTGGAGTTTATTAAAAACCATAAAACTGAATTTGTTTCAAGTGGAACTCGTTAGGACTTTGTTCTTCTCTGGACCTGCTGACAGGAAAAACCCTCGAGGTTTCCTTCATCACAATCACGTCAGACCAGTTTTTGGATTCTATGACATAAAATTAAAATAACAAAAATAACAGAAATTTGTTGTTCTGATGAACCTAATCAGTTAAAAGTTACTACAAACTTTCCAGCAAAACTGTATGAATACTTACATCAGTGACCATTAGTGTGTCAACAGTTAAAATGCAGCTCTGTCTGCTTATGTGACACATCAGGAATCTTTTGTCACTTTCCACTGTCCATAAAGCAAAAGCATAAATACTTTAAAAAGAACCCATAAAGTTTAAGCAGTAAAATCCACTATCATAAAATCTGACTCTGTTGGTAAAATTGTTGTAAAAACAGTATAAGTTTCACAAAAGTGTTTTCTATACCACAAACTGGAAAGTCCCATCATCACCCATAAGAGCTCCCTTCACAAAGAATAGAAATTTAAATTCAACAGGGAACTGAATGCAGCATCACATCTGAAATTAATCGTCATGAAAACAACAGCCTTTTCTGAACGAATCGCTCAAAAACAAACTAAACAAACTTAACAAAAAAGTCACAGAAGGTTAAAAAAAAAAGGTTGACAAAAGCTTAACAAACTGCACATCTTCATTTGTATGTTCTTGTGATATCAGATGACTTCTCCTAACAATAATAAAAAAAGGGGGACTGAACTGATGAATGGACTAGTTTTACAACAATTTATCTGGGTGACACTCTGCACTGCTAGTTGATATAACATCAAGTAAAAGGCTGGATGGGCCGAACGTAAAATACAGCGCACTATGAAAATCTTGTGCATGATTTAACCTGCCCTTTGGTGTTTCGAGTGAACACCCAGTGAAAGCATAAAGAATGGTGTAGTTAATCTTTATGCTGGACAGATTTAATGGAGCGGTGTCAGGTGACAATAGCTGGAAAAGCCATCGGAGTGAACCTAATGCGATCAGAATAGCCCGTGTCTGTCTCCCATCTTGGAATTTACAGTAGGGGGAAAAAGCCCAGGTGAGCCTTTCTTAACCCCAAACGCACATGCACACACAGACACACAAAAACCATTCTCTCTCACACACACACACATTCACAAACACTATAACCCTTTCTGTTTTACCTTTTACACTAAAACGTGCAAATACAGACACTTTAACCACCTACAAGTCCTGCAGTTTTCAAAGCAACACTTTCAATTTAAACTTCCTTATTTAAACAGCATATAAACATTTAATAAATGCTATATAAAACACATTAATAAGGTAATTATGAGTGTAACTCAATGTAATTGTCACCAATTAGCCTATGACTCTTTTTGTGGGCACTCCTATGTGTAGACTGGTGTGTGAACAGATAATTAATGACAATAATGTTACAATAGCTGTATAATATTCAAACATCTTCATAAAATAATTTAAATTTGCTTACAAATAGTGTAATGTAATAAACACAGCATAGGACTACAGTATAGTGTGTTATAAACCACTTATGTACTGACTGTAATGTGCCTATAAACAGTTTATAGGGGGACTAAAAGCAATATTTTCACTGTTGCACTTTTTAAAAATGAAAATTAAACGTGCTTTTCTGAGGCTAAAGAAGTTAAGTGATCTGCTGCGGCTCTCTGATATGTTTCTCCTCGTCTCGGGTCTCCAAAGCGAGCTGCAGCGATGGAAGTCAGGACTCGGTCTGCCCGGGCGACCTTTCACTCGAGCAAAGGGCGCCCGCAGTGTGCTTATGTGTTTGTGAGAGTGTGTGTTTTGTAACAGTACGCGTCCAGCACACAGGGAGTGCATTAATGCTCGCACTCCCCTGGCCATCCCTCTCTCTCCTCTCTCTTTCTTTTTTGACCGTAACTCTACACCATGCACCCCCCCACCACCACCACCACACCATCACCCTCCTCCCCACTCCCCCAAACCCCCTACTGTTTTATCCTGTTTTATGGGACACACCTGATACACCAAAAAAATGCATAATGGCGAAGGAGATGCTGAAATCAATGTGCTCATCGGTAATCACACTCCTGCATTTGACCCCAGATGGTTGTAAAATTAAATAGAAACCAAAAAAAAAAAAGAGGCTTTCTAAGTCGCACAGGCTCGTGTTCTGAAATCGTTCCCACTTGTTCTATTTTGTCAATATGTGTTTTTTATTTGCAGTGCTGGTATTCACATTGTTTGTCTGAGCTCATCATAATTAAAAACACACACTGATTTGTTTACCAAGCATGTTGATGTAAACAACAATGGTGTGTTTTTAAATGTCGGTGCTGCTGGGGAATGTCTTTTTTTTTTTTTGTTTTCAGCTTTTAGGTGACCTTTGATATTTACATGTTAGGTTGGCTCGTGTCAGAGATTTCTCCAAAACAAAGGGTTGATTTTGTAGGTTGAGGAACTAAGAACAAGTGTGTTTGTAATACAAAGCATTTTCCACTGATGAACTTTGATTTTAACCTTCTGTCTGTCTGGGTGTTCCCCCTGGTTCTTGGCCTGGACATGTGCACCGTTTCATCTCATCATCTACGCCTGAAAACACTGGCTCTCTGCTGCCTGTCAGCGTTACTGAATCAGCCAAGAGCAGACAGTCTGTGAACTACTTTCATTCAGATTTCTTTTTAATCCGTGTTGCATTTAGGTGCAGCCATCAGCTCAGCAGCCTTTTCACACAAAATTCACAAGGAAGTTTTTTTAAATTATTTTCATTACATAAGTAATTTACATCTTAAGAAATTTTATGACATTGGGACACTGTGCATACATTATTTTTGATTTTTAAATACTGTAACATGCTTTTGCAGAATAAAGGAAGAAGTTAATTGAGTGTGTTTTAGTATTTAAGATGATTTTTAGTATGCAGTCTTTCCTCCTCTTGGCAATGCCATTGCAGCTCTTATACTATCCAGTCATGGTTTTTAGATTATCAAAGAGGAATCTTTGGTACGAGACATGTTATTTCCATTCAACAGGAGAGTTTTATCTGTGGTGATGAACAGTAAACTGCAGACAGAGGTGGGTTGTGCAGTTCATGTCACATCCAGTAAAAGTGAACATGCTAAATGCATTGGATCGAATGGACTGAAGTCTGCTACATGCATGCATGCATTTTGGTGCAAATGCAGGAGAATTTTTCTTTTGTTTTTTAAGTAAAAGTCCAGGCTTTCATTTAAAAAGTAGTACACACCTTTTCGTGTTGCTGTGTAAGCTCGCAGTTATATTTAATGGTAGTGATAATGCAACCAGCTGATATTCCTCTCTGTCGTCTGACTCAAACAGTTTCCACCTTGCAGCAGCAGCAGCAGTATATCAGTAATGCAAATCCCAGCTGTATCACTCCCTGGTTAGTCCAACCACCAACCTCTCTGAGCAAAAAAGTGGCACAAATCATTAACTGTTCACACTCAAAGTCATGATTTGTTTCAGAAATTTCCTCAAACCTACTAAATTTTTTATATTGTGACAATTAACTGGGTCAGTGCCTGGAATAAGAGCTTCGTCTGTCGCCGCATATTTTTCTCAAGTCGTCTCAAAGTGTATATCATCTTTGAACTGGGACAGTAGTTTGACAAACCATCCATGACCCAGTGAATCCCTTCCAGCTCTGAGGCTGCTGCTATAAAAGTTTGACCTCTGACCTCCCTGAAGGGGCTCTAAGTGAAATAAGAATTTCCCCACAGGGACCAATAATGTGTCACATTATAACTATCATCGCTGTACCTGACATTTCTAGGAGTGTTTTAGCCTCACTTAACAACCCAGATTGAGTGAGTGATTCTTATCACGTTGTCACTTTTGATAAAAACATTATATCTTAATATGAATATATAAAGAAGCAGAATACTCAAATTCTGTGGACAGCATTTTTGTCATTATTATTGTGATTCGCCTTACAAGTCATATTTTTTTTTTACTTTGACCCCAAAAATGTATGAAATTTATGCCATAATTCATAATGATCATCTACTGCTTTTACAATAAGATAAGATATGACAAGTGTTTTATCGATCTTTCTCGCAGTTTGTCAATAAACCTCGACGCAAAAGTGAAACGGAGCATCGCTGTCACGTTTTTCCGACTAAAATCTCAGTTGAAGGCTGATTCTGAAATAATTTACAGCAATTTGAAAAATAAGTTAAGAAAAAATAAATCTTAAATTTGCTATGAAATTCAAATAAAAAAGACCGTGTATATTGTACAAATTCATTCTTAGCAATTATTGCGTTTTAATGAGGTTTGTATCAACCAGCTGCTTAAAAGATCCCGAAAGACTGATCGTTATTTAATAAAAAAGCAAATTGAAGAATTCGAGAAATTCAAATATTTTCCACAGGGAAAAAGAAAATACTTTCATTTTTTTCAGCACAAATATGAGAAACTTATTCTAAAATGAAATAGAGCATGATTTGCCTCATCTAACGAAAATTATATATAAAATGTCTTTTGTTGCTATTTAATGAGACAATCCTAGAAATAATGCATTATATATAAAAAATATTTTTTGTATTTTACTATACAATGCAAATGACAGTTCAATGAGCCACAGTTCATTTAAAATAAAAATAACTGCAGCAGTCTGCAGCACTGATGCGGACACACAGCGTCTGTGTTCAATATAAAATCCCACATCGATAAAGCGATCTCACAACCAATATTCAGTAAAACAGCAAGAGGAACGTGTGTCAGATGGATTTTGTGCACGGCGGTCGAATAATTACAGGATAAAACTAATAACATTAATTTGTACATCAGTCATGGAGCAAAAACGGATCTAAGGTAAAAACAACCCGTGCAAACAGTTTGCTTATTTTCCTGTAAAAGTGAATGGATGTGATCTTTACAAGGCCAGTACTCTACATTCCCTCTTGATTGTTTCATGATTTTGTTCCCGAGGCTGCGTGCCATTAACTTTTTGTGCAAGATTGTTTGCCCAAAGTTGTCGAACACTAAACATTTAATCTCCACTAGATCTTCACTCCGTGATGAATTGACAGGCGATTAAAAGGCCTTCAGATTAATTTTGTGGGAGAAACCGCGGCGAGTTCACACCTGTCTGACTGTTTATCCTAATTCCTCTGCTGCTATTGTTCCCATAAGACAGCTTGGCTGAATCAAATCAGCGTTTATAACCACTGCGCCTAGTTAGGACTTTTCTTCAATGCTGGCGGATTTTCCTAACATCTTCTGTCCAAAAAAACGTTTAATAGCCTCCCCTCTCCTCTCCTCCCCTCCCCTCCCGGGCACATGCAGCTTACTCACAACGCCAGTTCAAGTTCACATTTCAAACCAATAGGAAAACAAGAGGAAATGCACGAGAAAGACGAAAATCACTGCTCTTTGTGGGGTTACAGGGTTGGTTTTTTGTGAAAAAACAAATAGTTCGTGGTAGCTGTGTCTCCTTACAAGCCGCTATTATAGGCTTGTTTTGAGTGGACCCATATGCACTTAAGCCCTCGTTAATTATAAAGTGTGGGCTTTGAGCTGCATGTGTAATTGACCTTCATGCGCCAGAAATTCTGCCCAACAAGGTGCGACTGATCCTTCACGTTTCCAGACAGCTCACACACTCTTTTGTGTACAATTTTCATATTTACACTCCTATAAGAACCTCGAGGGCCAGCAAGATTATCCAGTACGGGTTCGTAGTTAGGCTGCCCTTTGAATTCTCCAACTTTTACAGTAAATCCAACAGTAAATCAACATATGTTGTGGATTATGGTTCATTGTTTTCTATTTTTTACCAAAACAGCGCGATTATGCCACATGTTAGTCGTGACATGAAAACCTATAAAAACAAAGACACAAAACGTGTCACTACACTGTCATTAATTAGACAAATGGCCGCCATAAAGGGCGTCCGAGGCCCTCGAGCAGCCTTAAGCTGATGGGAGGGGAAGCACTGAGGCTGCTCGTGGAAGTTTGAACGGCAGAAGAAAAAAAAGATGTTTTATGTTTATTCTTACGCGAACAGCTCGGGCAGCAGACTGATGGAGGGGGTGGAGGCGGGGAGGTGGGGGAGATGAGGAGATGGGGCTGGGGGTGGAGGGGCTGAAGTTGTTGCACGGCTGAAGCTGTTCAAACAAAGTGTCTTCTTTCAACGCCCGTTTCCAGTTCAATGTTGTTGTTTTTTTTCTTTTTTTTTTCCTTTCCTCCGCCAAACACCACGGCACTTTTGTTCCCCTCAGCCGAGCGCGGAAAGATAAGGTGTCATCACTTGAACATCAAGGTTCCCGGATGGGAAAAGCACGTATGAATTTCGTCCAGCTCTGCCTGCGATGGCCACATGCCACAGTCTCTATAGTTTTGTTTTTACTAAACGCTGGATTAAGTGTCGATATTTTTCTTTTCTCTCTCTTTCTCTCTCTCTCTTGGTTTGTCATTGAAACATCGGCAGAGATGATTGGGGGTGAACTTTGACCTTTAGTCGGCAAAAAAAAGCAAAATTCAATTCAGAATCGAAACAAGTCAGCTTTCAAACTCTTTCGTAATATCACCACCGCACAGCACTATTTTCCTCTTTTCACACACTGTATTTATTTCCAGACTATTTTACCCGCTTTAGACCGAGTTCTTGCATTTCCATTTAAAATGCAGAAGTCAAGGGTTGCTTCAAGATTGGAAATGACTTGTGGGGAACGAAAAGAAACAGATAGTTTTCCTTCTTGACTGCTTCCCTTTGCAGCATTTATGATCCCGGGATCTCGACCCGTGCGCACCATAGGTCTGCGCACACATGAATGACAATATCCTCTTTCTTAAAACAGGCGTACGTGTCAAAGGCTAAGAGCTCTTTATTTTAAGTAAAAGCCATCTGATTATACTTTTTCCACAAAGTTATTAAGAAACTGGTGGCTCAGCGCACATTCAGAAGGGAAGAGGAAATAGAAACTATGGATTTGAACCAGATTTTCCACAAAACATTGGCCATTTTTGTCAAAGAATAACCCCAGAACACTAAAAATAATCAATTAGAATGAAAATAAATTGTTTACGTTTTTTAGATATTTTTGCCTGTTGCTGCTCGAGAGGAAATATTTCCTTTGTGTAAATATTTTTTTTTGAAATTCACCCAGTAGTTTAAAAATAGAAAACGAGGTGGACATGGGAGACAAATTATGTAAATATTTTTCTATTCACACACCAAAATGTAAAGAATCATCAATCAGAATCAAAGAAATCCTCGATTTTAATCCATGTGTTTCTTTTTTTTCTCTTTTATTGTAAAGGGCATATGAAACTATAGGTGAATCGTTTTTTTTTATGTTTCATCATTTATCGCAAAGTTTACATGCAGTCTCTTTCCAAATGAAAATGCAAATAATAAAAATATCAAGAGATTAAGATATTTCATCTTATCACGGCTCTTATAAGACACTTGAGAATATCATACCCCATCCTCCCCCAAACCCCCCCTCAAAAAAAAAGAAGAAAAAAAAAATGAACTTCTTATGGCTCTCTTGGAAAACCCTTATGTAAACAAAAAGGCGATGGGGTACCTTTAGCTCTGTGCCTATAGAGTCTGCTGATAATATCTAAATCTCTAATATAACAACGGTAATAGTAACAAGAATTAAGACATTTTATTGTTATTGTTTTCAACAATATAACATATTACGTTATTACATTCCGGTAAAATACTTGTTTTTTCTTTTCTTTTTCTTTTTTCTTTTTTTTAGCCCACCTAAAGCGACCTAGATCCGCCTCACCTTTTTGTCTGCACCATCACTGCAAAAACGATCCGCCTCAACAAGTCATATAATCCTTGGAGTTGGCTTTTCTTTTAGTCTAATGAAGAGGAAAAATATGCCAAAGGGGTAAGAAAATGGCAGCTGTTTTAAAGTATATTTCGAAATTTTCTTAACTGCTCTGCCTTTAAACACCCTTATTCTTTTCTTTTCTTTTTTTTTTTAGAAAATCCCAGAAATAAAGCGGAATTTTAATTTGAGGATATGTGGAGTTATTGAGCCCACTGGCAGATTTTTTCCCCCACTTGTTAAAAAAAAAAAAGACTTAAAAGTTGAATATGAGACTAAATGATTTGTTACGGTGGCTGTTTTCGCAGTGTTCCAGTCTGTCTGCTTTGCACCTTTGCCGCAAGTGCTTGAAGCTTCACGCCACCTTGTAGGCTAAATTACTTTTCCAAAAAAAAAAAAGTAGTCTGTCCCCGATCTGTGCCAGTTTTTTTTTTAAGAGCCAAGGTCCACTAGATTAGAAGACATAGGGTTCAGTATGGTGTCATGGTGCAATGAGTGATGATGGTGCACCGAGTCTGCACCGCTGGGTACCGGGATTGCGCTGGGTCCCGGCGGAGGCGCGAGGCCGTGCAGGGACTGTAAACCGGTGTTTGCGCCGAGGAGCAGAGCCGGGCTCGGAGACGTGTGATCCGGTGTACCCGCTGGTGTTTTATCGTCGTCTGAGCTTCCCAATAGAGATTTATTTCCATTCATGGAGGAAGTCAATGGGTTGTGAGTATTGCTGTTCTCGTTGTTTTCTCTGTGAAGGGAAAACAAAATCACATATCAGCGTGATGCAGCAGGCAGCACACAGAAAGCACACACAAACAGCCAACAAACAGGCAGGACAAAAGAGTACGAAGTGACTATGTTAACATTTTAAAAACAAGCCACATACATGATTGGACATAATATAAACTAAAAGACCAAAATATGGGAATTAACTATTTGTAAATTAATATTTTAAACTTTAAGAAAAAAAATCACAGCATTAAAAGAAGCACATAAATACAAACTGTAAGCAAAAATAGTGATATCCATGCTACTGTGTGTATTGGACGATTAACAGGACACCCCATAATAACAACAGTTATAATCAGCATAATTAATATATATAAAAGGCCTAATCAATAGGCACTTCTGAATTATACATTAATGATGATTTATTAATGTATAATTCAGGAGTGCATTCATGCGCACGCGTGCCAGGATGCAAACAATAATATAGGCCATTGAGATAATTAGAGGCCATGGTTCAATTTAGTTCAGCGGTGCTGAGAGTTAAATGGCTTCAGTGGTGAACAGTGACTGAAGACAGTAAATCTATTTGACTATTGAACCTGCATTAAGACGCCAATCAAAGAGGACAAGCTCGAGGCCTTTGCCACGTCCGAATAAATGACAGGTCTAATTATTGCCAAACGTGTGCTTGTTGCGTATGGCATAGTTCATATGTTTGCAGTGTGAGTAAGGCGCAGTGGGGAGATATGATTTACGTGCAGCACTCAGCCCGAATTAGTGGCCAGAGGGTGAAAGAAGACACCAACCCAGCTAACACCTGACTAAAACACGTCTCCCCCGCCTGCCTGTGTGATTTCCAAACTCTGAAAAGTACAAACTCGACCTAATGAAATGTTAACCGAGCTGATATACAGGATACACGGGCCGCCACATCAGTTACACCGCAAAACAACTTTTAAGCGTGTTCTGAGATGTTTCTCCTATATCTACTCTGGGCTCACTCCAGTATCTGGAGGGTTAGGGGGGGGGTAGATGGTTGTTTTTTTTCTCTCTGATCCTCATGTGAACGTCAGATTTCATGATATAATATGTGTGATGTAAACATAAAAGTAGGTTAAATGCAACTTTTATAACCTTGTAATTTACCTGCACAACAAGCCTTTAATTTTCTGTCTCTCAACTTTTTACGCACAACTTGTACAATTATCACAAACACACAAACAACAGTGAGTTGCTAAACCAAAAAAAAAGCTCAAAAAAGTGCCTGCGTCTAATGTAATTTGTCAACAGTACACACAGTGTCGTGGAAGGGTCAATTTACTAAGAACTGAAAAATTATGTTAATATTTAGTCAAGCAGTAACTCAAAAAATCCACTGCACCTTCGCGTCAGAGAAGCACAGGCTGTTTGTGCTTTTAAAAAATATATATTTTCTTGATGTCCCATTCATAAAAACACTACCAGAAAGAGCTAACCCGAGACATGTTCAGAGTGTATTCATCTTCACTCTTACCTTTCCTTTGCCTCCGCCGCTCGGTCTCGCTGCCGTCGGTTTTTGAACCAGTTGCTGACCTGCGTGGTGGTGAGTCCCGTGGCCTCGGCCAGCTCTCTTTTCTCCCGCGGGGACGGGTAAGGATTGTGGGTGTACCACTCCCGGAGAACGCTCCTGCTCTTCTCCTTGAAGCAGTAGCTTGTCTCTTCACCGTCCCAGATCGAGCGGGGCAGGGGGAACTTTCTCCGGACGCGGTACTTCCCCACGGCGCCGAGCGGGCGGCCTCTGAGCTTCTCCGCCTCGATGTAGTGCGCTTTCAGCCACAGCTGCTGCAGCTTCGGGTGGTTGTGCGGAGAAAACTGGTGGCTCTCAAGGATCTTGTAGAGCTCTCGGAAGTTTCCCCGGTGGAAAGCGACCACGGCTTTCGCTTTGAGAACGCTCTCGTTTTTGTGGAGGTGTTCACACGCCGGGAGGGACCAGAGGAAGCGCCCCAGACGCTCGATGTTCCCCCCTTGTTGGAGGACTTCGCAGACACACGCCACTTGTTCCTGCGTAAAACCAAACGTCGGAAGCATGGACATGGCGACAACGTAAATCAATACAGATTATATTGTGCCTTACTTCCACGTCTCTCCACTCAGTCTCACATTAAATCAAAACGCATTAAGTCCATAAGCGACAAAAAGTCCCTAAAAGCGCAGCTTAAAACTTCAAACAGCCCAAGGCGAGGTAACATCCAAGTGCGTACTGTGGAATAAACTCAAGTCCATTGAGCCATGCAGAACCCCGGGCAACAAAATCCTCATAAAGTTGGTGAGAAAGAGAGAAAGTTGCTACTCCTTCCACCGCTCTCCTCCACCTTTTCTATGCCGTTTCAACATAACCTACTCCCGGAGACCGGGCTCGCTGGCTCGTTTTAATAATATTATTCTAAGCTGGCAAGACAAGCGATTATATGAACTCTGATTGGTCGGTTATCTGACCCGGGGATGGTGAGGATAAGACAATAGCCTTAGTCAAATTATTTGCCATGGTTACGCTGTCACTCAAAGTAACCTGATATGCTTTGAGGTGGCTCCCTGGCAAAGTCAGTCCGATTGTTCCCTTCACGACCTGCCCGCCTACTAACAGAAATATTGCTCAGATTTTTCTTCTAAAACAGTTTTTTTTCCTCTCCCCTCACTTTGACAGACACCTCGGGCAGCCATAGAGCGCAGAGCTGGGGGAGAGTGGGGAAGGAGAGCGGCGCTGGTCCCGCAGCTGGGGGAAGGATGGCGCCAGAGCGCGCAGAGCCTGCTGGAGTACGTCTTCATGCCTCGAGCGGCTCTCACAAATCAATCAAGATTCCCGCTACGGTGGAACTTTAAAAGTTAATGTCATCATCATTTCATTCAAGTGAAATAACAACCGCTGACAACAAGAAATGCTGCACTTAAGTAAAAGTTTGCAGAATCGTAACTTGTTTACGTTAGTTGCCATTAAGCAAAAAAAAACAAAAAAAAAGATACAAAGAAAATATAAAGAATATGCACTGTCAAAGGGCGATTTATGTTTTCTTACCTACAATGAATTTAAATGTATTTGACCTGAAGCTAAAGTTGTAAAATCTTGGCAGTTATTTCTTGGTAGGAATTAATGTAAATACGAATTAATGTAAAGTGCGTTATGGGAATAGCCAATAGTCATAAAAGAACATCACATGAGAGCTGTGTTACAAAAAAACAACAAAAGGATAAACACAGCCAAAGATTTTAAACCTCTTGAAAAGTAAGCTACAAAAAGTTTGTTTTAAAGTGCGTCTGTTTGCGGGTCAGTATTCTTTTTATTATTGTCGAGTTCAAGTGAAATAATATTTTAATCTAATTCGGTATAAATTGCAATTTAGTATTTATTATGTCTTAAGAACTATTTTTTAATAAGAAGCTCTGTTGTTATAAAATGCATTGTTTTATTTCCGTAAAAAGGTTCATTGTTTTAATGCATTTTATGATTAAGATGATGGTGATGAATCGTATCATAACGGAGGGTGAGGCAGTGACGGCACGAGCGCGCAGAGTGACAAACAACGTCAAGGTGTGCAGCCGGTCTAACGGTGAACTCAAGTCCTCGTGTGTGCTGTACGGAGAGCAGAGGAGGAGAGTCTGTCAAGCAACAGCGGAGGAAGAAAACACGGCATCAACCGGCAAACCGGTGAGACAAAGCTTTCCGTTTGTGTTTAAAGTCCCGGTTGACGCGGTTTAGTGCAGCAGCGGAGGAAGCTGGAAGTCAGAGATCATCAGAATCACAAGGAGGATTAGAAGATGAGATTTAAAGAAGTGCTCTGAGTAATCACTGGAATATGATAATTAAGATGAATGATGCGCAGACACAAAGAGAGGATGCAGTGAACGGTGAGAGGATGGATTTTAAAGGAAAAATGAATGAGTGTTTTATGATTCACTGAGGAAAAATACTTTTTGAGATGGTTTTCTGTCGCTAAAAGGCTCCAGACTGCAGAGATGAAGCCCAGAAAAAATGTTACAGCAGCATGATGGGCAACAAAAAAAACAGTAATAAGTTTTACTGCGAAGATGTCAGCTACATGTGACGTGTGTCACGCGGACGGACATGGTGTGTTATTGACTGCTGGACCGAAGATTGACCAGTCGGTAGATTTCTATCGCTCCACCATGGGACCTCTTCATTAGAGATACGATTGTCAGCTACACCCACACTCAGTATCACATCACACGACACTGCTGCCTCAAAGTAACCACACACACACACACACATACACACACACACACACACACACACACACACACACACGCACACACCTGCTTCAGCAGCTTTCCTCCTTGAACTTAAAATTACCTGTTGACTTAAAAAAAAGCTTAAACAGATTTCACTTCACAGGAAATTGACTGCTGACGAATCTTTAAAAGACAGAAAAGCAAAGAGTCTCCAAATATCAAGGATCTGAAAATTATTATTACCCTTCATCTTTATTATTATTATTATTTAATGTACTTTAATAGGTGTAATTTAATGTATTTTCAAACCTACAATTTATATTGTCAAAAAAGAAGTAGCAAATAAATATTGGCAGCACATCTAAAGCCATAACAAGGTGTCTCAAGGTTAAAAAAATAAAATGTAACCATCGGCTGATCAGATCACAGGTTCACTTTTATTTTAGATTAAGACCAATTTAGTTTTATTTCCCCAGATGTTCAGGCGTATCGCGATGTTATTCCATCCAAGTGGTGGCTGTTTAAAACGAATGATGAGTGTAATTATGAAGTTAGTTTATCACCAGAGAAGATGAGTCCTGTAAAAGGAGCCTGATCCCTGTTTCCGCGTTGTGTTCTCTCTGTGTTTAATAAATTGACTTGGGTTTCGCCTGAAGCGCATTTCAGAGAGTATTACGGCATTAAGCTGACTGATGGTAATCGTCATGGGGCCGGGGTTCGCCTGAAATGGATAGTGAGAAAAACAAGGAAGCGATTTAACCTTATGTACATACAGAGCTCATATGAGAAACCCCCATAACTTCACTGATGCATAAGTTGTTTTTTCTCCCCAAAAAATTTAAAAAAAAAAAAACATAAATAAGAGGAAGGCCTTTGACAACAATCATATTAATATCCATTTCCAGTAATCACAACGTTATTTGTCGTAATACGTCAAAGCAAATATACTATCCATTCACTTTCTGAATGTTTAAAATCGTCGACTTTTATTCCCAGCTCGTGACAATCGGAGAGAGCTCGCGCGCACTCTCACAGAGCGAGACCGATGAGTGAGAATGCGAGCTCCTGTAAACACAGTTTGACAGACGCTCATATTTTACACCGTATTCAGTTTTTTTTTTTTTGTAAATATCATCTCCATCCATCTAACACACACGCACGCGCACGCACGAGCACACACTCCTGAAATGTCTCATAAGTGAGCCCAAAACATACAGGAGGCTCTCCCACCGGTGAAAGAGGAGCTGCAATTAGATTCACAGTGGTCACACTCTTTCCCAGTGAGGTTGTGTATCGTCTCATTTTTACGTTTCAAAATAAAAAAATGTTAATATTTGAGCTTAAAAGCGACTTACAGACTGAAAATAGGCAGCTCATCGACAGGCTGTCACTGAGAATCAAATGTAAAGACGTGTTGCTGCATTTTATTATTTTCGTTTATGTATTTTCGGTAAAATTCTTCACCTGAAACTCTTGGCAGCAGTTGCGTCTCTGCAGGCCTGGAATGATGCCGCGTATCCCTGCTGTTACATGAAGGGCTATGAGCCTGGTTCATCCCTAACTGAGTCTGTCTTGAGTCACTTGGATTATTTTGGGGGATGATGGAGATGTTACCGAAATAGGGTCCTAGAAGAGCTGCACGTGGGGGGCCACTCAGAGGTCTCATTAGATGCTATTCTGATAAAACGATCTGAGCATAAACGCTTGGATGAGACATAGTTGTCCATGTATTGCTCTCTGACAGCTCTCCTCAAGGAAAACTCGATATCAATCATAAAATCAGAGCGGATCGAGTTTTATAGGACAAAAGCTTGTTGTTCTTTTGACATTTGGCATAAAAACGTTTGAGCTAAAACACCTGCTCACTCAGTCTTGCTGCTCCTAGATTACTTGTCATATAGCCTATATTAATAATTCAAAATGCATCCGATTAGCACGTCTAATCATTAATGGGCAGGGTGCACTGCCGAATAGTAAATTTATCTTACAATTTCCCCTAACCAATTAAAACACGGAGGCTACAACATGGACAGCACATGCGCTGTTCATGGTAAGAGCCGCTGGGTGTGCGCGCGGGCACTGAAGGGGCAAACCGGAGTCCGGTGTCTGGCCCTTGACAGTGTTTGTAAACCACTTGTTTCCACGGATCAGTTTGATCAGAGAGCTCTGGCTCTGAAACGGTGATTATTACGGCCGCTGATGAATGGAGATCGCGTTTCCCCTAATAGTCAACCCCCCTATTTTCACAACCTCCCACCGCTCACCTCGGCCGCTCTCCACCGCGACCTGCACTAATTGAGCTGATTGTTGCAAGATGTGTGTGTGTTCAGCAGTCTGCAGTTGGGATGCATGTAGGTATAGGAGAGGACGTGGCTTTTATCCTGCGTGACTGCCACACGCACAGACCTGAGACCAGCGCAACAAGGGGTTGATGAGTAACATTCTTTCGGACAGACATCCAAATGTTGAGCAGAGAGAAAAAGAGACAGAGAAATTATTAAAGCCAGAACATCCGTGTCCATACCGGTTACAGGGATATGAATGAGGGCCTATCCAGTAATTGGTTGTTTACATCTATCTTGTTACCGCAGAGGCCAGGGCTATCCTACAGAGCGAGGAGGGGATTTCAATAAACCGCACAAGCAAGCAGCAGGGAGGGGCGGGGATGGATGGGATGGGATGGGAGGTGCAGAGGTGTGTGTGTGTGTGTGTGTGTGTGTGTGTGTGTATATGTGTGTGAGTGTGAGTGTGTGTGTGTGTGTGTGTGTGTGTGTGTGTGTGTCGCTTTCATTTCCAGGAGGCACTGACCGGTCGGCAGGTTCATCAGATTGGGCGGTTTACATTTCAGACCCGCTCCAGAATATATAGACCTGCACGAAATGAAACATTTTCACAGGCAGTTAAAAGCTGATCAAAAGTCAAATATCACAATCACAAAGTCAGATAAAAGAAGAAACAACAATTTTTTATCTTTTTTTTCCTTGACATAGCTTTTCTACATGCAAACTTTTCTTCATGTCCTCCAAAAGTATGAAAGTTCTGTTAATGTGAATGCAAACCAGTTTGAATTAACTGCACATATTTTAAAAAAATCACCAAAATTCAAGGTTTCTGCCAGTGTGGGTTGCTGAAAGTTGATTTGATGCATGAGGACTTGAATCAAAATTTTCTGTTTTTCATGATCTAACACCTTTAATTTGAAGCAAAATCTTCAGAGTCAACAAATAGTTTTACTCTTGTTCAGACTGATGAAGCTTCTGAGACTGTATACAACAGTAAAATCTCCCCTTAAACCAATGCAGTTAAATGCTGTGTTGGTTGTGTGTAGAGTGACCAAACAAGACAAACTGACACTTAAATGCTCTGGTTAAGTTTAAACTTACATAGTTAATATTTAAAAAGACAATCAAAGGGCAGAGAACTTACATTTAAATTGATATATCAATATGAAACTGGCCTAAAAAACTCTTCTAATGCATTTCCATTCCACATAATTGCAATCTGAACATGTTTTGCAGTGAAGAGAACAAATTAAAAGGCCTGCAATTACACACAGTCTGCACCCTCATGCACCTACAACTTTTTTTTACTGGCAAAAAAAACTCTTAAGAAAGCTTCACCCCACTGCCCTTCCACCAACACCACCACCAACACCACACAAACTTTCCCCCCAAATTACAGCTGGCCTGAGCACCGGGGCAAACAGCAACAAGTGTCTGTTTTTCTTAAAGGCCGCTCATTGGAGCTGATGAGTAGCAGTTTGTGTGTGTGAGTGTGAGAGAGATAGCATGCTGCTTGCTGCTGAGGTTAATTTATTCGATCAATCACTCCATTTGATTCCTGTTTATTTTCAAGAGTCGTACGGTCATTTCAAGCTCACACTGAGCCCTTTATGCACTGCCAAGGCGTTTCCCCTCCACCACTAAGACCTTATAGCATGTATTCAGCTATAATTTAGAGAGGAGAAGGGTTCCAGCACTTCTCAGATATTTCACGGTTCCTTACCTTTATGGTGAAATCCCCTCAGACCTGTCTCTCGTCAAACCCGCAGCGTGCAGACAGGCAGGTATATGAACTTCACACATACACTGATTTATGTCAACGCTCTGGGCTTGCTTTAAATGACTGCAAACACACTCCGGTGTGAAATTATGTATTATCGTCTACAATTTTGCAAATGGTGCACAGGGGAAACTGTGCAGCCTCTCAATGCATGCATTTTTTTTTGCACACACTTATAGGGTGTATGTTGCAGCTGTTTTTTTTTTTTGGTTGCCTAAACCAATTAAACCAGCAGAAAAATATCACTTTTACTGCACATTATTCCTGCTTGATTAATACATTCATTAACTACTTTGTATGTTATTTAATTGAAGTTTGTAATACTATATTTTAACAATTTAAGAGCTTAATCTGCTTTGGAGTATTTTGTTAGGGCAAGAAAGTAAGAAACCAATATTGGGACCAATACACAGTGTCAGATAAACATCGGCCTGCTCTGAATCAAAGAGTACAGATGGCTGGGACACATAATTGGATCATGACAACCCATTGCTTCTGATCATATACAGTTTGAAATAGCGAAGAAATGTGGCTAGAAACATGAGGGAAGAGTTTACCCCGCCCCTTAAACTAATAAAAACGAGGACTCGGCTATGAGAGCACAATTTTATTTCAGTGTAAATGGGGCCAGAGCTGGACTCAGAACTTATTTTGGTTTTACTAAAACAGTGAAGGAAGGAAACATACAGACAAAACAACAGCACGGGTCATGCAGAGCTCTGCAGATGAAGTGCAGCTTTACAGTATGTTTGCTTGTTTAGTTAGTTTCTCCCAGAAAAACAAGACTCTGGTGGCCAGGCTTCTTTTACTCTTCAAGAAAATGTTTGAATTCTTTAAATTTAGTATTTTTTTTTAATCTATAAGCCAAACCAGGGGACTTCCTAGTATCTTGTGTTATAGATCTTACAGTATTCCTCTACATAAAACTTTAGCTTTCTACTTACAGCAAAAGTCTGCAGCATCGCTTAATGTTTTTTTTCCTCTCATGCAACATTCTTCCTTTTTTACAGAGCTGGAACTCGTATGTCAGGAAAGAATTTATTAAAAGTGACCCACAGTAATTAGCAATGTGCTAATGCTTGAATTTGTATCCATTCCTGTATGCAGGGTTTTTACAACACTTTGTGGTTCCACTTGAAACACGGGCTTGACCCTGTGTCACTGGCCATATGGGCAGTAAATAGTTCCATGATAGAGTAAGTGGTTGAACTGTATCAGAGAAAAATGTCTTATTATTCGTCGCACTACATGGTGTTTTCATGGCATGAAGATGACAGTTTGGTCATGTACTCGATGCTTTGTTTTACTGTGTCCTGATAAACTGGTCCGGGCTTTGTAATTAGCCTCAGTGTGTGTGTTGGTTGAAAACAGACGCACAATTTGCTATATCTTTCAACATATTGGTACTTATTAAAATTAATTTTCATTGTTCGTCACTGTGTGATATAAAATTTATTGAGTGCAATCAAACAAAGAGTCTAGCAGCCCTCTTATATGGCTGCAGTTAGGCACAGAGGTGTTTTAAGCTAAAAGCTAATGCTAGCTTGGCAAAACATGATATTGCTAATATGCATTATCAGATTGTTTCCCATTTCTGAAATTTAAGATTAGCACGTTAGCATGTTAACATTTATAACATTTATTTCTTATTTCTTATTATTTTAGTTAAGATTTAGTCAGAAATCAAAATACTGGACAAATTCAAATTTTTACCTGTAGATGGCGCTAGAGAAAAAGCTGGGAAAACATCAAAGTTATTACAATTTATCTTAAGGGGAACACAAACTTTGAGTAGCTGTTGAGACATTTCACTCAAAAACACAGATGTCATCCAGATGGTAGCATCAGAAGAAAAGTCAGAAGGATCACTGAAGTCATGATAGATCATTTGGGAGCTATCAGTGTAGACAGCATTTGGTCTCAATCCATCTCGTGGATGTTGGAATATTTCACAGGATATAACTTAGAGCGTTTAAGTGCTTGTAGTGCTAGAGGTCAAGTCAGAACGACCACCAAAAAAAAAAAAAAAAGCCCAAAAAAACTTGCTGGTGGTGCCTGAGGAAAGTAAAATAATTGACTAATTAATTGGGATTTATCCTCTGGGGACAATGAATATCTTTACAAAAATCTTAGATCAGTCAAAAGTCGTTCAGATATTTCAGTCTGGATCAAATCAGTGGTCTGAGCAGCAGACAAACATTTCCATCCCTATAATCATGCTGCAAGTATGGCTGTTTTAAAAATTGAAATAAAAGATTTTTAAAAAATGCCAATGAAATGAACAATTATTTTAGGTTTCTGATCCTTGTTTTTTCAAAGAGCATAAATTTACTAATTACCATTGATTAATCTGATGAACCTGCTGCCTGGTAATTAATCATGACTTTGATTGGTGACTGATTTATGCTGTCATCACAGTGCAGACCAGCACAAAAAGAAAAGGGGATTCAGATCATTGCTTGTTGGCGATGAAGCCTCGTCTTTACAGTCAGGAGAGGTTTTTAAGAATTGCAGGATTTAGGAAAGTGTAATAAAATTTAATCTGGAAGGTTTGTTTTCACTGGAAAGGTTTGTTTTTTTTAAATTTTGTGACACTCAGCAAGGCAAAATTACATGATTGACACCTGTTTTCCTGGTTCGAGTCCAGTCTGTGGTTGGTTTTAGTTAACACAAGCACTTTGGTTAAGGTTTGGAAAAAGTCCCTTCAGTTTGTGAAATAATCGCCACATTTAATGTGTGAGATTCAGTAAGGAAAGGCAAGATTGTGATTTTAGTTACATGATGAAAAATAAAATCTGATTGTCAAATATTCATAATATTTAATCTATCAGATTTGTGCGCTCAAATAAAGATTTTTCATTTGGAAATTGGGCTAAATGTCATACAAAAATGGACAATTCATGCCAATGTACACAAATCCCAAAATTTAAATTTTGTCACAATTCCTTTTATCTTTTCATAATTTTTATGTGCTCAGTATATTCACAATCTAAGCTCTGCAAACCCCATTTGTACTCTGAAGCCTTCAAGAAATCCCATTAATAATGTGTCTGCTTTCATCCTCTAAATGACTTCTCTCTCATTCAACCAAACCATCCATCAAACTTTTGCTGTATTCTGCTCACTATTGGCCATAATATGCGATACTGTGAAGATGAAGGCAAGTGTTTGCTTTGTAAATAGAAGTGTGGCACGGCGTATCGCTCATTTGTTTTTATATGGAAGAATTGGATTTCATGATTGCTATTTAATTCTGCCTGCAGGGTATATTAAACGCCTGCAAGCCTCTGAACACTTTGTCCAGGAAACTAACAATTATAGTCGATGTGAGCATATGGCAACCACAGCTATGTGAGAGAAGAGATGGTGCTTATGCTGAGGAGCTGCCTCATGTGTAATTATACTTTACTCACCATATAGTGTTGCTGTTTATGTGATTTAATGTAATAATTTTTAAACTTTTCTCTCCAAACTAAAGTAGAGATTAAATCATAGCATTTCCAAATGATATTTTGACTCTAACAGTGTATTACTGTAAACTTTTTCCCCTCTTTCTCTAATATATGTCTGTGTTACATTTGCTTTTATATTAAGCTGGTGGTCCTCAATAGTTCTGTCTTTATTAAAAGGCCTGAAAGCGAGATGAGGACCGTATTACTGCCATAATTGTATCAGCGAGGATTCATTTGTGCTTAGTTTCCCCTGAGAGATAGCGCAGGGGCTTCCTTTGAGAGGCCTCTTCAGACCACCAGGAAAAAAGTTCAAGACGAGCTGATAATGATATACAATATGAGCTACGACAAGCCCGGAGCTCTGCGGACCAGCGCTGGAGGTCATCTCTAGTGAAGACGTGCCAGTCGGCGTGCGGGGGGGATGATGAGCTTTCACACAAGCAGAAACAGGGGATTACTGTCAATTGGTCCCAAATTGCAATAATACCCGCTGCTGGGCCACCCACACATGTGCTGAGAGACAAGTGATAAATTGCTGCACATGTCCATTCCACAGTGGCGACTCTCCGAGCACGCTGCTCACAACGATCTTCCTTCTTTCACGCTGCGTGACAGGTGGAAGCAAGTGGACGGGCTTTTACTGTAAGAGGCATTGAAAATCTAAAAATGTTTACTTGGATATGGAGGTTCAATACAGAGAGCTGTTTCATTAGCAGAATGTTTTTTTTTTTCAGTCAAATATTTTTGTAAACATGGTATATCCATCACTAAATCAGCACTTTTAGGGAAAACAAGCTGAATTACACATGTTTGAATTCCATGATCTTTATCTTGTTAGTCTTTTCCTTTTGGCTCAGTCTTATTGACTTATTTCATCATTATTTATCAACAGTAATATATTAAAAAATTCCACTACACGTGGACATTTTTTGAGCCACTCAGAATAATTACAGCGTATCGTATTTTAAAAACTAAATCCCTCATTGTGTTCTCATGTCGAAATACTTGGTAATCACTTTTGATCGTATCATTCCTCTGCATGAGAGCCAAGCAGATGGCTAATCCAGTCACAGTGTCTAATCAGAGCAATCATTTTAATGACAGTTTAATTTCATAAGAGGCCTTTTGTCTCCGAATATTCAGGAGCAGATCGGAGATATTCATCATCAGCACAGATTGGAAACAGGCCCTAATAAATGACACATTTGCTTCCTGCTTGTCTGTGTTAGAGGAATGGCAGAATGCAATGAATGTGGTACAGTGTGTGTAGATGCGTGTGCATGCATTTGTGTGTTTATATGTGTGTGCACGTGCATGCATACGTGTGTGTGTGAGGGAAAGGAATGACATGGTTGGAGTGTGTGGGTGGACAGCAGCTGCAGGGCTCTCCATGTGCTTGTCTGAGTGTGTATGTATGCCTGTGCGTACTGGTGCATGCGAACATGGAGGGCCAGTTGTTTGTGAGTGTGTATGCGTGTGTGTGTGCATGCATGTATGCAAGCATGTGTGTGTGTGTTGTATCTTTAGCAGCAAGAGCACCGAAGCTCAGTGAGGTTAATAAGCGAGGCATTAATGTAGAATTTACACCTTCAGGTCAGGTCACCAAAAACCCTAATGAGTGCTAACAATGCAACCGGTGGCTCGTGTGTGTGTGTGTGTGTGTGTGTGTGTGCTTTAGCCCACACATATCTCTGCACTGCTCTGATCATCACTATCTCTAATTTCACTATCTCCTTTTGTTTCCATGCAGTAATCACAGCGAAGGCCTGAAACTGTTCTAACACAGACACAAAAGAGGAATGAAAGACAGACAACACCCATAAAATCAGATGTGGCAGTAAAATCCAGCCATGTTTCTCTGTGTGTGCACCACATGGAGACACCAAGCCGTGAAAAGACATATTATTTACAGCACCGCGGGAAGTCACAGCCTAGCACAGACAGACAAAAAATATATAGGCACACGAGGGCAGGATCTTCTTTTAGCCAACTTAAGGCTCCGAGCCGTTCATCATGTTGGATCTCGGCTTCGCTGTTTCCTGTAAACTGCATTTAGCCTGATTTTGTGCTTCTACCTTGGGAAGGAGTGTCCTGGGGTCAGGAAGTGAATATGACACACGTGAACACAGATACACAGTGAATCTTACCCTGAACTCCTCACTCGCTCTCACATGTAAACGTTAAATTCATTCACTCACACACACACACACACACACACACACACATACACACACAGAGGCAAATCCCAGTTTGGATTAGGGGGGACGGAGGCGGGCAGGCAGGGTCGTAGCGCCTATGCAAGTTATATTCACATCAGCCAGAGTAATATTATCAATAAAAGCCAAGAGGACAGCAGCTCGCCATAACTCACGGAGGGCAGGGAGCTCCACAGCTGCTCAGAGTTCATCTCCCTCTGAAGCAACGGGGGAGACAAGGAGGGATGTTAGAGCAGACAGATAAAAAGAGAGACAACGGGGAAGAAAAGAGGCAAGTAGAAAGAAAAATAGAGAGATGAAGACACAAAAGAGAGACGTGGGTGACAATGATTAAAGACAGAAAGGCAAGAGAAAGCTGTTTTATCAGGCTGAGAAATATTCACATACATATTATTATTATTACTAAGCTGCTGTTTTAAATTTTTCACTATTGGTTAGTCTGTTGACTATTAATTTTATCATAACCAGCTGACTGAAAAACCTAAAATATTTCCAGACTCCAGGGTAATTTTTTCAATTATCTTGTTTTGTCTGAGCAAAATTTCTGAAAATATTAAATTTAAAAAGATATTAAATGGGGACAAACAATGGAGAAGCCAGACTCAGGGACTGTTTAGCATTTTGTCTAATAAACATCTAAGATGATAACAAGATTATCAAAATAGTTGCTAATTCATTTAACTCACAAATGGTTTTAGCCCTTTTGATAGAATAGTATTTAAATATTTGATTATAATGAACAATTGTTTAACATAATTTAGTCATCCAAAATTATTTTATCAAGCCAACTGCAATTAATAAGTTACAAGCAGATGAATGAATGATTTTTATCAGCCGCATTAATGCAACACAGGTCACTCTTGTGGCATCACTTTATATGTGACTTTGTACATGTTTTTCATAATACATTGAGTTTCTGGATCGGAATGAAAATTTTTGTATCATAAAACTGACTTCATCATTTAAGAGCTTCTCAAACAAACCTCTAATGATAAAACCTGGATGAATTTAAGTCATGCACTGCAGTTGTTTGATGAATTCAACTTTAATCAATGAGTTCTACCTCCACGCAAGCCAGTAATCATGTCTTTTTTTTCTTTTTTTGGTAAAATTATGTGTCACGCCTCGTTTTGGAACGATGCTCTCTGAAGACTTCATCATCGGCCCTCTCGCTTTCCCTGCAGACGCTGGCTGACCTCATGGAGTGACCTCACCAATCACAGATCAAAGTCATCGGGTTTCTGGCTGGTCGGGTTAATCAGAGGACCACCCTGAAGAACCAATCAGGTAACATCTTACTTGACTTAAAGGAATTAGGCTGCTTTTGACGAGCAGCTACGTATGTTTCCTCCTGTAATGTGCTGACACACGTTTGAGGTTCTTCTGTTTTCTCTGAGAATCTCAACAAGTCTGTTTGAGGGGATTCAATCTCTTATTACATTAGTCATTTTGATTTGTATAATTTGGGCTTTAAAGGACATTGATATGCATAGAGAACAATAGTGAGTGAGTCGACTGTAAGAGGGGAATAATTAGAAGTTTGTATGTGCAGTAATAAATCTCTGAGACCTGAAAACTCATTAAAATGTCACATACGATTATTGAAAAAACTTTTTATTCTTCTTATTTAGATCACTAAGTATTTAAACATAGATTTTAATGTTTAATAATGATTACCCTTATCAAATTTGAACATGAAAGGGGTGTGTGCGTGTATGCGTGTGTGTTTGTGTGTGTGTGCGTGTATGTGTGTGTGTGTTGCTGAGAATAGAGAGCTTGTATCACTTGCCCCTTTTTGAGGGGAAGTGACATGAGATACTTAAAGACCAAAATTGCCTCACTTAGCCAAACAAACTAGCTCTCCTGAAATACACACTCTTTCAAACACACACACATTCACTCTCACACACACCACACACACACACCCACACGCACATGCACGTCTAGAGCTCTCTAATGGCCAATAAACTCAGGATGTTCATTCCTCCTCTCAGGCTCACAAAAACCGAACAGCGAAATTATTGAGAGAAAACGGATTCCACTGTAGCTCTGACTAATGACCACACACACATGCACACACACACACACACACATAGAGGCACACACAGTTTGGGGGTCAGTGAAGGCTGAAGCAGATAGGATGTACATAATAACCCTAACATGGCTTTTATAAGCCTTTAGCTCTTTTGAACCGACATCGGCTGGGAGAGAACCCAGGCCTGCATATAAAAATACTGAGCTTTCTGCAGAGAGACTTTGAAGTTTTTTCTGCTTGATCTCAACTGAAGAGACACAGTGGGCCACCATAGATATGTGTGTCCAAGCGTACAGAAAGACAAATTAATTGTGAATAAGAAAAATGCACGTGGGTTGGACTTTTTGGATGCGATTAGAGTGAATAAGGTCAAACACATAAAGAGATGGATGAGAAATTCAGATTATTGAAGACAATCCAAACATCAAATCTGTCTAACATGTTTAAAGATGAAAGTCCTCAAGAATTCAGGAAACATTTTATCTGAGAATAAAAATGATTTGTGTCATTTAACAGAGGATCTTAATAGGAGGCCTGAGCTCTGAAACTGATTCTGCTGCACTTTGCACATAAATAACTGTATAAACTTGAAACAGCAGTGCCAGTCGAGAAGGTTTTGATGCAGAAAAAAAGAAATAGTTCCAAAAAAAAAAAAAAGTTAAAGGGCTTTCCTTCTTTTTCTCGATACTCCCATTTGACCCATTTGCAAATTATTGTCCCGTCTCAGCTGGTAAATTCACTTTTCCTTCCAAAGGACAATTTTTGCTCTAAACCCTCCACAAATTTAAAGAAAGTCTGTCGTTTTATAGGGATGGCTAAAAGAGGGGAAATGGGCCATGTACAGTGCAAGTGTGTGTATGTGTATGTGTATGTGTGTGAGAAACACACATACACACCAGCACCCCCACTCCACCCAACCCAATACTTCTAATGGTTTCTTTCGGGACCATATGTCCTTTGCGTCAGCACAGCAGCAGTATGGCCTCTACGGTTACAGTCGGGTTCGGTGTGAAAGACAGACATGTTGTATAATAGAAGGTGGGAGGTGGAAGGTTGAGGGCATTAAGTTGTGTGTATAGAGTGTGTATGTGTATGTGTGTGTGTATGAGTGGAGTGGGGGGGTGGGGGGGGTGGGGGGGGTGGGCAGCTGTGTGTTCTGAAAGAAGCAGATCTCCGCGTATTGCCTTACCATCAATAAATCTAGGAGCTCGCTATAGTGCTGACATAAATTAGCCTGCTCCACCTACCTATCTAAATCCCCACCACAACCTCAAACTTTTCTTTAACACACACACACACACACACACACACACACACCATACACACACAAACACACTCACACATAGTGGATACACCCCAAAGCTACTCCTAAAACCGATGTTGGACCTTTACATCAGTAAGTGTCATGCTCTACTTTGCACAGAAACACTCTCATGCAAAGGTGTACGAACAAGCAAAGACATGCAGGCGTGCACACTTTGCACACACATCCACACACACACACACAGCAGCAGCACAGGCTCACAGAGAGTTTTGGGTAATTAGCAGTCTTCCTCAGCGGTGAGTATGTTTCCTCCTCAGGGTCACTGATAGCAAAACGCCTGTTAAACTTTATATTCCCTGATGGGGCGGGAAAGAGAGCGAAACAGAAGGAGAGTACACTCTCATTAACACTGTGTTTGTGTGTTTGTGTGTATGTGTGTATGCCTGGAGTTTAACGTGTGTGTGTGCGTGTGTGCATGCGTGTGTGCAGCTGTCTGGGTGGTGTTTCCATGTTCAGGCCAGCTCTTGTAAAGGTGAAAGGATACTCTTTAACCTCAATTTTGAGTGAGCCTTAAAACTCAACACTGTATTTGTCAGAAGAGACAATGTGTGTTTTATGTTTTGTATGATTTCACAGCTGGTTTATTTCTTTAAAAATCAGGGAAATTAAAGAACTGTTTGAGGTTAATTGTCAGTAAATAAATAAAGTTGAATTATTTTATGCAAAATCAAGCGAAAATTAATGAGTTAAACTTTAATCAATGAACTAATTAACAAACGTCTGATCTTATGACACAAGAATGTTGAAAAATTATCAAAGGCTTAAAACACTAAACAACACTGATAAAATGACACAGTTGATTAATTGATTAGTTGCTTGTCAAGTAAAGATGCAAAAAGTTCCTCAGAATTAACTTCTCAAAAGTGGGTTTTCATCAGTTTTTCTTTGTCTTATGTGGCAGTAAAATGAAACTGCTTGGATTTTGTAGCGTTTGACAGGCAAAACAAATGATTTTCAACTATTTAAAAATTATGATGTCTAACATTTTATGCACAAAATGATAAATAATTTAATCATATAATCATTTGAGATTAATTGATTTTGAAGGTAATCATTTGTTGCAGCCACAAAACTGTCTATATATGTTAGATTTAATATTACAAAAATATCCCAGTCAGTAACATTTTTTTTTATATGTATTTGTTCATATAAAAGAGTCTCAAACGTGATGTAAAATTATTCTGCATTGCTAACAACACTTGAGCAGCAGCCAGGCATTTTTTTCAGCATGTATTAAAATACATCTTGGAATGAGACTGAAATTACTTTTACTGAATGAAAAAGTAATATTTTTACCTTTAATGTTTTATGTTCTATTAATATATAAGAAGTTATTCTGTAATAATAAGAATAAAATGGGAAAAAAGTGTTATAGTAAGAGGAACTTCAAAAGACGTCAGACGTCAGGATATAAATTGATTCTCTTTCACTATTCACATCGATGCGCACAGTTTCACTCCACGTATCAAATAATTTGCCTGTTTACAAAAAAGAGGGATGTTGGACATTTTAATGGACTCAGCAAAAAAAAGGCGCTCTGAGGCACTCTGACGTCTTCAAACACGCACACTTTGGGTGAATTAAAGAGATTCTGTAGATTGGTCTGAAAGCTTATCCTGTGCACCTCAGCAGATTCTGAAGCCCTTTTTCTTATGTGATCATTTTCGGTAATTGAATAAATTCCCAGAGCTCTGTGTGGAATTAGAAGAAGCTAGACTTCGGTCAGAGGAGAGCTTTTAAGAAACCAGCGAACACACATCAGAGGCCCAGCAGTCGATGTTAATGTAATGAACGTTTACATTTACCTGCCTCTCACCTTTCCTGTTAATATACATCCACTAATCTGAGCGTCACTCGTCAAAGCACCCAGCCAGTTTGTTTTCATAAATATACTGTATCTCTTTTTTTTTTCATCTCTTGCCTCTGCCCTGCCTTGGAAATGAAATATTTGGTGTTTCAGTGAGGGACTTGGAGTTTGGTGTGTGTGTATGTGCGTGCATGTGTGTGTGTGTGTGTGTGTGTGTGTGAAGGGAGGGGAGGCAGAGAGGTGGTAACGATGCCAGAACTAGCACTTCTGGTTGGAAAAAAGGGGTCTGAGTTTTCGTCAGACGTGCAGCGCAGACAGACAGGGCGAAGGAAAAGGCTTTTTGAAAACGCAGTCCAAGAGCAACAGAAAACACTCCCTCTTGACCGTGTGGTCAAAAATGGGTGTAGAGAGAGAGGCGGCATCTGGCGTGCCGCCCGGAGAGAAGGGGGGGAGCAAATACACCGGCCTCGGCCCGCAATGTGCCTCCTCTGCTGCCAGCTGCAGGCCGTGGGTGTATGGTAGGAAAAGAGAGAGATAAACAAAGAGGGAAACAGGTAGAGCGAAGAGGGAAAGACAGGCAGACAGAGTAAAAAGAGCATCAGGGAGAGAGACAGGTAAACAGAGAGACAGAATCAGGTATAAAAGCGCCGGGGAGGAGGATACTGAGAAGCGTGAGGGCATATCATGAACAAGGTCAGAAAGACACCGCTTGGAGGAACAGGAAATGATACAGGATATATCCTGTCTTTCTGTCTCTCCCTCCCTCTCTGCACTCTCCGAGGCCCGGGCTATAAGTGACAGCGCCGCAGAGGGAAGTTGACATTGCTGAAGTATGAATTTCACCAGTTTGTGTTTTGCGGAAAACACAGAATCGAGGCTGTCTGTCTGGATCAGGGGCCGGGCCCTTGACCCCTGAATGTCCCCTCCAGAGCAGACGGCAGGATTTTATTGGCCAGTCAGGTTCAATTTATAAAACACTGCACAACTTTATTTTCAAGTTTTGAGTTAGTTTTTCCAAATGTGGTTATGATATATGTTTGGATATGGATATGAACTTACTTTTGCTGGTTTTTACCTACAACATTTTTCAACAAATAATGATGATTGTACGTGAAGTATAATACAGATGTTTATATGAAAAAGCACATTTTTATAACCAATATTTCACATTTGGTGAAGTAAGATAAGTTAGTAAGACGGACAAAAGTGACTAAAGGAGAGAGTCTCCTGATGTACTGCCTACACTGTTATCCATGGCAGCTGTTAGTTAGCCAGCTCAACCAGCTGTGTAGTTAACTTAATAAACAAAACTTTCTCGTTGCTCGCAGCTCTCAGTCTAAGCTAAGTCTGCTGAGCTGCACAGCTAACTGAGCTAACCTGTCAATCACAAAAATTTGAGGCACTTTTATTAACAAGTAACACTATCTGTCCATTAGGAAACAACACATGAAACCCAGTTATTTTTTCCGTCAGGGACTGAAAACTAAAACCAACACATCGCAGCCAAAAGGTGCACTTCCATGAATGTCCACTGGGGACTAAGTAAAAAACACAAGTTTGCTCTCTTAAACCCCCACATGAAACTGCCCAAATTTGCAGCACTTGTAGTTAATTTTCCCATTCAAGAAAACTGTAAGGGCGGTAAATTTTTATTTACCTCACTCATTTAAATCATATTAAGACTTAAAGTTACCCGTATTAAAGGACATGGCTGTTTTAGCTGTTTTACTGTCACACAGTCATTTATACGCCTGTGCTCCCCGGCTCCATCCTTTTCTCCAAATATTATCACTTTTGGCAATGCCCCTAAATGCAAAAAAAAAAATGGTTTTGGTGCTTCAAAACTGCTCTCTACAAACTGATAGCTGACCTCACCGTGGCTCTTTCACTGTTTAACGAACTGTCTACACTTTCTGCCCCTCGATAAGCTTCAATACGTTGACCAATGACAAGAAAATGGGCTCTTAGAGAGGAGGAGCTTAAACAGACAGAGGCTATAGTAGCTTTTTTCAGTTTTCTAAAGGGCCGATGTAAATTAAATACAATTTTTTTTCAAAACTGTGACTCATGTATAGCTACTCTTGTGGAGTCTCCTAATAAAAATATAGAGCTGGAAATAAACATAATAGGTCCCCTTTAACAGTGCAAGGTACAGACTGCCAAAAAAATTCATGGAAATATGCTACTTATGCAGCCCGACTCACACAAGACAAGACTTCAATCTGAAACATAAACAATACACGTGTAGTATGCAAGTGAATGTATCTGTGTACACATGTATATTTACACACTGATACGCACATACTCACAGAACAGTGGGTAACATGATATGCTCAGCTATGGAGTGGTGGGGTAAAGTGAGACCTTCCTGTAATCAAAAGAAACAGTGTGCTACAAGAAAGGCTGTTTTGAAACAGTCTGTGGCCTGAGGGATGGATCCCTCTGTTGGAATGAGGAAGAGAAATGGACACTAATCTGTGTGTCACAGAGAATAGAAGGGAAATAAGTAGAAAAGAGCAGCAGAAAGTGACTTTCTTAACGTGTTGCTGTGAGTTAAAATTTCTGTTTTATTCTTCCTTTGTCTTCTCTTTTCCTCTCTCGTCTTTTGTCCTCTCTTCTCTCCTGACATCGCAGGTTACAGTGTGTTTGCGAGTCTCTTGGGGGACATTCATCAGTCGAATGGACAGAGGCTACGCAACAGCAGGACTACAGCCAAAGGAGGGCATCCCTTTCCAAAAATCCACTGAAACACCAGTCTGGAATCAATCTGCTGTGACACTGCAGGCCTTAAAACACACAGAAAACACACGCATTTTAATCTTTAACCCTGGTGTGACTGGCCCCTGCTATTTTTCATCCCTGTAAGTTTATGCGTTGTAATGTTGTATCAGGTCTGGGATATGGTTCTCCGCTACATCTCTGACTTCACCTGCTGCTGAAGCTCTTTACCAGAGCACTGGGAGTTAACTGCTGCCATAAATAGTCGCAGGAGTGTGTGCAGCGATCTGCAGGGCAGCGCAGGGCAAAGATATATCTGACAGGAAAGGAGCAAATCTCCTCTCCATGCTACCTGCTGTAAAAAGTCACATTTCAGCGCTCAAAGCTTCAGATCAGAGACAAGTTGATTTTTGGAGAAATAAAGAAATGAATAAAAAGACGGTATGTGAGGTGTCAATGGTACATCCAGTTTGATTTGCCAGCAGCTGTCTGAAAAGACGATCACACATGTACGCAGCATTTACAACCCGATATAAAATAGTCAGTCAATATAGAAGAGTATCAAAAGTGACTTACAATAAAAATTTTTAGGCTGTTTGATCTTTGAAGACAGTTAGATGTGCAGAGGTGGAGATATCGAGATTTTGTCTTTTTCTTGTAATCATTTACAATAATATTCAGCCTTTGTTATAAAAATATAAACAATATATAAATAGTCTGTCCTAAATAAATTTATCAGGCTTGTTTATATGGTTTTCTCAATGAAATTAACAACACCCAACAGCGGAGATATTTATTTTTTGCTTTATTCACTGTAGGCTTGGTGTTTACCTGGACCTGCACTGTCAGTTTTTAAGTAAATCATCATAAGATGATTAAATGACAAAAAAATGAGCAAAACTCTTCTGGTTTGCTTGTGATTTCACCAAAATTTTTGCAGAAATTGCTATGCATGCATATGCACTCTTACAAACGAGAGTCACAGGTCTAATGATTGCAGAACTTTTTATTTTATGGAAATATGAGAGATAATTACTTTTAGTTCATGTTCTGTGAGCAATATGTTCCTGCACTTTATTATAGGAAGGGTTTGCTTATCCCAAATACAGGTGATTCCAGTTCATGTAACGTTTGAGCTGCTGATGCAAAGTAAAAGACATCACTGCTTTAAAGTCAAAGATGCATTTGTCTGACTCATAAAGATGAATTAATCTTTAATTCTAAAGTTTTCTGAATCAGTCCGAACCAGATTCATTTATCAGCGAACCAGGTTCAGAAGCAGGGCTCATTAACACTCCAGTAAATGAACAGACAGAGTATTGTTCCTCTGTGGCTCTTTGCCGGCTCACCTCTGCCTCTGCCTGCTTAATTAAAGCTTAATTGCACAGAATAAGAACGCAGCTCCTGCAAATGGTCCACATTTCTCTTTCCAGTCCACGCTGAGTCCAGTGTGTGTGTTGGGTGGGTAGGATATCTGGAATTTATCAAGTCGTTCAGGAAATGAGAGCCAAGCTTTACCTAACTCAGTGTGTGAGCAGGTACAAAACCAACATATGGGAGTGTGTGTTCACACATGAGTGTATGCACACTGTGGACACACCACACAGACACAGACACACACAGGAGATTTCGGCCCACCGTCCGTCATTTTTAATCAAGAATATGATCCCTCATCCCATCTGGGTTTTCTGACTTGGTGGGCTGCAGCTTGCACACAACAACACATCCGTTTATGAACACACACACACACACACACACAGATACTCACACACACATGCATATGCAAACAGGGACAGACAATCTGTGGGGTTTGCTGAAGCTGAGACCACCAACTGTATGCTGGGAGTTTTTGCATTAGCCATCACAAAGAGCAGATGGTACTGAACTTTCACATGCATATACAAGTTTTATCTTTGTGTCCAAAATGGAATATTTCAAAAAATAAAAGCACAAAATTGATGAGAGTGAATAAGGAGATGTGGTGTATTTTTTATCACAATAAATCCTCATAATTAAAACTATCATGAGTGTGTGTCTTTGTTCTCCTTCAGGTTGATTTTGTCAAGAAAATCCTTGTTCTGCTGTCAGAGGTCTCCTTATCACATCAGGATCCCCTCCACTCACTCATTGAATTGGCTGCTGCTGCGTGTGTGTGTGTGTGTGTATATCCATGTGCATGTGTGTGTACAAGGACAGAGGTCAGTATGATAACATTTGGTGGACCACCTGCCGGGAATCTCAGTTTGCTAAATACAAAGTCTCATCTAACATCTATATGTGTGTGTGTGTGTGTGTGTGTGTTTGGGGTTTTATTATTTACCTGAACAACTGAGGTGCAAAAGTATTTGATTACTGATAATGTTATAGGACAAGGAATTGTGTGAAGAGACACAAAACATGGTGGGAGAAGAAGTGTGTTGTGAATTTTTACTGGCACAAGTAGATCACACAGACACAGAAAAGCACAAAAACGCACTCTTATAAACACACATCCTCTCATCCCACTTAAGATTATGTTTCACTGCCACAACACACAAAAACCTAAAAACACGGAAGATCAAAAGGAACCAATTTAAAGAGGCAAATTTATAAAAGCCATCTCCATTCAAACTGATTTGTCATCTTTCCTTATGACAGGAACACACACACACACACACACACACACACACACACGTCACCTCTGCTTTTCATAAGCTCAGCACTAGAGGGAAAGTGTTACTATTGGACTGGACATTAACAAGTTTCACTACCAGCTCACTGCCTCATAACCTGAAGGAGGTGGGTGTCTACATCATTAGCTTTAACCAGCTAACATTGATAGCATCTCACAGGGTGGTTCATTCACAAAAACACTTACATATGAAGAGAAGAAAGAAGAAGAAATGAAGAAGATGTTAAAAAGATGAAAGTTTTGGAGTTCTTATCCAGAAGAGAGTCTAAAATAGACAGTGTATTTGTCCATTTGTGTGTATGCACTTGCGGTGTGTGGATGTGTGTGCACGTGCCTCGCAACCAGAGGAATTTTAATTGTCTGAGACAAAAGAGGACTTAATTTTTTCCCAGTACATCTATCTTTCACTCCTTCACTCTCTATGCTTCTTTTTTTTTTCGCCGTCTTCTCTTCCATGAAACAATAAAATCGTCTGGCCTCTAAGTTATGGAGAGCTTTTGAAGTGGCTGGAGGAGCCAGTAAATTTAGTGGGCACCTTTGGGAGCCGGTTCAGTGGTGCAGTGGCTGTACCTATATTTCATGTGTTCACGTGCACGTGCCTGTGCGAGTTTGTGTGTTTGCATGTGCACGTGTGCACACAAAAGTCCCGGCTGTGCCTTTTTTCTGTGTGACACAAATGGGCTTGGTTGGATTTGGATTTGGTGTGTACACGTGCATATGTGTGCGTTTAAATGTTGGTGTGTCTTTCTGTTTCATAGTCACGCTGATTTGTGGCAGCCCACATCAGGTTTCCCAGGACGCCGTAAATCTTGCTGGACAAACTGCATTAGAGATAGATACGCATGCATGTGTTTGTGCGAATGAACTTGCATGAGGCGTGTGTGTGTTGTGTGTCTGCGGGTCGTCTGGGCCGTCTCAGACCATCTGTGGCCAACCACTGCCCCTTTTTTCTGCAGTGTATCTGGTAGCACTGATGCTGGGGGCCTTTGTTGGAGATCAGCCTGTACACTGAATCTGTGGCAGAGGCAGACGATGAAACCAACTTTTATCTGTCAACTTCTGTGTTTTTTTCACAAAAAAACCCAACATAAGCGCTGAGGGAAGCAAAAGTTTACATTTAAATGACAAAATTTTGATTTGTATTGCATGTTATGAGACAGATTTAAGTGGTCTTTAAACTGTAAGTTGCAGAACGTACATTAAATGCTTTGTGGTGTTTTAAAGTGCAGTGTCACGAGGCGAGCAGAAGGAGCACAACCTTTCGTTTTTTGACGGCGTGACTTTTTTGAGGTCAGCTTGCTGCGTCTGGGCCCCGGCCTATTTTAGACTTGTGACTTGATCCTGTCTTTAACCCCCCCAAACCTCCATATGGCCAAGTCATACAGGGGTAATGGCACCACCAAAACCTTCTGCCTCACTTTCTAGACTGTAATACCGTAGCTCCATATAGCTTTTTTAGCCGTAGCTGGTCTTATTATAGTTAACAAAAACAAGCACTTGCTAAACTAAGTGACCAGTGTGTCTGATGAAGGACTGTGAAGGCTCATCAACAACAACATGAAAGTTAAGCAACCCAATACCATTTAGTGACAGAGGATCCCAGGTCAGCTCACGGATCATGTTTCTAAGAATAATGGGGTTGGAGCTGTGATCTCCATCTGAAGAAAGAAAAAAAAAAGGTTTGCTTTTAATCCAGAATCATATCGCCAAATATGAAGAAGACGTTATTGTATCCTGTCACTCAAGAAGTTATTGTAATGCAATTCAAGCCATCCAAGTTAACCAGCACAACAGCGAATAAATCTGTTCACACTTGCTCAGTGGCACTGCAGCAAAGACGTATGGTTGTCTTGGTTTACTGACCCTTTGACCTCTGGATTTAGCAGCTCTTCCAATCTTCCAACCAAACGATTGGCATCCACCAGATCCATATGATAATTCTGCTGCACTGCACAAACCAAAAACCAAGTCTCCATTCATCCATCCTCCATAACTTTAACCATCTAAACAACCATCTGCTGCTTTCTCGTTCAGAATTGCTCCTCCTAGATCTGCAAAGCCGATACACTCGCAAACGTTTGTGCTGAAATAATGACAAGTCATCTTTTAAGCAATATTGTTTTAAATCCTTCTTCCATCTCTCTGTTGTGTTTAAGTTTACTAATTTCATATATAATCAAAAAGCATTTGTAATACACAGCAGCAAAGTCAGTATTTAAAGTTAGACGGACAGGAAAGAAGAAAAGATGTGGACACACTGATATAATAAGCAGCAGGAGGGAAATTAATATCCTTTATAAGAGTTTTTTCTGCCTCTTTCTGCTCCTGTCTCTCCTTTTTCTTCCCCTTCAACCCCCTCTACCTCTCTGTCTCTCTCTCTTTCTTTCTCCTTTGCTCTCTCAGTTTTCCTAGACACCTGTGCAGGTCTAGTGTTTCAGCCGAGTCCCTGAAAAATAAATGTGGAGCTCCAATCTCTTAATCCACTCGGCTCCACGCAGCCACGTCACATGACACCGCCACGGCCGTCCTGATGCCCAGACAACACTGGAGGGAGAGATTGTTTTGTCTGTGTGTGAGTGTGTGATGTGTGTGCATGTGTGTGTGCGTGTGTGTGTGTGTTTGTTTTTGAGGCAGCTCAAGGAAGAGAAATGAACATGAAAGCGCACGAGTGCTAGCGTAAACTGGGGCCTGTGTTTGCATGTTAATATAAACCGGTAGTTGTTCTGAAGTCGGGAAAAAGGAGGCAGACTGATCGTTTTTCATTCAAATCAAGGTCTTTGGTCCACTGTATGTGTGTGTGTGTGTGTGTGTGTGTGAGTGTGTGTGTGTGTGCATGTGTGTTTTGGGATGATACCCTATCCACAGCAATCAGTCTGACCTCCACTCTGGAGTGAACTGCTCTCAATGATTAATGGATCTGCCTCCGTGCTCGGTCGCCAAGGCAACCCGAAACCTGATAGCCCTCAGGAATTCGCTAGCTCGCCCTCAAAGTTAGGCTGTGTGTGTGTGTGTGTGTTTTTGTGTGTGTGTGTGTGTGTGTGTGTGTGTGTGTGCATGCGTTGCTAGGCTGTGGGTGGGAGACAGAGTGAGGCTAAATGCGACTCTTTGGAAAGATGGAGTCGGTTTTGGTTCGGATGGCAGAGGAGGAGGGAGCGAGGTCTGATGCAGTCAATGAAACAGAGCGAAGAGAATTCAACTTCATTTAGTTCTTAATTGTTTTTCTTGCAGTTATGAAGCATTTTGATGAGCTGTCAGTCTAATCACATGTGTCTAAAGCCCTTTGTCTCAAAAAGTAAGCTGTGTTATGTGTATTTATGTGGGTATTAATACGTCTGTTTGCAGAAGCTCGTCTGAGACCCTTCGTCCATCTGAACACACTGATGAGTAAATCCATGTTAACAAGATGGCGGCTCTTCAGCTGAAGTGCCGCTGCCCAGCTTGTGGACTGTACACTTGACAGAAAGAACTTAACACTACGATGTTATTTTTAAAGGGCCACTTAACACCTTATTGATCCGGAGACTGTGGGGGCTCATCAGACCAAAGCTCAGTGTCGGTGTGGTGTACTGTACATGCAGCACAGTCTGATACAGATCTCTGAAAACTTTTCACTTTTTAACCCTTTCTAGTCAGCAAAGGAAGTTTCTGCATTGGAGGCAAAATGGTGCAGCAGCTCTGTGGTTGTGGTGAAGTTATTAAAACCCTCAGAATTCAGTGTTTTTAATCTGCAGAGCTTTATGTGTATGATGTTTGACATGTTCGAGGTCTCAGGCTGTTAATCTGTTCTTCTCTAAAATTAAAGTCTGAGTATCTTTGGTGTATCTGGACCTACAGAGTGTGTGTGTGTGTGTGTGTGTGTGTGTGCAGACAGTATCTTGTATCATAGCCATTGTGATATTTGAAGGATGAATCTGTGGCAGGAAACCACACAGACATGCACAAACTCTGCTCACTGTACCTACCATGGATGGAAATACCATCCCTGCAGTGTGTGTGCATATGTGAGTGTGTGCGTGTGTGTGTGTGTGTGTTGAAGATTAAGAGAGAGAGAGGGAGAGGGAGAGTGAGAGAAAGTACTTAACATATGTGCATCTTTGTGTCATTGGATGGAAATCCTATAAGTGTCTTAAAATCAGGTACTTGATTCTGTGGTTTCTGAGCTTTGTATCATGGTGATGAAACACTTCCACTGCAGGCTTGTGAATTAATTTCCTCCTCTTTTCCTCCTTCTTCGTCTTTTGAAAACTTAACCCCTATCTAACACTGTGTGCAACCAATTTTCCTATGGAATTTTGGCTAAAGGAGAGAATTCTTTAAAACAAAGACATTCGGTCATTAACGTGGCTAGACTTAAACTGAAATAAACTTCTCTTGTTTGTACACAAGACACATCTCTATGGTTATAATTTTAGGGGATTACAAGCATGCATATTTCCCAAAGAGATTAGAAATCTCTCGTAAAAAGTAACAAGCTAACTAAAGCCGTCTGATTAGGATTACTTTGATTAGTTCAACATGTTTAGTGTGTTGTGTTTTTGAACTGACAGATGCTGGTCGGACAGTGGTGGCGTTGGAGTTTAAAGTCTGTGTGATTTTATGTGTCACTGTCTGGATTAATGCGTATGTGCTGCGTTACGGACGCAGCGGGGGTATCTGTGACGGAGGGTCAGGTGTGTAAACCTAGCCTGACCTGGTCTGCTGTGGCCCTCCAGGTCCCTGAGCATACACACACACACACACACACACACACACACACACACACACACACACACACACACACACACTGTGCTCTTATTCCTTGTTTCTGGCAAAGTTTCCTGTGTTCTCACTCTGGTTAAGTCTATCTGACAGGCTGCTGCCCCACCAAAAGGATGCTGCTGTTAGTGCTGCTTTTGTTAATGTTTTTCTAACGAGACAAGTCAGCAGGCAAAGTGATGTAAAGAATTGTTTTCTCACATCAGTACAATGCTAAAACTGAGACATATGGATTTTCATTTAGTGTGTGCTCTGACTTAAGCATTAACTCAGTTACTTTTCAGTTAAATTTTAAACAATAATTTCTCTCACTGGAAAAATACTGAAATAACATATAATTTCCAGTCACAATATAAGCATCGAGTATTAAATGCTAGAAATATGCCAATTTTTATTTATTTACAGAAAATGAATTAATAGGAGATTGTTGTAAAATAGATTAATCTCAGTGTAGACAGTCTGTAGGAATTCAATTTTTTTAATAAATAAAATTGGTGAAAATGTTTTATTGAGTTTAGAAGTTTTCTGTAACAGGTTGGGAGACATTCTGTGACTTATCATATTAAAGACACCTTCAGTGTCTCATACAGTACACCAGGCAGTAATACAGACATTCAATAAAGTTGAAACATCACACTGATGAAGCACAGGTGTAAAATTCAATATAATTTCTTTCATGTACTGTTGATGTAAGTGCACAGGTAGTGTTTGCCAGATTTAATGCCAAGAAAACATCCAACATCTGTAAAAACTTTGAGTCCATAAACATAGAAACGTTCTTAATGTCTGACCAAGTGACCTTTAAATTATCTTCTGATGTTGACATGCTTTTTTTTTTATTTGGGTGTGACTCTCGAAGCAGGTCTCTCAGCCTGACATATGTAGTGACTGTGTGGCTGCATGCAAGGTGGCCTGTGTGTATGTGAACCAGAGTCAGACGGAGTTCAAGCTGACATGCCGTCCAGTGTTTCCAACCAGTGAGGCAAAAGCAGCAAAAATGTTAAATCATAATGGAACATCTGACACGTCCTCTCATCTAACATAAAGACATATTTGTCTTCACTCAGGAAAGAGCTGAGTCTCCAAAGTCCAGTGAAAATGTTTGTTTGGAGGTGAGAGTGTGTGTGTGTTTAGGTATAATATGATAATTGAATGTGACATTAAAGGTCTCGGCCGTTTCTGTAAACTAGAGTTTCTCAAACTGTGAGGCCGCATGGAGCCACTGCAGGTGGGGCGAGGACGACCGAGGGAAAAATATGGAGTGAAACTAAGTTAAAATAATACGATTCATGAAGGAAAAATAAACCAAAAAAAAAAAGAGAGTTTGCTGGTGCTATTTTGCTGACCTTTATTTTAATAAAAAATTAACTTGGATTAGAGAACTCAACTTTATTTATTAGCTGCTTCACCTGTCATAGTAAATGATTGACAATATTTTTTAAGTGGGGGGGATGTAAACTTTTTTGACTTCTGAAGGGGAACAGGGCAGAAAAATACTGAGACCCGCTGCTTTAAAATGATAGCCAAAGAATTTGTAACAGCTTAGCGGACGGGACAGCGAGTGAGGAGGAGGATGAGTTTTTTGTTCATATGAGTGTGAAAATCAGAGGAAATAAAAGAAAACATGAAACTCACATTATCTGTCACAGCTCGCTCTGACTGCGCGGTAACGAGCCTGAGCCAATCAGTGATTGGACCTGTCATTCGTCGATGAACGGCAGAATGGTATTTAGTTCGGTGGTATCATGTTTAACTGCGTCTGTCAGTCTGTCTTTCACACTCTGTGGCCTGATGAGCGGCTGAAATTAGTCATAATCACAACACTGACGTCTCTGTCTCCTATGACACCGCGGCCCTGTGTCCTCCCAGTTTAGGGTGCCGTGTATTTATGTCAGTGTGTACTTTGTGGCATTTTGTATAATGTGCGGCCATACATACATGCCTGTGGGTGCATACGTATATGTGTGCAGCGGTGAGCATGGGCTCTTAAAGAGGCAGGCGGGGGGGGAATTACTGAAGAGCACCTTTTACCTCTGTAAGGTCACAACTACGTTCACCTTAAAGGCGTCTGAGTCAAAGCTGTATGTTTCTTCACTAATCTCATTGAATAAACAGATCCAACAATAAACTGACCTCACTAGCAAGTAATACCAGTTTATGCAAAGACTAACTGAGCTTCTCTCTCTTTTCCTTGGAGCTCTTGTAATCTTGTAATCCAAAAATCACACCAGTAAGCCACAAAGTTGCACCAAATGACATGATTATTCACTGTGATTAATGAAGGCTCCAGAGTTTATTTAGAGTTAATCCCATTTAACAGCCGTGCATCATGCATTGGCACAAATACTGCTGTAAATGATCACTAGAAAAACAAATGATAACTGAAAATTGTCCTTAGTAATTTTATATTTTAATTCATTTTAGTAAAGTTTTCACAAAATTAGTGTCCAGCAATTTAGTCAAGTATGTTACTCAGTTGTTGTTGTTTTTTTTAAATAAAACCGTTTATGTGTCTCTTCTTTTTAACGTCTTCAGTAAAAATGAGTGAGCTTGGAGTGCTGCAGACGCACTGGAGACGAGCGCTGAGGAAGAGGCTCACCCATCGTTTGTTTGTTTCTTTAATAAGATTTGTTGACAGTGACAAGAATAAAAAATAAGTAAGTCACAAAACATCACTTGAGCTAAACCAAAGGAACATTTTGGCCAACCACAAGTACATTTGTGCCAACATGGAAGTCACTCAGACCAATTTAGTGACTCCTTATAGTGAGATTGCGGAAAAAATAAGCGCTGAATCGTCCCTTCATGTACAAACAGATTCTCACTAAATAAAGATTTTCTAAAATGATCACTTTGATTAGAATATGAAAAACAGAGGTATCAGCTCACTGTGTGTGTATGCATCAATTGTGTTAATACATGTACCTTTAAATGTAAAAAAATCATGGGTGAAAACATCTGCATGCATGCACATGTGTATCCTTGCATGTGTGTATAATGACAAGCCTGACAAAATGAAAGGCAGCGAGCGGAGCAGGGTTCAGTGCAGGCCAGACCTCTAGCCCTAATCAGGTTACATGATTAATGAGGGGGGGAAATGGGCTCATGTTGTATTAAGAAAATGTGTGTTTGAACCCAAAGCGGCGGGTATCAGCAGCCTAATGCATCAGCCATCGACTGGACACCTGAGATCTACGGTCTGCTGCGCTGTTAGCTGTTAGCTCCATCCCAGCGGAGGGACGCTGCATCGATTCTCCTAAACCTCCTTCTCGTCCACTCACTTTCTTCCTGTTTCACTTTTTTTCCCCTTCATTTTCTTTTTTGTTTCTCAATTTATCCTCTGTGTCCTTCCACGTCTTTCTTGCATTTCTTTAACACCTTCTTTGTTTCATTTAATTACACCCTTTCCTGCTTCTCTTTTCACTCTGCTCTTTTGCAGATCCTTAATCTGTCTTCCTCCTCTTTCCTTACGTCCGCTCTCCGCTGCCCAACACCCTCACCGGGTTTGCACACACTGCACAATAGAATCAGTGTTTTCTGTGTCTGTTTTTTTGCCACTGTGTGATTTAAGTTCATTTCTGGCATTAGAGCGATGGCCAACACTCAACCCTCACAACATAAACATTAAACGGTCATTTAATCTTTGTGACTCGTGGCACCACAGGCTTGTCCGATATATTAACTAGCACTGCCTCCTTTAAAAATGACTCACGTCCAAGTGTGTGAAGCAGACTACAGCAGCAGGAGCACTACATCCTGGCCTGGTTTCCATTGCAAGACAAAGGTTTATTTATTATTAATGTCAGCAAGTTTTTATATATATAAAAAAAAAACAAAATCAAAAATTATTTGATGGTTTTCATGTCAAAATAAGGCTTCACTCCAAAAGCAGAGCTCCAGTTTTACACAGTGACTGACACATTTTTACTCCTAGCCAAGCCGACTAAAGGTAGCTGTTGTGTTTTTGCTGGGAGCCAATTAGACGGCCTGCGTGGTTCTTTGAAGCTTACTGTATCTTGACACTCTCTGGGGAGGTGAGTTGTTATGTGCACAGTAGCTGCAGGAGCTGATGAGTGATTAGTCTGGATTGAAACACAAACACGGCCAAACCAGAGTTCTGCTCATTTTCCCCTTAAAACAATATTCAGTTTTTTATCTTATCAGCAGCAGCGAGGGCTCTAAATTGCGGTGTCGCATTAATAATGTTTGGATTTATTTTTGTCTCTGCTGTGTTAAAGTGGCTGCTGAGTTTTGTGCAACACAACTGTAGTGAGCAAAAAGGCCAAAATGTCACATGGATCAAAGTTTCAAAAAATTTCCTTTGGGAAGCATCAGGTGCGTTTTCTTTGACATTTAAAAAAAAATACTTTTTCAAAATGTAAACAGTGCAGAAATATAGATTGAAAACAGGATACAAAGATGTTGTGACACAGACAAAGTTGATTTTTTCCTCCTTGCGGTGTCATTTTCTCTGAGTTTACTCCCATGTGAATAAGCCAGATTTATGAATAATCAGTGCGCAGTGTGTGTTTGCTCTCCTCAACTGAACCATCATCTCCAATGAGATCGTTTACTCTGAAAAGTTTAGTTACTGACTCTAACAAAGTATAAGGCGTTCATTAAAACAAAATAACCTCCGGCTCAGACAATCAAAGCAATAAAGCAGACTGGATAAATAAATAAATGAATGAAATGAAGATCATGGAATCTAGACAGAGAAATGGCGAAGAGACCACAAGAAACCCTTGAGATATGGAAACAAACCTGCAATATATAGACAAACAATTAGCCTACCAAGTCATCAGTAAAGATGATTCACTGTTGCAGCGCTGCGCCCTCGTGCACACACATACGTGCACACACACTCACCCGCTATGGACTCTGCAAAGACAGCAAGGAAAATATCTGTGTTTTGAAAGTATTACCAGTCATATTTTCATATTTCTTTCCCCCCGCCGTTATAATTTTCTCCCCTGTCAAACAAATCAAAATGCCAGGACCAAACGGAGGCTGAGGGAGCGGCTCAGATTTTCCACTGTCAGGTTCACAAACGCGCTGCTCTTACAAACAGGCTCTGTGCGAGGAGACATGACCTATGCACGTTTGTGGATCCGTGCACTCTGACTGTGCATGTGTGCGTGTGTGCATGTGTGTGTTTTTCAGGTTAGTAGGAACAGGATGGCTGGTCCTCTTTGAACTGTTCTCCTCTCAGACAAAAATAAAACTGTTAGTTCCAATCATCATTAAATTATTATTTGATGATTTTGAGAGTTTTTCTCGGCTCAAATTACAGCATTTCGATTCAAATAACTCAGATTATTGTGATTTAATTAGCTGTTTGGAGGGTAGCACTACTGTAAAGAAAACTGTAGAATTAAGAGGTTAATATTTCTGTGCTGTAGATTGACATTGCTGACTTCTTTAGAAATCCTGATTGATGCTCAGTGTAATGCTGCGTGAGTGTTTGTATGATGTGGTTGAAATGTAGTTTAGATTTCATGACAAGTGATTGTGTCTGGGCCGCAGATGTTTAACCACTTCAATATCGGACTTTTTCAACCCATTCAGTCACTGCAAAGAGCGAGTGTGCAACAAATGAGACATTTAACATTTAGGTTTAAACATATGAAATGAAAAAAGGAGGGGAAAAGGATTTTTAAATCCCAAAGCTTTGTAATTCATGATATTATAAGGTCAAATTAAATCCTCTACACTGTATAAAGGCGTTGCTCTGCCACAATAGACTGAAACTAAATACATCATGGTGAAAAAAGAAAAAAAAAATGGGATGATGAAGCAAGAGTCCATTTCATCTCCCAAACAGGATGGCCAGCAATCCGCCGCCTTCTGGTTACATTTCCCCTCGGAGCGCCATCCGTCATCAAAGGGTCAGGGGTCGGGAGATTCATCAAAACAGTTTGTGCAGCGTGAGGTACACAAAGGAGCCTCTCAGGATTAGAGATGGCCTGCTGTGTTTATGGCTGTCTACATTAAGACCTATCCCATCGTCACCCGGCCCTGCTTGGTGTGAACTCATCAACCATTCCAATGGGCTGACATGGCGAACCGTCACATACACAGCTTTTCACGCTGCACTCCCTTTCACTGGAGTTTCACACGTGCACAAGAGGCGGGAAACAGTAATAAGGTACTTTTGTTACAATCTAAAGTCCTGCTAATTTTTATGTACTTCTACTCTGTTTTTTCTTTCATTATTCGGTATTAACACCTGCTGAGGTTACTAAAAAGGGGCAGAGCTGAGGATTAAAGAGATTTGTTGCAGCATATTAGAGCAACACAGAACCTCAGCAAGATGGTCACCATTTAATTACACTGATACAATTTATTACTGTTTCTAAACTCTAAAAGTGATCACTTTGTATCGAGCTGTGAAACTCAAACGTTTTCTGCTTTATGCTTTGAATAAACTTGTAAGGATTTTTTTGTCTTTATTTGTAAGATTTCAAATTCTTTGTTTTTCCGTCTCAACTGAACTTTATTTTACTTCAAAACCGGCTCTTATTTATTGTGGCTAAAATGATGGAAAAGTACACAAAAATGTGCAAATCCAGCTTATTGTCATCAGTCCTTTTGGCAGCGTTTTGCCAGTGTTATTATCAAAGTGAATGCAGTAGTTGCTTTATAGTTTGGCCAGGATATCTAATCACATGGTACTCATCCACAGACTGTAGTTGATGCCTATTGTGTTTGACGTGCGTTGATTGCTAGACAGCTGGTGTTGGAAGAGGAACTTGCCCCGAGCATCCGAGTGGCCTGTTCAGCACATTATTTCAGTTTTCATATTTTTCTTTAATATGACGTCTGTCTGGGCTTGTGCATCAAAACTCCACAATGGAAGTTCCCAAAACCGTCTCCATGATGAATTTTATGACAAGCGTAAGTTTGGTTCACATGCCGCTCAGCAGTGAAAAATCTTGCTTTGACAAAATGGAGTCCATATATCTCTCCGCGCGTCTCCTTCCCTTTGCGCTCCGGCCTAACGATGGTGCTGGCTCCATTAGCTGATGTTTGGACACCTGTAGGGGCTCGGGACTCAACGAGGAGGGCTGTCAACGAGGGGCTTTGGTAAATCGAGAGATTATCCAAACAGTGGGACACTGGTTAATAAAAACAAGCCCCCCGTTCGCTGCATTAGCACTGCATTAGTGCAGAGGGTACAGGGAATGGAGACCCCGGGGGTCTGAGTGATGCACAGTCCAAAGCTGTTAAAGGGATCTTCTGTAAATTATTAGTGATTTATTGCGGGCTGTATTTATTAGATTAGTTATTGGAGTGTTTCTTTGTTTGGGGAAGCTGAGAAAGGGTGCAAAACTCTGAGATGGAGGCATCCGTAGGATTGGAAAGACAAAAGTTAAATGGGATAAAAAAAATCTTATATACTGTTGTTGTACTTCATATACGAGGGAAAGTTCATTTAAATGAATTGTTAATTATCTGATTAATGAGGTTTTGAGAGCTACATGGAGGGATGCAACAGAACAATTTGTTAATATCTGTTTCAATTAAGGAGCTTGTTATTTATTTATTTCTGTTAATCAGTTGAATTTATGTCTTTGTTATATTCTCAAAATTTGAAAAAGGAAGTTATTCTAACGCAGTTTTCTCAAAAATGGACACACCTGTATCATATTTTACTCAGGGTCATTTTTTCAAACTAGCAGAGTCTAAAACAATGCTAGTTGAAACTGGACTCAGTGTATATGAACAAAAGATACAATATATCTTTATCATACAGATGCATGAGGAATTTTAAATGCCAACCCTATCTCATTACAAATGCAGAAAAAAATCTTCCACAGAAAGTGACAAACTAATTATTAGGAAGCAGCTTGTTTTACAACCGGCTGATTATTCAGAGTGTGTATGTGCACCGTTGGTGTGCAGGGCCAGAGAATACAGTGAGCGCAGTATATTCTCAGCCGCTGTACAGCAGCCTCACTCAGGGTGTGTGCGCCGGTCATGGGCATAAACTTCAATTTCTGGCCATGACATTTATTAACTCCTACAAATACGACAGCTGCTGTTTTTTTTTTCTCAGGGCACGGAAAATGAAATCATCTAATTTCCTTCGCATAACCTTGGGTTTTTTGTGAAGTTTCTCAGGGGTGAATTAAGGGAAAGGTTTCAATGCATTAAATCATTTATTTACACAGTAAAATGCCTCCTTTTCCACCAGTGACCAACACAGTGTGGGTGCCTTAACACACTGTAATCCATTTATACAGTCAGTTATAATATGGGCAAGGGGTTAAGGGTTTAATTTAAAGCAAATTAGATTGGCTAAAATAAATCTGCTTCATGTTACGGACTAATATATGCAAAGTTCTCACTGTCCTCACGCTTAACTTTTAAACATTTTCAGAGCTTGTGTGTCAGATAAAAAGTCTCCAAAATAAATACATTACATAAATGAATTTATTTGAATATTTAAGATCTGCAAATAATACCTTTGCATATATTGTATGAGCAGTTTTTTTAATGCCATACAAAGCGAGACGGTATAATGCCATTAGGGTATAATAGCTGGTCTCTGAGGTGATGAGGACACTGCTGGCAATAAGACTCAGAGAGAGAGAATTTGCCTTTTATTAAAAACTGCTTTGGTAAATTCATTATCTGACTCTATTAGCTCACCAGAGTGGGAATAAACTACTGAGGAGGTACCACAAAATGCCTCAGGCAAATGTGTTTGTGTGCTCCGTGTGCGTGTGTGTGTCCTGTTTTTTTTTTTTCTTTATCATGGCTCATAAACAACAGAGTCTGTTTAGATTGACTGCTATCAGTTACCTCAGCAGTGGCTTCGCTTACACCCTTTTAAAACCAAGAGATGATGGCTGCAAGATTATCCTTAAAGACAGATTCATGCTGATAAAGAGGAAAGATAATCAATTTATCTTGTGTTTGTAATAAATAATATTTTCTTTGCCCGTATTGAAACCAAAAAGTCATAAACTTGAAGACAGAACGTTTGTTTCTCACCGCAAACAATATGGTATGATACTAAAATACACGTATCTTGTCTTTTGTGTTGTCTACAGTTACATGTACCATATGTTCATGTTCAGACACACACTCGCATACATCGTGGCCCTTAGTGATCATTCATCAAAAATACACATCCAGTCATTTATATCAGGGGAAACAGGCAATCCTCGGCTCATCTTCTCCATCCTCCCATCCTGCTTGGATTTACAGCACAGAGTCCATCTCAGCCGCTGTACATCCACTCATCTCCCACCACTTTACACTCTACCAGCCTGTTTTTCTTCATAGCCCATAATAATCCCCCAAAAAGCCTCTCCGGGTATGTGTTTCCCAACTCTCAGAGCTGAAACACAATGGCAGCTCAGCAAGAAGTGCAGGCGAGCAGAGGAGATCAGTCAGTTTGATGAATGCATACACATCTGTGGGAGATTTCCTCTGCAGATAACATGTACACTTACTGGTTTTTAGGTTCTTTCTTTCCTACCACCCCCCCAGCTGCTGCTGCGAGTTAAATATGTATCTTAAAGACGACATTTGCTGGGGTTTTGGACTGTTTTGTTTGAGAATAAAATACTGCCGGACTTCATGAATATTAACAAAGAAACCGAGTTAATCCTGACATCGAACGTGCACATTTCCCTGATGTGAGCTGCGATAAAGGTGTTGACACGCTCACGATCTGCGGCTTGTAACAACACTGATCTAGGAACTTCGAGCGTATTGCTGTTACAGTCAGCTTCGGAGTAAATGCAAACAATCCCTCAGTAAATGTAAACTAAAAGGTTACGCTTTTAACAAAGCATGTGTCAGTTTGAGTTTGTTTTGTCACGGCATCCAGCAGCACATAAGAGACACCCAATCATTTAATAACACAGGCAGAACAATGAAAGCCTTGTCTTTAAAAGTCACACCAGCCGCAGCCCTGACACAGAAACAAGGCTTTACGATGCTTAATTTAACCTCATCAACGTGTCTCCTCTGTGCTACTTTTTCCTCCTCTCTCCTTCGCTGTGACTGCGCTGCAGAGACGAGGTGAATAATTTGTTGGTGTGTCAGTGACAGTGGAGGTAGAAGCCCACAGGGGTTTAGGGACCGAACTGTGTGGGCCTATCAGGTTGCAGTATTGACCTGAGATCTGGCTTGAGTTGTAAGAGAGAGCTCCGAATGAGAAGAAAATCCATGAAATTAAAAAAATATATATCAGTCTGTGTGTTTGAGAAGGACAGAGAGGAACAGAGAGAGAGAGAAAAGTGCGGTAAATATTGTAATATCAGTTTTTATATTTGAGTGATTAAATTGCTTTTGTTTTTGTTTGTGATGGTGGGAGCTTAAGAGACACAGCAGAGGAAGGAGAGAGAAGTTTAAACCGTCAGAAATACTTCTGCATTATAAAAAATGGGCTCTTTGTTTTGTTTTATTACTTGTAAAAAAAATTCCTTTTCATAAAGGGAAGCTGTAGATGATCGTGACAGTTGAGGTTGAATTTCTGCACCATGTTCATGCAAAAGGTTCATTACTATTCTGAGGTAAATAAAATATTAGTTTATACTCACAGAGACATATGACTAACATAAAAGTCAAGAATGATATAAAAGAAATATGCTGCTTAGGATAAAAATGAGATTAAATATAAAATATAACAAATGCTTATCCTCTGTGCAAAGTAAAGAAAGGCCAGGAAAGAGTTATTAATGCCTGCTTTTATGGCTGCAGCAGCACTTTGATTTGGACTCAGTATTCTTCAGATGATTTCATAAATTTTATGTCTGATAAAGTTCCAAGAAAGTTGCCTGACATTCTCTCTTTCTGCATTAATTCTTACTGCACTGAGCTATAACAAACTGGCTCCCCCAGGATGACGTCACACAAAACAACATGTACGCTGTCCTCTAGAAAAATGACTGATAACATAAGATTTAACAGAGCTGTGAAACATCTGTACCTGTGTAACACTGATGTAACATCAGTCTGTTAGAATGCAGATTCTGCTTCACCGTCACACTCGACAAATTTATGGCTGCAGTCACTTCTTTGCTAGATGCATGTTACTCGCTCACAGCTGAGTCTTTATCTAATCCTGTCCATCATTCGGTGACACCTGAGTGGCATCCCTGCCGCAGATGAAGGCGGGACACTTTCTCTGAGGGCTGAGAGACCTGTTGAGCCAGATTTCAAACGGGCTGTTCTGCACAGCAGTCTTTCCCCGCTGTGCTCTGCAGCTCATTTGACCCCAATCCATCCATACAGCTGAGTTTCTCTGTTCTGATGTTTTACATTTACGTGAAGTCGTGAGACTTTAAACTGCCTCCAAAGAAAGAAACTCAAACACTGATTTCTACTTTATTTTTTCCTCTTTCTTTGGTGTTTTAAAGGACGGGACTTTGTGAGGCGACTGCCTTCCACGTCGGGGGCCGATCAGGAACAGATGGACGGGGTGATGACCCCCCCCGGCAGGGCAGAGCAGAGGCGCAACTGCCACTCAAAATCTCAGCGTGTGGATGTGTGTGAGTGTAGATTTGTGTGTCGGAGGACGACGGGGGGTTTTGTTATGGCTCTGAGGGTGCTAAGGCAAACGGGGTCCCCATGATACGAGTGAATGACACTCAACCAACATCTGTTCCTCAGAAAACTCTTTCTCACTCTCACTTCTCCACTAACGATCTCCCTGACTCGTTCCTGTCGTCTCCCTCTCCATCTCCTTCCAACACACACACAGAAACACACGCACACACACACCAGAGTTAGATGATCTTTTCATTTTACAGTAAAGCCGAGAGGAATGAAGAAATTACATTAGGGCAGAATAAGATACTCCATTTATGATGTGGCTCTTTGTGGGGTTCTCTGCATGGTTGACAGAGGAGGCTGCAGACGCCATTGATGCCTTTACCCTTCTCCTCTCCTTCCTCCCTCTGCACCCCCCCACCACACACACACACACACACACACACACACACACACACACCTCCACTCCTCCCTAGACGATCAGGTTTCTCTCTGTCCATCAGTGGGAGAGCGAGAGGAGAAGGAGGGAAGGAGGTGGGTTGTTCTGATCAATGACAGGAAACCAGACGATGGGAAGGGAAGACGTGAAACAGATAGGCCCCATAACCTGCCTACCTACCAGGATACCGCAACCCCTTCTCCTCTCTCTTCCCCTCCATCTATTTCTCACTCACATTCTGTGTTTCCACCACACATACAAACATGCGTCTGACCGCAAACATGCTGCAAAAGACACACGGCAGCACCTAGCACCCAGTCCGTGACAGGCCAACACACAAACACACACACGCACATGCACACACTAAGCCTTCTTTTTAGGCTGTAAGCAAACCTATTTACCTGCTTCTTATGGGAGAATGACTAAAAATATACTAAATTATAAGATATTTCGCTCTCAGCTTTATGCAAATTTCAAGCATATTGTTTTCCGTCTCCTGGGAGTTACACATTCCCACACATGAATACACTCAAAGGCACACAAACACAAACACATGCCTCATCAGAGATGCGTTTATTTAGAGCAGACAGACACAAAAGCTGTCTCGTTTGAGTTTATTAATTTGTGGAATTTTTATTGCCGTTTATTGCTGGCATTTTATGGTGGACAACACTGCTGCTCATTCCTCAAGGCACTTATTAGCAGAACGAATGCTCGCTGGTTATTTAACTCTACTCTTCTGGATCAAATTATGCAGTATTAGATCCTGGCAGAGTTATGAAACTAAAGCTGATAACACAATGGAAAACAGTGGAGGCCTCATGATATTAAAAGGCTCTGCTAAACATGATCTCACTGTTTCATGAGTGAGAGATTTTATTTGAAAATATTCCTCTGCACTTATGATACGAGTGTGCCGTTGCTGGTTCGATCTGGATGCATTATGTGTGTCCTTGTATACGTGTGTGAGGGTACATGCACAGTGTGTGTTTCTGATCTGTACGGTGCAGACTACTGAGCTTTCTTGCCACCCCGGCTAACTCTTAACTCCTGTCAAAACATGGAGCTTTAAATTGAATTAAGACTCCATGCTGAAGTCCCCACTGAGCCCCCCAACCAACGCCTTTTACACCGTACACTGCCCTGGAACACACACACACACACTCACGCACACACATGTACATGCATTATGTCTCACAGACCTTTTACATGCAAGTACAAAGATGCACATCAACACCAACCTTGGAATTTACACATAAACCATAATTAATTAGGACTAATAAAAGTGAGCATTGATTTAAGAACTAGCTTGAACTTGGTGAACACACACACACACACACACACACACACACACACATAGAGGGGAACTACCAGAGAATATTTTAAGTAGGATGAGGCCAGCTCAGCCTTGAAACTCTGTCGCTGTTAATTCGCTGCAGCTGAAACAGAGACAAAGATACCTTTTCAGTGTCCATAATGCTGGTGAGAGCTTTTGCCAAATTCAGTCTCTGGATTTTCACCACTGTTATGCAGTTTTTGAAATTATGTTTGGGTGGTTAGTTGAAAGGAAATGCGTGTACTGATGGAGGAGTGCCCAGGAAGTTCAGATTAGATAAAAATAGGTTCTTTTTTTCCCTTTTTTTTCTTTTTTTTCTTCTTTCAAAGTTTGTAATTTTAGCCCAGGCTGTCCTCACATATGAATCTGTACTGGCTATAATTTATGGTTTTTGGTTTTGTTTTATTGTATATTTCCAATTAATGCCATATTATATACAGCATCCATATTTGTCACATCTGTTAATGAAAAATTAGCCAAAAAACTAGGTATTTGGAAATAAAAGCAAAAAGTCTCATTGTGAAGCTACAATCAAGATGGAGTTATTTTAATTTTTGAATTACAGATTATAACCTGTTAGCACTGGATACATAAAACAAACTCACATATCAAAAAAGCATCGCTGATATTTCACATGACAGTATCATGCAGTGGCACAGACACATGTTGCCTAAAAAGCAGAGATATTAGTGAAAAATTTTACACACACTGAGCTGCTGTGTCTTTGTCTATGCTTTGTTATTTTCTGCTGCATAGGTGTCAATGTTCTGTGTTTTATCCAAAGACGACCCTCCAACCTGTTCTGCATGTTGTTGGCAGTCCAAGTTGCTCTATTAGAAATCATGTTAAAACAATATTGTCTAAGTGAGAAGCTCATTAATCATCAAGCTGACAAGAGCTCTGGACATTGTTGACGAGTAATGAGTGTGTTCCTAACCTTTAATACGTTTGGGCTGCTGCTAGTCAGGTGGATAATTAGTGCACAGATGATTGTAACTAAATATCCTGTGTGCCATCAGTTCTGGTGGTTATGAGGCATTTATTTAGCTGAGAGGGGATATAAAAGAGGGGAGTTTTGTTTTAGTTTTACAGTTTGAATATTTGTGTGATTACAACTGCACAAAACTTTGGCAAAGCAGCCAGGAAAAAATTCAATCATCCCCAGAATTTTGTGTGTGTGTTTGTTAGTATCCTTATTTGTGACCTCTGTGTTTTAAAATGTAAATAGTAATTATTTAAAAATTTTTTTAAAAACTGTAAATTAATTTATATTGAATGTATTTAATAATTAAAAAAAACATAGTGATAGGACAGTTAATTTTCCAGCAACTGCCCTGCTGTTAACATCCAACAACATATAAAACAACTTCTAATATTTAAGCATTAATTTTGCTTTGTGTTACACGACGTGACACATTATTAATGAAGGTTTGTATCGGCTGCATAAATTTATGAATGAGCTGCTGTTCTAGTCTGGCTCCTGCAAATGAGAGTTAAGTGGTGTGTGGGACGTAACCTTTGCTTGGGGGCTGAGTGAAAGGTTACTGCAGGGCATGTGTGTGTGTGTGTGTGTGTGTGTGTGTGTGTGTGTGTGTGTGTGTGTGTGTGTGTGTGTGCTCGTATGGTAAGTATTGAGCAAAGGCCACTGCAATGCAACCCAACACCAGCTCTTTGTCTGAGCAGCAGCTCACCAAGGTCTGCGAACCAGAGAGATTTTTTTTTCTTTTCCAAATGAAATTCTTTAGTAGTGTGTGGAATTAACATTTCAAATTAAAATTACCTGCTAAAATTATATGAGTTTACACTATTTCAAGCATTGATGATAAAATCAATTTAAAGCATTTAAGGTTTACTTTTCTCAAATTGTATTTTTTGCTTCTTCCTCTGACAAACATTAAAAAGTAAAATTTTCCTTTTTTCCTAATTTTAGGGAAAAAAATGACATTTATTTCAAAGTAATTCTTGTGTTAATGTAGCAAAGCCTGAGATGATAAATGCATTTCATCACTAACTATAAAATTCACAGGTTTAACGAGCTATGCAGGGTTTACAGTTTTTCCCCAGAGACAAAAACACAACAGAATGTAAAGGTTAAGACCAGAAAACCTCTGACATTTCACTCCTTTACAATTTATGAACCACCTGTCGAAAAAAAGAGCAGAGATTTAAGATTTGTCAGCATGAAGCGGCGTTTCACAGGCTGAAACACTGATAGTAAAAGAAGTAAAACACTGATAGTGTAGCTTCTAATTTTCTTAGGTTGTAGTCAGGAGTGTGTTACATTATCTACCATAAAATGTTTGCACATGAGGCTCCTTGTGTGTTTGTGTGTGTGTGTGTGTGTGTGCGCACATGTTTTCCATCCCTCCAGAGACATGGAAATTGTTTGTTGTGATATTGTAATGAAGCCCTCAGGCCTTCTTAAACTAATCAGCCTCTCTCTCACTCCGTGCACATGGATCAGTTGTCATGGCTGTGCGTGGGCAGGACAGTGCACTGAAGCACGGCGGCTGCCTTTTGGCCTTCGCCTGGTGTGACACGCATTCCCTGCCTTTCCTGCCTAACACGGTAGCATGCAGGCTGCCTATCAATCAAGCAGTCCGCTCTCCCTGTACGACCTCCAGCTGTTGCTTCTTGTCGCTCTGGACGTGATGATACATGAGCATCGTTTTAAGGTAATTAGGGCTCAGTCATGCCTCTAAAATGATGCCAATTCTATTAAAAGGCTTTTTATACACAAGTGACATGTTGCATCTTGAAATGTATCAGTCAGAAATCCAGTGAGATTGAAAGCTATTGAATTATTTTTAATCTTTTTCTTTTTTGTATGGTTTTAAAAAAATATTTGCAGAAGCAGGAATGTTAGTTTCCTTTTCTTAAATTCATAATTTTTTTATCCTAATTGCCAGACATTATTGCCTCCCATGAATCCCTGATCCTCATCCACACTTACAGTATGTGTCAATAAAATCATAAATTTGAGTTATGAATGGATCATTTTCAGGCAAGTTTACATACTTAATTGTAATGTGAGACAAAGTCAGAGATAATTAAGGAAATGTTTATTATAAATCAATAATTACATTCAATGCTAGTTTATATTAATGGTTCGGAATACTGACCTGTTTTTATCATTTGACTTTCATTTATTCATTGTGAGCATCTAGAATATAATATGATGTTGCACATTTACCAAAAATACTTTAAAAATTCAAAACTTAAAAAAATATATTTATCACAGATATACATCCAATGCATGTGTAAGTCATTGTAATTATACCACAGTCAGTGGTCAAAACACATGTTTCTAAACAGTTGTTCACCAGGATCATGTATGTAAGCAAGCAATGCTCACACACACATACATGCATCATGAACAACGTCTATCCACCGACCTCCTCTCAGCTTCCTGTAACTTCCTGTCCGAAGATGTTGCCGGCATCTTTGGCATATTTTACATACTCACTACATTTGTTTTCTGTTTCTGCATGCGTGTTACATACCGGACACATCTGGCATCTGATCTGACACACATACACATAGAAAAATGTCATGAAAATAAAAAGACTTAAACAAACATAAATGAACACAAAGACACAAAAGTCAAAGATCTTTGAAAGTGTTTCATGCAACGAAAATCTATATATAGTATGTGTGATTATGATTACAATGATATACTAGTTAACAAAATGAGCTTCTTCCTGCCATGGATCAATATTCTGATACAAAATAAACCGCTGAGGACAGGTCAGGTCAGCAGATTACCCAGTTTACAAACCAGATTATCCTCCAGAGAACGAGGTGAAAGCAAAAACAACACTGGTGTAAATTAACTCTGAGTGAGGAGTGTGGCATGCAGCATGTGTGGGGTGTGTATATGTGTGTGTGTATGTGTGTGTCGGAGGGGGGGATCTGTGAAATGCTCACCCGTATGATGATGATGATAACCATGATGACGGTGATGATTGGCTAATTACAGGCAGCTTGCATGTGCTGTGTAGAGCTTAATCTATGCGTGCGTGTGTGTGTGTTTGTGTACGGTGTGTATGCATGTGTCTGTACGTGTTGTTCGCAGGTTGTAGTGCAAAGGGAGTGGCCTGCAGTGGCTGTGAGAGGCGTGTAATATGTTTAAATAGGGCAAAGTAGTGTTTGGAGAATTGGTAATTGCTTACATCCCTTTCTGGCCATAGGAACACTGTCCAGATCTCACCCACCCTCAACCACACATATACACACAAACACACTCACACACACACCAAAACACATGCACAAAACACAATATGAGACCCAAACACTCTACACACAATTACACACTTAATGCCAGTGAGTCCCTCTGCCAATCAACATTCATCAATAGGAGTCGGCCAGTATTCACAGGACGCAGAGTTATATAGACAGTTTCAGTGCAAAATGGGATCTATAATTGTGACTGAAATGTGAAAGGCCACTTTCCTCTCTTCACATGGCTCTGTGGTCCTCACTGCAGGGCCAAAGCTCACCAGAGATGATCCCCATTGCCCTCCACTGGTTGGCTGAAGCACAACCTGGATCTCCTCCCACCCCAAAATAAACCACTGCTGCAATTTGTGGGGAAAACAAAACATCTAGTATTATTCTTATTTGCAACAACCTATGGTCTAAATGTCTATATTTTCTCTATGGAGGTCAATGTAATTGTGTCATTAGGGAGCATCTAGCAGGGAATGCATGTTTGATCCAGTTCTTGGTTTGCAGTGTCATGACCATAGAACACAAAGTGAGGTGTCAGTTTTTCTTTTGCGCAACTGTGGAACTCAAAAACCCATGTGTACTTTGTCCCTGGTAAAATAAAGTCTGTCCTGTGAAAAATGCAAAGAATCTTTACATCAGCTCTTCACAAAGCTGCTGAATGAGTATTGATTCTAAGCAAACTGTAAATATAAGAGACAGAGTTTGGTTGGATGGTTTCTCTGTATCGAGACAAATATACACATTTTGCACAAATTGTGTGAAATGCACAAAAAAAAGCAATAAGAAAAAATTACGCTCTACACAAAAATACTACATTAATATAATTAAATGATATGTAACTGAGCTGTACAGCTGAGCATCAGCCTGCTTCTTCTAAAACCATGCCTCTCTCTGCACAGCAGATTACACCTTGGCAGCGAGTAACACAGTTAATTACCCCTGATAGCCTCTTCTGTTCTGGATTATCCAGCTCTCTGTTCCACAAAGGTCAAATTTGTACTCGTCAAAAGATTGACGTGGGTTTACTTTCACCCCTGCCAGCAAATCCAATGAAATTAATTCATTTCCTTTTGAAATTTCACTGTTTTAAATGCTATTGAGATCAGTGCTGTTTCACCACACATTTTCACACTGTGTTTGGACACGTTTTGTGCTGTTTATGCACGCATGACGTAGGTTGCCATTTATGATTAAAATAAGACTGATGGTGTTTTTACATTTTAAATAACTTTGCAGCAGCTGTAACATCTTTTTTACAGCAGTTGAGACAAATTCGTAGATATAAACATTCAGGAATCCTGAAAAAAATGATTAGTCTCTTTGATGTTACCAGAATCTTACAGTTACTTTTTGTGTGTTATTGCAGAAAATTAAGGAAAAAATTTTATGCTTCAATTTTACGAAAAATAAAAAAAATTTATGCATAGCTCAAACAATCAAATGATAATGAAAAAAATGTGTAAGTTCGGCAAAATATAATTTTCAAGCAACATATGTGAGTTTTTCTTTTTTTGGGTGAGAAGGTCAAAGGAGGCATCAAACTCGATCCAGGACTGAGTCTTAAACTTGACTTTCCACTGTCTCCCCTTTTTACCAGCTCTGGCACTTACTGAAGTGAGACATCGAGTCGTGACCACAATACCACATTTTGCGTAAGAGGACCTTTTTCTCGCTCATAATATTGACTCTGATAATGTTTTCATCACTGTGTGGCAACAGCAGATCGGATGAACAGCGCTCTGCACAGACCAAATACACGGCGGCTTTCTGCACGAGAGAAGGACAGAAACGACTTATGTTGCTCTTACCTTTTTACCTCTGAATCAATAAAAGACGCTCTTTCAGTTTTCTCCCAAGTTGAGAGGCGTGTGTGTGTGCTGTTTGCTCATCAGGACACGTGCATTTGCTCTGCTCTTAGAGGCCTATCGCTCTGAGTGTTTTAAGAAAATGGACATGAAAATATACAGAATTGGCTGTAATTATATGTGAAGGTTTATTTAAGTTTGAGGGTACCGTGGAGAAAAAAAGACAGACAGAAATCCAGATGAGGGTCTCGTATGTGTGTTGAGCAGAGTGGGTTTAAGCCTGTGTGAGTGTGTGGGTGTCCGTGCATGTGTATGCGTGTGTGTGTGTGAGTGTGTGTGTGTGTCTGTATTTCACATTGTGGCTTGATGATGTTGTCTGGGCCAATCTGCCCGAGTGAATGGTTTGAATTTACTAGCCCACGACAGTCAAATTGTCCTAATCACTAAGTAAATAGATACTTCCTCAAGCCATCAGGGCACCACGCCGACAAAACTGCCTGTGAGATGGAGGTAGAGGAGCGGGGAAAAAAAAAGAGAAAACTTACACTGTTAATTGTTGTTTTCCTTCTTATTCCAACCTATAAACACCCGGTGTAATTATTCATAAGTGCCACTTTGATTTGGGCAAATTTGTTTGAAAGAGGCTTAAGGTGTTTCGCTTGAGTTATTCCCTCACAGAGTTTGGGTTGTGCACGGAGGGTCTTTTCCTCGCAGCGTTTTCAGTTAAATTGAAGCTGAGAGCCGGGGGTGGGATAGAATTACACACCTTGTGCCCCATTCTGAATGACTCGCCTCTAATCTAACCCAATCTGGCTTTCTGCAAACCTTATGGTGCTATATTTCTTTACATGCGTTGGGTCTTAAGATTGGATAACAACTGATGAAGATAATCCACTCAAATGAATTAGATTTGTTAAAAAAATGCTTTTAGCCGAAGTGAATCCACCACCTCCTGTAAACATTTAATTAAAGTTTACAGTTGATTACGTCCCAAAATTTGAGTCCATCTTGCTTAAAAGCATAAACAAATGTGCACACTCATAACACAGGAAATTTGCTGGGATTAGCATGTGCAGCAAGGCATTTATACCTCATTATGTTGCTTTCCAAATACAAAACAAGAGTAATTTAACAGTCAATCAATCTTTCAGAACCACGGTTTGTGTAGTTTTCATACGGTTCATGTTTTGAAATCAAATTACAGAGAGACCCTTGGCTGTGCCACACTTAAACATAAAACATTGTCAGGTAATTTACAGCGTCCACACTCCGAACACCTTCAGTTTCTCCTGATGGCACAACTGAAAGTAAGTTGACCTTTTCATTAAACGCAGCGGGAGAAATACTGTATATGTTGTTGGAAATCAAGGCCTAGTCAGGTTTGCGTATGGTTTACCAGTGATTTGAACAGCAGAGTGGAGTTCAGGCCAAGTCAGCAACCCTACACCTGAGTATCGAGTGTCTGTCATGCCTGGTTTACACTGGACTCATGTCTGGAACAGGAGAAGTGAGGATACTCTGACATGCCGAAGACTGAAACTCTCAAGTGGAGCCGGTCGCACACAGTGTTGAGGGAGGGATTACACAAAATGCCACCAAATACATTTGACACAGATCTGATGTTTTGTCCCTTTTTACACTTTAAAATTCCTCCAGAAAAAATTAATTAGCTTTTGCTAAGAGGTCATTTTCTCCCTTATGACTTAAGTTGGAGGTAATTACTCCATTTGAGATGAACAAATTGTCATTACATGGGGGAACTTGAGCTGCAGAACGGCTACATAAATGGGCTTTTAACGTAAATGCAAAACTTTATTTGTAAAACAAACTTTTTATTTTGTCTAACATGTGTTTTGGTTACCCGTAGTGTACGCGACAGGCCATTACTAGGAAATCTTTTAAAGAAAAAAAAATCAGCAGAAGATCGTCTAGACAGTAGTGTATCAGATGACCACATAACACGGCTTATAGGAGCTCCCGGTCCTTCTAACGCACCTAAACAGCAGCCGCGAGCTTTACAGTCTCACATTAACAACAACACCAAATACCACAGCCTGTGTTTTAGCTGTAAACTGTAAATGAGGCCGCTAAGGGTGTGTGTGTGTGTGTGCAAGAGTAAGAACTATACAGCTTTGTAGCACTCTGTGATAGAGACAGTTTTTACAGCATGTGTTTCTGTCTGAGTGTATTTATGGGCTAATTAGGATCAGAGTTACACCATAATTAGTTTTGTGGCATTCCCGCAGCCCAGTGTATCCTGTTACAACTCATATGCATAATTAGCGAAAATAAATGTTCGGAGCTTTGGCTGTTATGAATCTTTCAACACTTTCCTTGTTTCCCTCGCTTTTTTTCTCTCCGCTCGCCTCTCCTCACATGCTGTTACATTATCTATCTTTCTTTCCTCACAGATTTGCAGTGGTAAATGGGTGAGAGGTGGCGCCTGCACTGTTCCTATCACATCTACACGAAAACACAGTAAATGGACACACAAACACACCTGTTTTTTAAAGGGCTTCTAAATAGTTGAGAAAGTGGAGTGTCTATAAAAATCAATTAAAATGCAGAAGTTGGCTGCACAAACATGCACACATTTTTATATACTTGTAAGGACCATCACTCTCATAAACACTCTCCCTCGCTCCCCACACTAACCTGAACCATCACGACTAAATGTCTAACTTTGGCTGTACTGAATGTCATTTTTTTAAATATCTGAAGCTTCAATAGAGTTTTTCCAATGAAGCTTCGAATGTCTGTGGTCATATTTTATGTTGTCATAATCCCACAAAAAGCAGATTTTCGCCTCATGTTACTCGTGCGAGTTTGACCATTAGATCGTTTGTGCTTTTTCACCACGAGCAGCCAGAATACACCGGCTTTTCTCTCTTCATGTTAGAAAACAGCTTTAGATTTCAGCAGAATTCAGTGTAACTCTGGGTGTTTTTTCCTCCAGAGGCTCTTGTCTTCCCGCTCCGGCTCTCTCCTTCAGAGCTCCCCGGCATTAACAGCTGTCTGCCAGCATCTGTCTCTCTGCTTCACCGGGTCCATCCCACACAATATTCACTCAAAGCCCTGACACATGCATCTGATTGTTGACATGAAAAATTCAAATTTAATTATTGTAAAGTACCTCAAACTTTCTAACTATTTGGTACAGCTTAAGTGTAACTCAAACCTTAAACTAAACTTTATTTTAATCAAACCCTATAAAAAATAATTTTGCAACCTTCCCTTAATATGTAGGAAGCATAAGAACACACACATAATGCCCCCTCAATTCATTTTTGTATTTTGGAGGATAATCCACTATATTTTCTGGTTCTAATTTAAGTGCACATGTCTGGTTTGGAGTGGTTGTGAGTTGAACTAACTTTGTCTACAGCGCCTCCTGTGGCTTAACTTTGAAACTCTCCCGGCGAGTAAAATGGCTATGAGCCCATTACACATTTGTGATTAATAGAAACATATAAATCATAAATCAGTGATTGTTGTTGGTGGAATGTTGGTCCGTTAAAACTCAAACAGTAAAAATAAACCCTTCTCCTTCTCTGTCTTTCTATTTCTTTTAGCTCTTCCTGAATGAGAAGCGAGTCCCAAAGCATTTCTTATTTTCACATTGGAGCTGCAGAGCAGACACATGATGTCAATCCCTCTATTTATTATGTTTATTTTGCTCTCTCTCTCTTCATAACATACTGGAAATGTCAGCCTCAGTTTCTAGCTATGTGTCTCTTGGCTGGACATTAAAAGACATGACAGCAAGGAGTCTATTTTTCCTCTGCGTGTGTGTGTGTGTGTGTGTGCATGTTACTGACAAGTTTTTCTTTACACTCCATGCTGACATTGACATTAGCCATTTAGATCCGTGTGTATTTGTGTTTCTTTAGATTCATGGGCTATGCTCACTTTGCTGCAGTTGACGTGTATATTTGTTTGCCAATATACGAGAGTGAGTGAGAGTGTGTGTGTGTGTGTGTGTGTGTGTGTGTGTGTGTGTGTGTGTGTGTGTTTGAGCGCTGCCATATTTACAAATCTCTCTAATGAGAAATTATTGAGGTGTAGCTGTGGATTTTCTTTACCACAGTTAATTTATTTTTCCAGGTAACTTGTCCATTTTTTTAAAACCGCCTGTCGCCCGACAGATGAAATGAAATTTCAGAGCAAGCGAAAAGTTATCGTCCGCCCTCATCCGTCCACTCCTCGGGGTTGTGTTTACAAGGTTGATTTTAAAATGGTTGTGACCTGCGGGTGTTTATAAGGCAAGTTTAGCTTGTGAACATCTCAGAAAATCGCCGAAACAGAGTAGCTACGGGGGAAGAAATTAGTTCCAGAGAGAAGGGGGGAGGACAGCGAGGAGAGGAAAGGGTATGATAGGCAGAGGCGGGGGGGCAATGGAAAGATGAGGAGGGGAGGGGGTGCAGGGACAAGACCCTATCATGTCTGACCGTGTAATCATATCTGGATCAAAAATAGATTTGTAGTAAAGCAGCAAGACAATACTCATGTTGATTTGAGTGTAATTTAACACAGAAAAACTCGACAAAATGTGATACAACCTGAAATTGAAATGTGTGAAGACATGAAAATATGCAAGCCTGCACATTTATATGTCCGTGCTTGTGTGTGTGTGTGTGTGTGTGTGTGTGTACGTGTGTGTGCGGGACTGCTTGTGTCAGGCATGCAGACGTGCAGATTTCTGTGTGGACAGAGAGCAGATGTTTGAGAACGTGCTAAATGACTGACTTGTTGATAATCAGCCTGCCATTAAATGTGCTCAGGTTTACACCCGTGTGCATAAACCCAGGAGTTGCAATGCTAGCAGTCATGTCAGAGTGGAAAGGATTGCTTCTGCTGCGCACACACACACACAAACAAACACACACACACACACACACACACACACACACACTCACTCACCCTTTCTTCTCATTTATATCTTATGATATGAGCTTGAACAAAGGTTGTCGTAATAAGAACAATTTTGTGTAAAAGATTATATGTTTTTAAATTAAACAGATTATGAATGACTCAAGCATGCTAGTGCTTAAAAATACACCAATTAACCTGAATAATTCTTGTGTTTTTTGTAAATTAAAAATAAGCATCATCTAAAACAAAGACATCATCTTGTGGGGATACATCAACATTATTTTGAAATATATTATTTTTATACCATGTTAGTGTTTTGTCTACCTGCACTCAAATGGGCGGTGTGTGTATGTTTGGTGTGATTGTGCCAAGCTGGATTAGTCTGTCATTAATTCGAGCTAAGGTCACGTAAACATTCGCTGATAGAATGGATTTGATTTCCATCAAATTCACCAGGGAAAGATACACTTAACTCTACCTTCACACACACACACACACACTCACACTCACACCCACACACAAAACGGCTCACACACTTTAAAAGACATTCAAGCACAGAAGCACCTGTAAAAGCTGAGCATTAAAATACAGTGATTACTTATTTCCACAGAGAGTTGTGCAGGGTAAAGAGAGAAAGGAAAAACTGCAATGAAGACACACACGCACACTTACACATTTACACACACACAGACACACTTTCACATGCAGTCATTGCTGAACACGTTTTGTTCAACAGCTGCACTTCCTCATGGCTCCGACTCAGCACATTTCCATCAACCACCTCTGCCAGACCACAACACTCTCCAGCAACAGCCCACTTCAACACACACACACACACACACACACACACACACACACTCACACACACAGCTGAGTGCATTAGCTGTGTAGATTAATGAAAATGTCTCGCTGAACAAGGAAGAGAATACCTTGCAGTGTGAAATTGCTTGCAGACTTTGTGTGTGTGTGTGTGTGTGTGTGTGTGTGTGTCAGAGGCGAGAACAGCATGTTTCATCTCAAACCTTGTTTCTCACTGCTACTACCACTCCTCCTCCTCTCTCTCTCTCTCTCTCTCTCTCTCTCTCTCTCTCTCTCTCTCTATCCTTGTCGCCCAGTCCATCACGCTCCCATGCTGGCCAGTCATAAACACTTGTCAAGAGGTAGCCATTAAGGCCAAAAGCCTGCGCCCAAATTTTATTACAAAACCATTTGTATTCCTGAAAGAAAAATAAATCCAAAGTTCCCTCCGACTGCATTAAGGCCGCGGTTTGGCGATTTGTTTAGGTTGATAACACTCACAGCCCACCAGCCACTCAAACACTGATGTGACTGGAAAATAACTACACTTTTTTTTTTTTTTCTGTCTTACTTGCTTTCTTTCGAACTTAGAGGCCATACAAGGGCCCTTCTCTGAATGTTAACCAGCTGGCTGTAACATAAAGTCATACTTTATTTGACTTCTATTAGGAGAACAGGACATCTAATGAAGAGGGCTGTTTATGCACTGTGGGTCTATACGGTGAAAGAGAGAAAGAAAAAGGAGGTGGGGAACTGATCGCAATAAAGCAGTTGGATTTGCTTAGAGCTCTTGTAAAAGCAAGTGGGCCCAATCAAAACGACCGGGAGGGAGACGGCTAACAGAGAGGATCGAGTCCCAAAAGTGTCCGACCGACTGTTTATGTTTGTGTGCTAATAAGTGTGGATTTTGTTAAGTGTGTGCAGCGGCGTGTGTGTGTGTGTGTGTGTGTCAGTCTGCGTATCCCGACCTGGAACCAGTAAATCATCTGATGTGTTTCTCCATTAAGCGTTTTTTTTACTCCAGTGCTACAAATTCTTCCATCCCCTGTTCAAAATGTTGAGCCTGATTTCCAGACTATTTGTCTGGATGTTTCATGGTCGCGGTGATTTCATGACAGTATCCATACGCAGGCGCAGGCAGATTTTGGGGGGTTTTTATCTTCCTGACATAGTAGCAATTGTACAATGTGATGGCCTTGGAAAAGTAATGGCTGTTCACATCGAGCTGCCAAAATGAAACCCAACTCTGGATGACTGGGGGAGTGTTCCCACATCTCTTGTTAAATTGTCTCTGTCTGCTCATTCATTTTGTGCAATTGTTTTTACGTTCTTTCTGTCTTTCTCTCTTTCACTGCTTCTTTCTTTTTGCTCTTGGCTCTCTCTCTCTCGCTCCATTGGGCTTTGTTTGAAGTCTGCTCTAGGCCAGTAAAGGAGCCCCCCCCCCCATCCTTCTCGATGCAGTATAAATGACAGCTAGTGAAACTCGATACACCAGCCCACCATTAAAAAAAAAAAAAAAAGGAGCCATGATAGCCATGCTGCTCGCCCTGTTAATCAAATTCACCAAAATTGTCATCTGAAGATTTTAAAGGACACAGAGGGAAAACATAAGACGGACCTCTGAACCTGCAGCCCTGAGGTCAGCCTGTGTGTGTGTGTGTGTGTGTGTGTGTGTGTGTCTTCAGGGATCGTCTGAGAGTTTGTATATGGTCATGCTGAGTTAAGGAGCAGTGTCTGAGTTCTGGATGGAAAGTCTCCTAAGGGAGCCTGTTGTCCACCCACTCCTTCTCTCTCAGTCTGGTTGTCTGTTTCTATGTCTCCCCATGTTAATCCTCCCACCCATTCTGTCTGTTTTCACTCTCTCTCTCTCATCCTTTGACTTCCTCCATCATTGGCCTAATTTATAAATGTGGTTTCAAAGCAAATTTTACCACCACTCTTATAAGACTGTTTCATGTTTCCAGCTATTTTTAATTCTAACTAGTGACACACACAAAAAAAAATCCCTCTGCATAAAGGCTAATGACTCAGATTACAGGAATAGAAGAGAATAACTCAAGAGGGTCTGTGAGAAAAGTCACTGTCATGCTGATTGTTTTATTCACATGCAACTGTTTATTCCTGCAGGTTTTTTTCCCATCCATTTTAGACAGAATGCTTCATTTGTTTACATTACTGTACATACAAATGTAAACAACATACTATGTAAAAAAAAATAAACGAGGATCTCTAAGCCAAAGTTCACATATTTAAGTGGCTGCTTAGGTTTTACATTTTTCATTTAAGAATAAAACTCCAGATTTTTTGTCACAACGCCACGGCAAGATTTTACCATTTCTCATTTCCCAACCGCGATCCCAGACCAACATGTGGCTCTTCGATCAGCTAGCGTCTGACCGGTTCTTTAGTGGGTGGGAGGCGGCGTGTGATCTGAGAGCCATTAAAAGTCTTTCTGGACGGCTCTAAATAGCATCAATTATTTGTATATTTTACCGCACGCCCAAGTGTCAATCCTGCAGTGTTGTGTAACTGCCTGATAATGTGTCAGCACTAATTTACCAGGTCGAACGTGTTATACACCTGCTGAATAGTGATAATCTGTGAGTGTTTTGACACTGGAGACAATGCTGAGGTGTCCCTGAGAGTCTAACTGTGACAAAAGGAATGGATTAAACAAAGAGGATGACAACCGATCAAGGTTATGAAACACATGACGATGCCAGTAAATGACATGTGGTTAAGCTCTTTCAGTGCCACCAGGAATCCACCCAGCGAATTAAGTCGAAAGAGCCGACTCCAATTGGACAACCTGCATGACTTCACATCACTCAGTACAAATTTCACATGGTAACAGACCGAATTACAGCACCGCACAAATATGCACTTTATCGCCTACTCAAGTCTTTGATTTCCCTCCCTGCTCCATTTGAATTGACATAAATTGTGCAATATGGTAGCCTTGATTTCTGCTCCAGGCAGCTGGTCTGGAGGGTGGGGGGATGAAAGATGGAGAGAGCAGCGTGGGGTCAAGTTAGCTGCAGAAATTTAATTCTGTTATGCCAAATGCAGCATCTGAATTTTGACTGTGTTTATGTCTGTGTATTCGCATGTCGATTCACACCCGTGTGCCACTGACCACACGTTTAACAAGGCGCTCCAGTGATCCTGCAGGTCAAAGTGTTTAACCAAAGCTCTGACCTCCCTGCACCGACACTTTCACTGCTGATATAAATACCACACACACAAACGGCAGCAACGATGCAGGTAACTCAATCCTCATTGTCCTCTATTCTCTCCATTGGCCCACACCTGTCACATGTCCCCGCTCTTAACCAATCAGATCCCTCTATCCTTAATGACACAAAAGATATTTTTATAACAAGCACTTGTTGTCGAGAGGCCTCCTGTTAAAATTGCGTAAGGGTGGCAGTGGGATCATATTAGGTTGCGGCATATGCATGCGTGCATATGCATGTGTGTGTGTGTGGTTTGAAACAGGATAGGTCAGACAAGCCTGTGCTAATATGTCCTAAAGAATCCTTATGATGAGGTGCTAACTCACAGTGATTGCAACTGGTGGTGGCATAGAGAGAGAGAGAGAGAGAGAGGGGAAAGAGAGAGAACGGTCCAGTTTTATTCGGGTAGCTGTGGAAAGCTCCCATCATGCTTCATGTTGACAGGACATCTGTCAAAATGGAATGAGGCGACTGCTTCTGAGTCCTCTCTGTCACGTTGCCTGGCTCCAGTTAACAAAGTATATTTTTGTTCAATTATTTCAAATATTTTTACAGCCTGAGGTTCATATGATCAGGGAAAAAAACTCTGTTAGGCCCCCTGCACATTAATCTATATCTGTTGCTAATATTCTATTTAGTTTTCACTTCAACTAACATTAGTGATGATTGTGCAGTCTTTTAGATCAACTTCATGGTGTGAAGTATTGTATTACTACTTGCCAATTTTAACTTGGTGTCATTTTTATCATCTACTTAAGCTTTTTCTCGATCAAAAGGTGCAAAAAGGTGTTATTGAAGTTGGATCAAACCATCGCCCTTCTGATTAGTGGACAATCTCCATTTCTCCATAAACCTCAGCCACCCTCCTGAACTTCTATAATATTTTTCGCAGTCGTGACTGTTTCTTGTCTAAACCTGGCTCCTGTCTTATACCTACAACTTAACTCAACTGCTGAAAGTTCACTCCAAGATTTAGGTGTGTTATTGCTTGTGGTGGCTCATGGGGCCTTGAGCACTTCTTTTTAACACGCCAAGACTTTTTCATCTTGAAGGCTGTGGTCTTCAGCTCCAACCGATGCTGACTCCAGTAACATAACTTCAGGTAATTCATCAGATTTCGTGCAGCTCCCTCTGGAGCCACAAAATGCTTCATACGTCTTTTTTTTTTACGTAAGTAGTGGTACTAACCAAGACCTGTAAACGGACCTTAATATATGTAAAACCATTGGAGTCCCACTTTTACACACATGTTGACCTTTACACACAAATCATTCTGGTGAAAAACACACTCTGGCATCCTGTGTGAGTGTGTTTGCAGCAGATTAAGTAAATAAGAACTCTCGAAAAAATGTGTTCAGTGTCTTAAATAATTATTAGTTGCTTTACAGCTGTAAAATTGCTCTAAAACTTCCCAGCCTATCGACTAGTGTATGCTGGGAAAGTATCCACTCTCACTAATCTCAGTGATGGGCTAACACACTCTGAAAGGCTCCTTACAGTGCTGGTAATTGAGGAAAAACCTTCATAGCAAACTGCCACCACTGTGTTAACCGCATGGAAACATGTGTGTGTACAGTATGTCTGTGTGCATTTGCATGTCTGTGTGTGCCAACAGCGCAGACCGACCTGTTTATTAAGAGTGGAATTTATGTAAAAGTTCTCATATTCAGCAGCCATTTCCTTTTGATGTTCAAGATCACTGTTTCCAGGCAGGAATTTTTGAACTCTTTAGAGAGAAACTTGGGGGGGGCGATGGAGTGGAGGGGAAAAAGAAAACAGAAATTGGTCATTTTTTCATGGCGCTGCAAAGGCAAAGCCTCATCACAACGACACCCTTTGTCCTCACCTTCTCTCTCTCCTAACCACTCATTTTTTGATTTTATTTTCCTCTCTTTCTTACTTTCAGAGCTGTCAAACACTATAATGCTTACTTTATTCATTGTTAGAGTTAGGTTTGTTTATGGATATTCCCCTCTGTTGGCAAACGTAGTTAGACTGGCTACTCTAACAACAAAGGCATTTTTAGTCTGTCTGTCAGTCAGTCTCATTCTTATGTTTTCTTCTAATTTGGTGAAAATTCCATTTAGACTCAAAGATGAATTGGTAAGACTTTGGTGGTCAAATGTCAAAGGATATTGTCACTGTGACCTCACGAAACACATTTTTTCAGCCACAACTCATGACAAAATAGGAAAAAATGATGAAGTAATATCATTTTATATCCAAAAGGTCAAAGGTCAACTTCCCTGGGATGTCATAAGGTTCTGTGAAACCGTTTTTCACATTTGGTTACATTGAAAATTGGTGACACTAATCTTCTGTGTCCACCTAGTAACTGTGCTGATGTTTAGACCTTCTATGAATCTTTGCATCAACATCCATATTTGAAATATTGTAGTCGACCAAAAGCTCACTGGTTTTGCTGAAACAGAGCTTTAGGACACTGTCATTGCACCACGTGATGGCGCTCTGTATCGGACTCTGTACTTCTCTGTCAAAACAGAGTGAAAACAAAAACAGAACAAAATGAAAATGCATGTTTCTCACTGGAATCATACATACAAGAACTGTAATTAACTTTGTCAAAATATATCGTTAATACTTTGTATTAAATTCCCTCAAGTACTTCAGAACACACATTATGACTCTAAAAGGAAAAGGGTGTGAACTGCAGCTTCACTGGTCCATGCAGCTCTACAATTCTATTTTTGTGTGCATTCGGATTTACATTTATTGACACTGCTAATGGGATCATGTTGATGTCAGCAAAAGTTTGATGGTTTATTTTTTAATGTATGTTTTTACACGCCTGTTAAGTGTCTGCAGCTCACTTTGTGCATGTTTGCATTTGTGTGTGTGTGTGTGTAGGAATGTGACAGTCTTTGTTTTATTGTGTGCATACATGCATTCAAGCGTGTGTGTCTGTGTTTATCGATATAGCTAATGGATTTTCTGCAGGGCCAAAGTTTGTTTGTTCAGTAATCCAATATGGCAGGCGGTTTATAAGGCAAGCCTTCAGAATAGAAGCATGACTCATGACTCTGTCTGACACAACCATCAATGACCTGACACCCGGATCAGGTAGCAGAGGAGAGAGAGAGGGAGAGGGAGGGAAGGAGGGAATAAGAGGAACTGTGACGATCAATAGATCATCAAAGAGGACAAATTTTAACCTCAAGAGAAGAGAAGTTGGAATGATCCAATTGAAGAAAGAAAAGCAGGAAAATGAAGCAACACAAAGAGAGAATGAGAAGAAAAAAAAGACATTTACCAGTAATATGTGTTTCTCAATCCTCAGTCCAAATAACAGATTAAATTTCAGGGGAAAGAGGATGAAAGTCCTTCACATCTGGCTGCAGCTGACACTGACAGACACGCAAACAAACAAAACTTCTCAATAATTTTTTCTCAGATGCAGTTTGATCAGGAAACATACAAATTAACAGGCTGGCCGCAGATAGAGCCTCACGTACACAACCCAGGTAGTCATACTGTCCTTCCCTTTCTTCCCATTCTCTGCTCTCGCCACATGAAAGCAGACTGCAAGGCTTTTTTTTTACTCATGAAAGGCATCTGAGTTGAGCCTTCTGTAAAATTCTGAATGTCTGATGGTGACTGGGAGTTTAAAAAAAAGAGCTCTGCTGACTAAAAGTGACTGAGATGAAATCTCGGCTGCTGAAAGCATGAAAGCATCTGGATATGTACGCAGGGAAACGGCTGTGAAGTGAGATTACACAGAGCTTTATGGACGGACATATAGATATCCACAGATCGACTGTTCACAGGCTATAAAGCTATTGGACACCTCTGTAATGATGACAGAGGCACTGCTGAAAAAGAACCGCAGCACGGTGTCATACACTGATTTTCCAATAGTTATCTGGATCACAGTTTTGAACTGTATATGAAAAAATCTCAGGATAAGTAAAAACTGAATCTCTGCAAAGCCTCAGACCTCAAACGCTGCAGGCTAAAAAGGCAGGATTCTCATCGCTAGACTACAACTATTGTTTTGTTAAGTTAAAATTCCTGTCACTAGTAGATTTTATCGCTGAAGTCGACTTACGTAATTGGCGGTACAGCACAGGTATCTCAGGTATTTTCAACTGTCTGTGGCTGTTTTTTTTTAATATGTCTCAGGCTTTAAAAAAGAAACCTGTAGGGTCTTTAATGTGTTTCTCATGACTGCTTACATGACATGCTGCAAAATAAAAATCTGAGGCTGCAGATACCAGGGATGGGGGAGTCAAGTCACATGACTTGACACAACACACACTTGCGTAACAATCGCTCTTCCGACTGCATATTAAGTAAAACTGATTTGATTATCTTTATGTAATGGCAAAGAGGTTTTAATGTCTCCACATGACCAAACTAACAAACTAAGCTAACAAAAGTACACAATTAATTTTCACAACATACATTTACACTTACAATTATACATTTAGTATAGCACTTAGGGAAAAAAAGTTATTGAGCCATTTTGGGTCATCGAGCTGCATTAGTCTGTGTGCAAGCCAGTTGTTTTGGCCGGTTAAACTCGAGTATCTCTGACTGCAAACAAACCATCTCCAGACGATCTCGGCCTGCTTGTTTTGCTCCACATATGAGTGCGACTGATGTGTCGCATGTTCCCAAACAAACTGAGCCCGGGGACACATGTGTTACATGCAACTGCAAAGCTCAGGCCAACATGAAAATACGTGATGTATCATTTGTATGCATAACTGAGCCATGGTGACATATAATAGCAGGAACAATGTTTGGAGTAGAAGACAAAAGGTAAACAGGAGACAGACAGACGGCAGTTAGCAGTGAACAAACAACTGAAAGTTAAATGAAAAGAGCACAGTTTAAAGTAAACGGAGGTGAGCTGATTTAACAGATTAAAGGGAACGAGGAAATGAATGAGAGCAGATTGAATAAAGATAAAGCATCAAGACAGAAAAAAGGAACAATACATTGATGATTGCGCAAGTCAGGAATGCAGAGAAGTTAATAACAGCCAAGAACAAACGAGCCTAAAAATAAAGCAAAGGAGAAGAAATTAAAGTGAAAAAGTCAACAAAGACTTGCTAAGCTCACGGAGAATTTAAAATATGTACTCCAATCTTGGAGGTTTGGCCTGAGCCATGACACATCATACTATGATTGGTTTTAACATTTCACAGCTAACTTCTACATTTATTTTCTCTCTCTGTCTCTTTCTCTGTCTCACTCTGTCCTTCTCTCTTCTCCTGAACCAGCTCCAACCGTCCCCAAGCATTGTTCTGAGGGATAAAAAAAAAACAAAAAAAAAACAGAGGATGGATCGTCTTACCTTTTCAGGAAGGCAGAAAAAAAAGCAGTCAGAACCTAAAACTCCCTAAAAAACACAGGGGAGAAAAGGGGGGAAGTGGCATGAGGAGGGAGGGGGGAGATTGGTGTGTGGAAAGGCTGGAAATTTTTAATAAAGAGAGGAGAAAAGCAGCCAAAATAGGCCCTTTATAATCATAACAGTCCTCTTATAATAAACCATTAACAAACACCAAACTGTTCTTCATACAGATATGTAGATACAGAAAAACCTCGCAGGTAAAGGTGTTTATACAAGAACCCGAGGTTGAGATGAAAAGAGGAGCGGTTGCAGAGAGATACCTCGTAAAACATCCCGACCCACATTAATGCAGCCGATAAGATAATTTGCCATACAGTTCTTGTATACACATGCATTCCTACACAAACACACCCAGACATCAGCCTGATTTATGACACTAATTATGATGGTTGGCACTAAACAACCCTAACGACTTCTGAAATTACTCACTTGCTATCAGTCTCTCACCAACCTGTTTGTACATCACGAATACTTAACATTTTCAGGCGAACCGAGGATCTCAGGAAATGTTGCACTTCTCTGAAAGTGACTCCTCAGGTATGATAGTGAGCACCGTTGCTACAGCAGCAGTTACAGGGTGTAGTCTTTTGGTTTCAGGTGTGTAACGTGTAATCTCAGTTACCAGTTAGATTCTGGCTGGGAGTTTTTTTTTTAAAAATTCCTCTCCTGTCACATTCGCCCCATGTTTCCTGTAAGCATTTAGCGTGAACTTTCAAAAAAGTCAAAAATGTCCAGAAACAGTCTGAAAGGTTAGATTTGCTCAATAAAAATGGAATCTCTTGGGCTAAAACTGTGAAATTGTTTAAAAGGCTGTATTAGCTTAAAATCTTAAGGCTGTATTTTTCATAAAAGACATGGAAATTCCATAAAAACTCGCCATGTTCTACTGTCTTCTGATCCACACAGCACATTTATCATTTGTTGCTACAAGGATTTTCACATCATCATCCTGTAACATCTCAAAAGTTACACATTAGATTATTTTACAAAAACTGAAAAAAATGCATGCAGATGGAAGTAATACTATGGCTTCTAAATATCATATATAACCATTACATGTAGTTCAAAATGGGAAAGTCATTTATAAACCCACTTTATGAAACACAAGACCCTCAATGTTTTTCAGTGCCACTGCTCTATTATTGTTATTCTGCATCTATATCAACCTTTAAGTAAATATGTCTACAAGATCAGTCCAGTTATTTTGTTGTATATTCTGTATATTTTTGTATCAGCACATGCTTTTGATTCATTTTACAATATTAAAGTTAACCCTTTAATTTAAGGTCTGGTTTCTTTGTTGTCCACTGGATTGAGTTTTGGTGAAAAGTGCCAAAATAAGAGTTCAGGCCCTGCCTCACCCTGCCTTTAAGCAACAGGGGGACTTTACAGAAAGCTGAGACTTCTCACACACACAACACACACACACGCTGGGTGGATGTTATCGCCGTGATCAGGTATGTATGAGAAAAACGACACACACACACTCACTTGCCCTCTAGATAAGGAGGTACAAGTTTCCAGCTTTCTACTGCAGCCATATCCTGTTACTAATACTCTGCCCTGGGCATGCACGCCTACGCACACACACACACATATATACACATACACACACACACTCATGCACACGTACGTGCATGCACACACACACATACTCACAGAGCCCTTGGGCACAGGAACATCAACTTCCACTGTGAGCCTCGGTTTCTCACCCTTTTCTCTGTCTCTCACCTCTCCATCACCTCTTTGCTCGCACTCTGACCTTTTCACACCTGCTCACATATAACTGCTTAGAAAAAAACACACACTTAAGGGTGTGAGAATGAATTACTCACAAAGTGATAATACACAGTATCAAATCTCAAGACTAATAAACTATCACACCAGAAAACCAGCAAGATACAGACACACAGCTATTGTGTAGGAGGAATCAGACAGTTTGATGTTATTAAAGGTGCTTTATGCCACATTTTATCATTTCTCATTAAAATCTCATTACTTAATGTGAGGCTTAAAAATCATTTGACCCGAACTTTCCTGATGGGTCAAATTACAAATACAAAAAATCTAATTCAAATAAATAATTTGATAATCATTTAATAAATTAATTTAAATATAAATTATTTGACCTCATAATGCTAATTGTACTGCAGTTGATGCTAAAATGCTACATATAGCATCTCTGAACTCAAACTTTGCTAACATTCAGTTAAATGGTAAATGGGAGAGAGGTATATTTTGACATGCTAATTGCAGGTCAGTGCTGAAATGCCAACAATATGTCGGCTCAGATATTATAAAAGACAATGAGCATTATTGTTTTAATGCCCATTACAAGTCATTTCAGTGTTGCCCTTGACACCTAAAACCTAAAAAAAAAAAAAAGTGAACTGTGCTACAACACAAGACAGTTTTTAATAACAGGCTCGGGTTAATTATGTAATGTTTTCATCAAATATTCAATCATTCCAGCAAACTCGGCAAGAGAAACTATTCTTCATTATTTAACCCGAGGTGAGGTACAATAATTAAGTGGTTTCCTTTCCCACACACCTTCCTTAAGGCTGCATTTGCCCTTTTGGCTCCAGTAAATCAAAACAATAAACACAAGACTGATTTACAGCCAACACATAAAGGTGCAACAGGATTAGAGGCTTTGCAACCTGACGCTAAATTGCGGGCAGATGTCTCTCGTTATGCATCATCCTTGTCTGTCTTCGTCTCTGTTGCCCCGTGTTGGGTTAATTTGCATGAAGGAAGAAAGACCGCACGCTGACAGACATTAGCAGGTATAAACTTTGGTTGTTCCTGACAATTAAAGAGAAGTTTAAACTAAGACTAATCAACAAGTCTTAAGGTAGAAAACAATCATGATAATCAAAATTGAGCACAGTTAAATTTATAAGGTTAAAAATTGTCAAAAATTTTGTATATTTTAAGAACCATTTCAAAAAACATTCAGATAGAATTATAATAATGAGTTTTACTGACAAGTAATTTTGGGTGTTGATGAGCCAGAGTAGCAACATTTAATCAACTAGTGCAACAGCCTTAATGTGAAAAGAAAAAAGATGCAGAGGGATGAAGGTGTAAGTGACAGTGAAGAAAATGCAGGTGAGCTCACCTTTGGTTGAAAACACTAGGGAATTTTGCTTTTCTGAAACAGGTGCGACTCACTTCCTCAAGGCCAGGTTCAAAGGCCGTGAACTGAGATGCAAGGTCACAGCAGGGATACGTATATTTGACTCTGAAACCTTATATTTCCTTACTTCTGTGACACCTGTGTCCTTTTGACTGTCACTTCCATCTTCATCTTACATCAACCAGCTGTCTGTTTGCTTGACTTTTGGCAGGTAAATTAAATTAAATTCACAAGTAGTATGAATGCACCTATTGTTCTGTTATTAAGTTCCCTTACTGGTCTGTTGCACTACAGAACTACTTCCTGGTTTGTCTATAAGTAATAAATCATACATCAACATGTGCAAACTGTGGTAATTCAGTTTAGATCTCCGTTTGTAAATTCAGATTGAGATTTAAATCAGATTATAAGAGCTTCACCACAAATATGATAATCTAAACAGTCATCATTTGCAGCAGGTTTCAAACATAAAACATTATATAAAAGTAAGTGAGCTGCGTAGCAAAATGAATAATAACAATTAAGGTCAGTAGCACTTTATTGTTGCATTAGAGATGCTTCTGAATAAGTGTTTTGGATAATTAGGTCAAATATGACTTGCTCAAAACCAGTTGAGGCGGTGTTGTTTGGCTAGAGTAGATTAGTTGCTAAATGTTTGTCTGGTAAAGCTGCTGTGTGTAAAATATTTGTATAAAAAGCTGGTGAGTAAAATGTTTTTTGGAACTAAAATGGACAATGGGAAAAGGAGAAGTGTTGTTAGTGTTTCATCAATCAAGCCACATAAATAAAGTGCTCAAATAGGCAAAATATAGTCAATGACTATCTAACATGAGTATATTCAGACTGGAAACCACTTCGGAAAACACCAACAACGAGCATTCAGATGATCTGATACAGATTTTTATAAAATTACAACATAGCAGGTTTTCTTATTTCCATTTTTCCTTTTCCTCAAAGCCGAACATGCCTCTCCTGCTGATAATGTCAACACTGAGCTTAGCAGAAGCACCTGGATAACATGACAACCTGTCACACACTTACACAGAAATACACACACATGCACACACAACTGAGTAAGGTCTTGACATGTTCACTCAAAGCTTTAAGAGTGAGATTAGATGGGCCTATCGACAGTTAGCACACACGCACAGTGAGTGGCTGGATGGACGGCTCCCACAGCACTAAATGGTAAACAGCAGGTTTTAGGTGACGAGCCTGGAATGTAGAAAATGCTCTTTCATAATAAGCTGGTCTCTAACACTGCAGGGCAGGTCAATCTCTTTCTCGGTTTCTGTGAATGTGTGTGTGTGTGTGTGTGTGTGTGTGTGTGTGCTGTTGATCAGGCTTTCAGTGCAAGCGAACCTGCTCACCGACAACTCTGTGTGTGTGTGTGTGTGTGTTTGCGTGAGATTGTGTGTGTTTTAAAGTGGTGGATTAGGCATAATGAAGTGGTTTAAGCTGGCAGAGATTAGATGTGTGAACAGCTGAGGTGGCAAAATGGAAAAAAGGCGAAACATTTAACTCAACGCATCGGCTCAAAAGCACAATTGTGCACTTAAAGGTGATAAAAAAAAGCAACTTTACAAACTGATTTCAGGTCAGCTGTGCAAGATGGTCCAATAACGTCCTCTGTCAGATTTTTCAAAGACAATATTTATGTCAGATGATGCAATAAATGTCCTGTAAATCTTAGCGAAACAATGAAATATAAAACAAAAACTGGAGAAACGTCATCATCCATCAGCTCTTATCTTTTGAAAATGCAGCAAAACAATAAACACGCTTTGGCTGAACTGCTAAACTTAAAAAGAGGAGAAGAAGAGTGTGAACGCGGTCACAGCTGGGGGATATTGCGTAACATGAAAGTGAGTATTTAGCCGTAGCATAATGCTAACACTGTGCTGTATTCTGTGTCATTCCATGTTATTATGGGCTTTTGTTAGCACTCATATTATGCGGTTTTGGTCACAAATTTCTGCAACTGACAGAAATCGATATACACTGTCTGAGCTGGCCGACGTTTGTGGACATTTCACCACATTTCATCACCATGAACTGTTTTTCTGGACAGTGCAGCAGCTTTTAGGGATAATAAAATGTACATCAAACAACACAAACCCTGTGCATATGGCACAAAGACATCCTCTCATTCGGCAACGTGCATACTTGCAATTGCAATTGCAACAAAAGAAGATTGACAGCTGTGTATGTAATATAATACATGTGAAGTCTGTGGGTTCATTTTATACACTCACACACGCCTCACACTCTGTTAGTAACAATTGTGCCATTCATCTCAGTTCATTAGATAGTCAAACTGGTGCGACTACATCTGTCAATTCCAGTGGCTTACAACGCTTCCCCTCATTTTCATATTCAGACTTAAGGACTAACACCCAAATGTGTGACAAAACCAACACATTGTCCGCACATTTTTATTTCCTTGAATGGTTACCTGTTTGTTAGTCAGGTGAGACTCGAGTCTGTACGTGTGTCTGCTACTTGAGTAGTGACACACTCACCAGAGTCACAGAGAGTTCATCCAACAAGAACAGGAGGATCTGCCAGGACTGTCATGTCCTGACAACTTTATAGGGAGGCTCACACACACACACAAACACACACACACAAACTCCTACTCACACACGTACAAAGGAAACAATGCCCTCTGTATTCTCAATGTCGAAATTAGAGAGATTTTTGGCCATTAATGACTTGTGAGTAAGGCAGAAAATTTGATTTTCAATGGGAGTTTGGCCTATGAGGAATAAAACACAAACCTCTCATAGTGCGCACGAATATCATAATTTTGTTGCTTAAATTTATTCCCTTTCTATTCTGTCTAGATTTCCTTGACCTGTTGGAAAAATATATATTATAACCAGGCTAAGCATAAATCCAAACAGAGAAGGTTCAAGGTCACATATTTGAACAAAACATGAACTTATTTCCTGCATCTTCTTTATGTCCCTGGAGTTTTCTGGAAGTCCCCATGTGTAAGCTGAGAGGGGCTGGCTCTCCTACTCTGGTTGGCCCTTCATTCCCCTGGCCCATCCCCATCAAAGGTCTTCTGTTTGGGGGTAAAAGCATCCAGTTTCTGGGCCTCCCGCAACCGGGCCGCATGGTGGCATAAAGAGCAGGGCCTGAAGTGGGGAGGTGCTAAGTGAGCGGGGGCCAGGCGAGAGCCTGGGGAGCAAGTAGACAGAGCAACCCGACTAATGGTTCTCTCACTGGGGAGAAGAGGAATGTTTGGGTGGGGGAGAGGAGGGGAGACAAGGCCTAAATGTGTGCGATATGCTTGTATGAGTGTGTATTATCTGTAGATTTGGGGGGAGATTAGTGTGTGTGTGGACTATATTTCCCCGTAGCACCACCATTAGGGGGACCCTGGAGAGAAATACATTCAGCACTTCATTCATTATACTCGGTAGTCAGCTGTCATCTGTGTACTCACATTTACGTGCATGCGCAGAGACGAACACATGTAGACAGTCAGGCCTGTATGATCACAACCATGTACAGACTCTGAGGCAGAGACACACTGCAACATGATCCTTCACACATTCATGAAGAGGGAAATTAACAATATATCGAGAATGATTGTGTTTTTTTGAACATATTTCGAAGGAATCTTGCGGTGGTATGAAGGTCCTTAAGACTCTTGCCACTATACTTGCTAAAGTATGAACGAGGAAAATGAATAAATTATGTAAATTTGTCAATATGCCTTTGCTGCAGTAGTTTCAACCTTTATGTCTTTTAATTTCCTAAAATAAGCCGTATCTTTTTGTACCCCATCACTATAGATTGCCCATTGTGTGTCTAAGTTAGAGAAGCTCCAACACAGTGATGTTCTGCTCTAAACTTCTTAAATCTCTTTAAATTAAATTCTCATTATTTGAATATTTGATCAAGGCCTAAAGATGTAAAAATATCCATTAATTTTTATCTAAAAAGCAAATCTTTGCAAAATCAGGAAAAACACTTTTTTTAAATGTAGCTTAACTTTGTATCATACCTTATCTACTCTTTTTTTGGTCTTTGAGACCGAAAATCTATTTTTCAAACCCTTGGTGGTTTCTTACACCAACAAGAACCCTTCACCACAAAACAAGCTACCGATTACAATGGAGCCACTCATCAGCCAGTCGATGCAGACAGTGAAATGCACTGGGCAAACAGAGTCTTGTGTTTTGGGGTTTTCCCCATAGCTCAGGTGGTTATAAGGCAAATACAATACATCAAATGTGAGGTGTCACTGCCTGTCTCTGTTGCTGTTGATACATTTAGGAAAGATGAGATTTTATCTTTAAGGACTAACAGTACAACTAAGAACAGATAGAAAGATCCCAAGAAAGATCCCCTCAAACAGTTTGTTAGAAGTTCTGTTAAAAGCATTTACTGAGGTAAAGATTATTAAAAATCACAGTAACCTGATATAAATGATGATCAAAAAGTTCCTTCATTTGACGAGGCTTCACACAATTACTAATCTAGTTTACAATGATGACAATAATTTTCTGTTAAATGCTAATAAACATGCACAATAGGTATGTAGCATGATATATAAGCATACTTTACACACAGACATTGCTTTTTCCAGTAATTACATCTATACACAACAGACGTATATGCGCGCGCACACACACACACACACACACACACACACACACACACACACACACACACACACACACACACACACACACACACACACATTTTTTTATACTTGATCCCCCTCTCAGCCCACTCATCTCTGCAGCTCTGTGCTGCAGACAATAAAAGACGGAAGGAGGTGGAAGGATGGAGGGGAGGATGCGACTCTCCTGTGAAAATAAACATCTGAAACAAACACCCAGTGTGTGGGGGTCGGGTTTCTCCGCTGTGACGACATTAAACATGAGGCAGAGGACCATCGTAACTGGAGCCTGAACCAAATACTGTAAAGGGATGACTATTGGAATACCCACACTGACACACACACTCACACACACATATGATTCAGTTCAAAACTCTTAGTTTCTCTGAGTCATTTTCAAAGATGTTTAGTGCAACAGACAAGACAAATGATGATGATTGTCCACATGCAATCAGACACAAAGGCACAAAGACATGAATGTATGTTCAGCTCGTGCAAATACACACAAAATCAGCACAGACTAGATCATTTGATGAGAACCCACCTTGGAATAATCAGCCAAATGAGCGGGAAAACAGACACTGTCCACACAGTTCTGGGAATCCCCTCAAACAAACAAATGTAGTACACGAACGAGAAACGCTGAACTTCCATGCAAATGTCTCAACCTGTTAACCGGAAGAGTGTTCTTCCTTTACACTGTAGGCATTTTTAGATGATGATAACCAATGGGTCATACTGTAATTTCAAAGCGATAAAAGGTTAGTAAATAAATATCTATCCTTAAAAGTCATACAGGAATGTCTAAATCATGTTAACTGCTTAAGACCTGTCGGTAAAAGAGAAATTTCACACATTAATTACGCAGTGAATGAGCATATAGACAGCTGAGGAGGAATTTTAAAATGTGACAAATGATAGCGGATGTCAGATCAGGTATCAGTACTGCATGAGTGGAAATACATCACTCTGTTTCTCTTACTATTTCCTCTCTCGTACTCGTCTTCTCTGTCTCACCTGAGCTAAAGGTCCTGGGAACAACACGCTTTCTCCTGCAGTGAGTGACAGCTCATGGCCCTGAGGCAGCGAGCTCCACCTCCAGGTGAGCTCTGATCATCTCAGGTTTCCATCTCAACCCCACCACAACCCCCCGAGTTCATCTCTCTCATTTTCTCGTAATGCACCTCAAGGCTCGCTCTGCCACCTGACAACACCGAACCAACACATAAATACAACGCAATGCAAAAGTTTCAGAGTCACAATGAGGGAAAATACACAAGCGAAATGATAAACTGAGTTCAACTCATTTACACACAAAGACACAAACATATGTTCAGTGTTATAGAATGGTGTGTGAACTAAGACGTTCACATGCAAATGTATGGAGTGACACACATGCTGTGACACAAAATCACACACTCACAAGGACAGAAATGCAGAAACAGAAAAATACACCTAAAACGACGCCTCCCAGCCAGGAACACAGTTAAGAGGGCCAGAGCTTATGTGTGTCTGGTGTGTGTGTGTGTGTGTGTGTGTGTGTGTGTGTGTGTGTGTGTGTGTGTGTGTGTGTGTGTGTGTGTGCGCTTGAGTTTGAGTGTATGCGCAACCAGAGTTTGGCAGCATCTCACTTCGGAAATAGCCATGAATTAAAGGATCAGGCAGAAGTCAGAAGTGCACAGCTGGAGCAAAGTGCCAGGTACTTCCACAAATGTCAAAGGCTGGAAGTTTATGTGTATGAGTGTGTGTCTATCTCTCTATCCATCATTTTCTGCATACATCCGTCCCTCGGTGTGTCAGTTGTTAACATAATGCGATTATGCGTCCTATTTTCGCCTCCCTAACAACACTTGGATGTGAGAGTCTGCCGAGGTGTCAGAGAGGATATTTCAGGCTGGGTGTGATCCTTTCCTGAATTAAAAAATGAGCCGCCTGTTAACGTGAGAGGAATTCCATGACAACCCCGCCCCCAGACCCAAACACAGCTGTGTTTCCAGGCTTTTTCGTCGTCGACGTTCACCTTTACTTCACCTTGGGGGCCTGAGGGGGGGAGTGAGGGGCTTCATTTCCCAGCTGCTCTTCCCACAGTGTCAGGGCTGCCACTCAGCTCCCCTCCTGACGAGCACATTGGTCAACAGGGCTGTCAAAACGCGCGGCTCATTCATAGCTAAGGAGGCGAGAGACCAATCCAATTTACCCCGCACAATAAAGGTCTAAAATGCCGTCTCGACAGCAGTCAATCTGTCGGGAGGATCACACAGCATGTTGCCAAATCAATGCAGGCCATATGGAAGAAAGAAGGTCAGGCACCACAACAAACAAACAAGGAGGTGCGTACCAATATTATGATAAACTGATGACTGTGTCCATCACAACACTCAGCAACAACCAGCTGGATAGAATTACTGACAGTCTGTGTAGGAGCACAGAGAAAAAAAAAAAGTCTGCAGGGAAGGATTTGAGAGGACAGGCAAGGTATGTTCCAAAACGTGACACCCACGGGTTCAAAAAAAAAAGTGTATCTTCTCTGACAAAACTCTTGCAAAACACATTATGATATGATTCATTTTTACCAGAACACTAAAGCATATTTGCTCAAGTGTCTAAAATAGATGCCATCCTCCTGCATTTTGACTCCATGCAACAGCTTTTAATTAAACTTTTATTTACATAAGGACAAATTAGAGCTACAAGGAGGTGGGGAAGAATGCAGGGACTAGTAAACATCAGTAACAATAAGCAGGTAAGATGTGGGGGGAAAAACACAGAACAAAGAGGGATGAGTGAAGAACAATAGATAACTGGAGCAATTAAAAGGCCAAAGAGAAACATGTTTTGAACAGCTGTAATGTTTGAGTCATAGTTTCCTTCCCGTAAGTCTGCAGTTAGCTATGAGGGCGGAGGTGAATGGCCAATTGTCCTCACGCCTCAATGGGAGGCATGTAACATGAAACTCTGCACTTTAACACACACCTCCTATCAGTTCTCCCATGGAGAAGGAGGGGAAAGATGATACAGAGGGAGGAGGAGATGAAACGGGGGTATAAAGGAAAAGAGAAAAAGGCTTTACACTGTAGTTTCTACAAGGAACAATGGAACAGAGTCATAGACAGCAAAAGCAGGGACTGAAGAGGCGGAGCTTTCCTTTATACTGAATGTTAAGATCAACTTTGATTATTATCTGAAGGACAGTCAAAATGATGACTCGCCTTGGGAACATGGTTTATTGTTTTGATGTTGACGGATTGATGGATGAATGAACAACTAATAGATAGACACGCAGCTCAAGGAGACAGATCAAAGCTGAGGAGGCGAGTGACATAAGAATTCCTCTCGTTCTTCTGTTGAGCGACACAGAAAGGTGTGGCTCGCTGAGTGGCCTCAGTCAAGGTCAACCATAAAAAGAGGAGTCATCTCTCAGGAATCTCACAGCACAACACAAAATTACTTTCTGTTATCCTTAAAAAGCACCGTGCATGACAACTCAAATGATACACTCAATCTGAGATATCCATAAAAAGTAATCAGGCAAAACAAAGTTAAGAGCTTAACAATGAATGAGTAAATAAAAAAAATAACTGCCTTTATTACAATTAAATAGCCAGAGGAGCTGAATATTCTGAGCAGCAAGTTAAGCATAACAATACCCTGATGACAGCAGCAGAAATTGTCTCAGTATGTGCATCACTTTTCTTATAATTCACAGGTCACAAAGGAATCCAAGTCCGTGTTTAATTCCAATAAACTTCAAAGTGGTGTGAACAATACTCAGGCCATTTATGTCCTTTAGCGATAAGCTGTGAAAGCTGCAGATAAAGGAGAAGGTCAACAGACTCAATAAAAGATTGCTAAAAGGGACGAGCTGCAGTGACTCATTTTCACGGAAGACAGTCTTTGCTGGCAACATTTAACCATCACAGTGTTTACATTCCACCTTAATTGATTGATTGAACATTTTTCTGAACTAATTTGCTGATAAATTGAATATTCTCACGCTGTGTGGTTTTATGCTCTTTGAATCTGAAATAACGTCTTTGACTCTAGATTGAAAGTAGCAGGGGCTGAAACAATTAGTTGATTAATTGCTTTGTCAATCTGTGGAAAAACAATCGTTTATTTAATCAAATCTAAAAAATTATCAAATCTACTGATTGTTAAGGTTGTTTACTGAGCACATATACCACATATTTACTGGCTTTTGGCTCCCAAATGAAAGGATTTTGAACATTTTTTCTTTTTGAAATTTTAACTAATCACTGGAAATTTTTGTGTTTTGGGCTTTAAGCTTGACCAACAAAGCAGTTTTTAGATGTCAGCTTTAAACTGCGGGTAAATAAAATATCAAGACTTTGATCAATGATGAAAAATGGTTGATCTCACCTCTAAAAAAATTATAAGAGCAATAATGCTCCAATGGACCATCACAGTGTTATGTGTGCTAAAAGTGAGGCAACAATGCAGCACTGACCAAAAAATGATCAGATCACAGCTTCTGCAGGTGTCAGTGTTCATGTCGAAAAGCAAAGGAGGTCAACCAATAGAATGCCATTGAACGAAGACTGTCAGTCAAAAAAATAAATAGAATACATCTATTAAACAATGAGGTTAATTAACGAGGCTAATTAAAATCAAAACCTAATCAAAAACCAATTTATCTATTTAAAGATATGTGCGTGTGTGTGTTAAGAGCAAGAGGAAAAAAAAATGTCTGTGATCAGCGTCTTTTTCTCCATGATAATATTGAGGATTAACAGGTGGGCAACACTGGCACCTTTACTCATCTGACAGGCTAACAGGAGCGGACTGAGTTTCCCCGCAGAAACAGCATGAACTGTGGTTTTAGCCTATAATGGCTCAGCAGTCACCATGATAATACAAATGATCTGACGTTCAGAAGACTGAAGTCACTTCCAAGACATTATAAGGAGGAGTAAAACGCACACACGCAGACACGCAGACACACAGACACACACACACACAAGTCAGATAACACAAGCTGCTGGAGCCGTCTCTTGTCAGCCTGTCATTACATTGGGTTGGAGCCGCCTTTGTTTACCATCTACCCCCTTAAGGCAGAGTGACAGATAAAGGATTGAAAAGTGAGGATAGATAGATGGGGGTACGAACAGACAGAGATGGCCCTGCCATGCTCCAGTGGCCGGCTTCAAGGACAAGACGGGCCCTTCAATATCACAGCCTCGATGTAATTAGACAGTGCTCTGTCACGCACCAAAGAATTGCTCCTATTTGTGTCATATTAAACGCAGCATGGATATCCCCTACTGTGCTTCGCCATTGAGACCTAATGCAAAAGGGGAGCAAGGAGGGATTTGTACAAATTTAATTACATTCATAATTCGCCCATCTTCAGCTGTAATCTCTCAGGGTTAAGTTGAGTAAATCCACTTCTCAGCTAGCCACCCACGCCCTGTGTTGCCACAGTGCACACACTGTAACGTTGGGTTTTTCAGGGGGAATTTCATTGACAGGCTGAAACTCTCTAAGTGAAAGTAAACATAGTTCTTGGTATGCAGTTGTGAAATATTAACAGCTGTACTCTTTCCACTAAAGTGCTGCATGCTTTGGTTTGAAGCACTGCAGCTCACGTGTGCTTGTGTGTTTATTTGTGTGTGTGTGTGTGTGTGTGTGTGTGTGTGTAGCTGTCTGCTGGTGTATGATACTGTGTCTCTGAGGCCACCTGCAGTGTCTCCAAAAGGCAGGAAAAATCTGCCGCTGTGTGCATCTCTGTGTGTCTGTTTTTCGAGTCTGTGAGTCTGCCTGTGTGTGTTTGGTGCACCTCACAGCCAAATCACGGCACAGGCAGGCAGCCTCTTTCGACAGAGAGGAAGAGGAGTGAAGCAGATCAAACACAAGCCAACTAATCACAGACGCTGGCTAATTAGCGCAGTCCTCAAAGGGGAACCAGGAATGAGTGATGATTCCCCCTTATGAATTTCCCAATGATGCTGTGCCGTATGCCACCATGAAGACTCACCGGGCCCACAGAGGAGAGACTGGAGAGGGTAAAGTGCAAAGGGAGCCATCAGCGATCTGGCCCTGTTGTAATCTTATCATCGAGAGCAGGGGAGCAAAGTGGTGGTCGATTTCTCTTATCAGAGTTTCAGTCATGTGACAGAACACACACACGCATTAACACCCATCGCTCTCACAACCTCACAAACACGACAAAGTTTTATCTCAACATCCTTAAATTAGACTGCGTGTAACGTTTCCCATTAGGGGATTTCTGAAACGATTAAACCCTGAGTGCGGTGATATTCCAGCCTCCGGAGCGGAGCACAGGTTGATATTCCTGTGCATGGGCTCTGAGTGCTGATTAGCAGGCGGATCTGCCACGCTGATCCCAGATTTCCACAAGATCAGAGGCCGAGCTGTGAGCACGGCAGCGGCAGCCAATTACAGATGTGACACGCGCACATACACTCACACATGCGCCCTGCCACACACATATACACACACACAAACACATACACACACACGCCTGTCCAGAAACAGATTTCTCCAGGCTGAAGTCATCAAAGTGACGTGAATCCCCCCCCCCCTTCCGCCCTCCCCCGCCAGCTCCTCTCCCTCATCTCTTCTCATCTCAGACAAGAGGGCACCTGTCAGAGGATGCTCAGTTCACCAGCCAGCCAATCCTCGCAGAGACGGAGACAGAGAGAGAACAAATGAACGCAGAGAGGGCCAATAATGATTCTAATAAGTCTATCCAAAGAAGCGTCGGCTACTGATGGCAGTTAGCCTAAATAAAAACCCACTTTATCATTCTTCAAGTGTCCAAGTCTTGTTTCTGTGTCTATACATCAAGCTAAACATAGATATTCTAATTCTAGCTGTGGGCCTGGCTTTGTGTCGCTAGGCGGATAAACGACAACACAAACACGCACTCGCATCGACAAACACAGTCGTTCACGTTTCTCTCATTTCACCAGATTTAGGGTGGAACAATACCCTGCCTCTGCCCTCCGCAATACTGCCATCAACTGCCAGCATTTGTTTCACACGATTACATTGTGACAGTTGGTATTCATGTGGCAGACAAACACACAGACAGTCCAGACTTATTGTTATACAAAAATCCTAATATGCTTTGAACGTTAACAGCTGCATCAGGGAGGCTGGAAAGTGAAACAAATTGATGAGGCTGGTCAGAAGAGACAAAACAGATCTGAGAATCAAATATAACATAAAACTCGCCAATTTACAGTTGAGCAATGGCGTGGCAGAAGGAAAAAAAAATTAAAAAAAGACATGTGGATAAATGAGAACATAAGAGACGTCGGAGGGGGGAGGCAGGGAGAGATATGGAGGGGTGGGGTGATGCTGCAGAGCAGAGCAACAGCTGCTGAGCATCACATCTGCTCCAAGTGGAGTCATCAGCAAACAGACAGACTGGAACCGACCCACTGAGGCAAGCCCCGGGGAGAGCGAGGGATGGACAGAGGAAGAGAGGAACGGAGGAGAGGAGGGGGTGAGGCGAGGCGAGGCGAAGATCAGATGAGAGAGAAACAATTAAAAAAGACTGAAGAGAAACTGCACGGAAGCAGCGAGAGCCTCTGCAACCTGTTACACTCCTTTCTTTGAGCGGAGGTGGTGGAGCAGGGTGGGGCAGGTTGATAGATGGGAAGAGGAAGGAAAGAGGAAACTGAAATCACTTGTTGTACTTTTCTACCCCCCCCCCTTAACCCACTACCCTCCTCATCCCTTCCCTGACATCCTTCCTCATCTTTCTCCCTCTCTCTCTCTCTCTCACTCTCGCCTTCTCTCTCTCTCACTCTCACACACTCTCACTCTCGCCTTCTTTCTCTTCAGTGAGACTGACAGAACAAGAGAAGCCTGTGAGAGTAAAGATGAAAGGCCTGTGAGGGAGGTGTGTGTGTGTATATGTGTTGAGGGTGTGTGTGAGATGAATGAATGACCCCTCTTATCCCTCATCCCCCACTAGAGCCATCCTGGCCAAACACAATGGCAAAAAAATATACCTATACATATATATACATACATGCAACATTACAGGGGCCAGGGGTCACAGTGCGGTTTGCATGTTTGGCGTGCACATGCGCTTCATGTGTTTATTCTCACTCACACCATGTTCCTGCAGCAGAAAATGAGCCACATCAAACATCGCTTTAACAAGGCTGCCTCTGCATGAATATCATCTTACGCCTTGCTTCATGTCCTGCAGCGTGCACCTTGGGCCTGTGGAGAAGCACCCTGAGGAGAGGTATGGACCCTGAGAAGTACACATTGTTCATTCATGATAGCAACCACTGGCAGCGAGGGCAACCCCGCAGCAGAATAAGCGATGTCATTTGGCAGCAAATGAAGGGGAAAGAGCAAAGCAGTTTATGCTTGCGTCTCTCCGAGGTCTCACAGCTAGCTCTGACGCTAAGTTAGCCTGGGCGCGGGACAAAGCTCAGTTTGTGCTCAAGTCTCTGCGTGGTGGAATAAACATAGCCGCTGCTTCACAGTTTCTTTTAGCTCATCGTCTCCTTTCCTTTTATCTCTCACTCCTCCGTTGTCACCCCCGCTGCCTGAAAGAACAATCTACCGGCGCAGCATGCCCTTCCAAAATATTTACTCACTCAGTATTGGCTGAATACAAAGGCCATTCTCTTCCCCTCTCTGATGTCTAACCTTCAAACAAACCATGAGCCCACATGCACTTGCTGACCGCACCCGCTCCGGATTGCACTTTTTCCTCTCTCTACATCATGCATGCTTGCACTCTCTTGTTTACTGAGGGGATTCCTCCCTTCCTAAAACCTTCCATCTGCTTCATGTCTTTGACTGATCTCAAAGTTGGTGAAGAAAAAAACAAGTGCAGCAGCAACAGTATTCAGTCACGCCACCTTGCCTGCGGCAGAAGGTGCGTATCTGCTGCACACACCCCTCTGATTCAATACCTCTGACACTGTTTTAACACCTTCTCCTGTGCGGTTTGTGCCCTTCTTTTCTCTGTTCCCCCTTCTATCCTATCTCAGTCTGTCACCTTACATTCTCCCCCCGGTGCTCCTTAATCTTTTTCTCATTGCATCTGCTAACCAATTTTCAAAGCAGCTTTTCTAACTACTCCCAACATTTTCTGTTTTTAGCAAGCAAAGCCCAAATATAAGTTCATTAACAATCAAGTGCAGAAATCAGTTGCTCTGGCTTTTCCTGGCTCCTCCTTCATTAGCATATGTTTGAAAACCAAGTCTAAATGAAATGATCAGAGCTGATGATGAACTACAAACAAAGAGCAAGAATTATTCCCATGATGTGTCGACATGTCACGCTTGTTTTTAATGTGTTGCACTTATGATTTTTTTAACTAGGCCCTCAAAATAGATGCAAATGAATGGAGAGTTAGGGGGAAAAAAAAGCCTGGGCGCCCAGAGTAATGACACGTCCCCAGGGTGCCTACTGTTTTTCGGGTGATTGTTCAAGAACTCCTACGGGGATGCGCATGCTAATAAGTAATAATGTTCTATCAAAGTGAAATGTTGCACTGAGTCTTTTGTCTTGTAGCTCTGCAGTATCTCTGACTGCTTTCCAGCCTTCCCATCCTCCTCTGATGGTGGATGTGGTTCCATGGGCTGCACCTGTGTCTCATTACTGCCACTGATGGTTCAGTAACAGGCTTCTCTCTCCTCTCGCCATTGTGCTCTCACTTTTTTCCCTCCCTTTAGCTACTGCCAACATACATTTCCCTCTAAAAGCGTGGCCTGCACTCACCTCTTCCCCTTGCTCAATCCACTGTATGCCATTCACATGATCTCTGCAGCTCTATTTCTCCTGACACTTCTGCCATTACAGACTCAGCACAAGTGTGGTTTGGGGTTTGATCTAATGATTTTGTGCTAGGCTGGTCCATGCCTCCAATTTGTCAGGAAGTCCTCCAAGCAGCCTGTCATTTGAACAGGAACACTCCACTGTTTAGCAATTGTACCCCTGTAAATAATAGATACCCCTTTCATCTGCATCAATGTAACTGCTGTACTTTGATTACAGAAACTATTAGATTTCTCGGCCGGTGACTCGCAGTTATTTACACTGCCATTTCAGGCTGTACAGAATGTCATTTTTTGACATTCAAAGGTTCTATTAAGGTTTTTTTAAACAAAGCTTTGAATGTCTTTCATTGTATTTTCATGACGTCATCACTCTCCCACCTCCACCACTTAAACTCACCCCAGGTTGACCGCTCGATAATTTGAAGGATGAATTGATGATAAATCCTTTTTAATCCCAAAAGTACAAAAGAGGAACCCTGAGCTCTCCTTCTGCCAGTAAACGGTTTCAGTTCAGGGTAGAAATTCTGTGTGGCTCCAGATGTTTATTACTCCAGAAGCTTCAGCCTGACTCTCTCAAAAACGCAATCATCATCGGCAGCTGTCTGCTAAAGTTTGTCCCTCTGCTCCTCTCTACAAACCCACACGACTTTAAAAGCCTTGAGACACACCCAATCACCTATGCAATCAAATAGCAATTCAGAATTTGAATGTCGATGCTATGAAAGAAGCTTCGAACTACTTGTTACATTTATTGCATAGCATACATACTGTCAAAAAAATAGTGAGAAATTTTGTAACTACCTAAAGCCCAAGTGATGTCTTAAAATTGCTTGTTGCGTACCATTCAATCCAAAACCTGAATACATTCTCTTTATTATCTCTTAAGAGACAGAAAAGCAGCAAAATATTCCAACTGAGACACTGGAACTTGGAAACGTTTGGCATTTTTGCTTGAAATCAACTGAATATTTCAGCTCTAGATATTTCTGTCACATACCATATTTACTGATATTGCAGAGTTATTATAAAGCTGAGTGCATCGCTGGTCTTGTTACTTTCCCAACAGACAATAAAACAGACTGCGAAAAATGTGTGATGCCATTGCTTTGCTTAGGATTATCAAAGCATCAAGTGTTTACTGGCTCGAGTATAGATAACCAGGTGTGAAGAAAATGATAAAGCAAAGTTATATGGCAATTATTTTCACTTCTGCTTACAGTTTATCACCTCAGCCAGAGCATTGCCGTTAATTCAAGCTGTATGTTCTGCAACATGTCAGGCCACTGATTCACTGTGCTGACCTGTACTTGGCTTTATGATATATGACACAGTTGGCAGCTGCTCTGCTGGACTCCAGCTCTGCTGTCTTCACCCCGTATAATAAACTCATGTACAATAATGCTGTACTGCTACCGGGAAAGAGTTATTGAATTAAAAAGTTTTCTTCCTGGAGTGTGTTAAAGATGTTTATATTTCGTTCTCTGTCTGTTAAACACTGTCTAGTGGGCTACGTTTTTTTCATTAACATTTTCTAAAATGACATTAATTTTTTTGTTTTAAACAATTCTTAAGATAGAAAGTCTCCACAAAAGCATTTAAATCAGTGGATAATACATGTGGCAATACTAACTTATTTAATGTGTACTTAGCTGGAATCAACTCAAATTGTCACATTTAAAATGGCTTTGGTTACATAGATATCTGCTCTTATTACTGAATTATGCATTAAACATGAAATCAGACTGGCCTAACTATGATATCATTGCCTATATCTGATTCTTTTAAGCCAATTAACCCTCGTGTCAGCATCTAATGACCAAGCAAAAAGTCAAGTGCATTCATTATACTTGACAAATGAATGCAATGCAGATTATATGAGTCTTAAAACCTACTACTGGGAGAAAAAAAAGAGACAGTCAAGCATTAGCCCTGATGGCTTCAGAGATAACTTGTTTGAGGCTGCGATGGCTTTCCAAGACAGAGAGGAGAGGGGAGTGAGTGGCTATAAGCATTAGAAGATCATGGACAGGCTCCCTCCTACGCCGTGCATATTAATTCTTCTAATGCAGCTAAGCTCAGCTTGTCACACGTTGACACTGCATAATTATGTCATCTACAAGGGACGAGCTTTTTAAAGGGCAGACGTGCTGTGCAGCAGAGTATGTCCGTTGACGGAGACTTTCTATGTTCTAAAATGTCAATACATGTGTAAAGAATGGCTTACTTTTGGCTCATTAGAACCTTTAAGGCTATGTTATGGAAATAATGTCAGATCTATGGCTAGCAAAAGGACACCAGCACTGAGAGGAATGAGCTATCTCAGATGAATGTCTTAATATAGCCACCGAGTCTTGAAAAGAAGGACGTTTTAACAATAACGAACAAGCCAATTTTTTAAGTAGTATACTGACTGACAGGAGCGTCCATCAAACGCCCAGATCCCCTCACCCGTGGCCTCTTACCATCCATCAATCCATCCTGTCAGCTCTACCTCCATCCCTCTATGTAAATAAACAGTAGAAATAAGAGGGGAGGAGCAAGGAGCAGGAGGGGGGTGGGGAAAATCAAAGTAGGACACTCAAACCTGAGACAAACAGGCCGAGCCAAGTTCGAAAGGGGAAAAAGAAAGAGTGATGGGGGGGCTTAGAATGAGGAAAAGGCTGAGAGAGAGAGAGAGGCAGGAAGCAAACCCACAATGGACTGAGGTGATGACTGGAGACACAGGAGAAAGAGAGTCATCTGGAAGGAATGAGGAGGGGAGATAAACTCGAGGAGAGGAAGGGGACTGACTGGCACAGGGATGACAGCCAAATGAGCGGACATACGAGAGGGAGTCATGTAGAAGAATGAAGGAGGGGGATGGAGGAGGGCTGCATGAAGAGAAAAAAAAACATCCATGGAGCGCATCAATAATCTAAGCCAGATAAAGCAATTCCATGTCGAAAGTTAAAAACAAAATGGAAACTTAGATAGTGGATGAAAAAAAGAGGGAGATGGGGGAGAAAAACAAACGAAGAGGGGAAAGTTGTAAGGTGGAGCCTGAGGGACTTCTATTTTAAAAAACCAGAACAATTGAGAACATTTTTGTTAGTTTACACAAGCAGAGAAGGAACTACATCCTCTCCCTCATCTCACCCCCTTCTCCATCTTCCCGAGGCTGTGTCTATTTAAATGTGTGTTTAAACGGCGAGTGCTACTGCTCTAATCACGGCTGGCATCGCAAGCACAGTCCCTCTCTACCTTCCCCTCCACCCACCCTCCCCACCATCCCCACCCCCACCCCCCCGGCATGCAGCCTCTTCTATCGCTCAGACCCTGCTGCACACTCGACACACACATTCACGCATGCACCCGGCATGACTGTGCCGTGCTAGAGATAAATTCATGAATCACTGGTGCACGAATCAGCCGCGAGCTTGTTGCAAGAGGAGGAAAGTGGGAAGAGAGGAAAAGGACAGAAGTGAGCGGGTAAAGTGTTTCCTTTAAAAGCTTTTAGAAAAGAACGAGGGTTCAGGAGATGGCTCCCAGCTACCTGAGGGAGCGAGCGCACACCCAGAGGGCCTCGGGGACAAGTACTAGTCAGCGGAGGAAAAAAAAACTGTCTCTTTTCCTCTCTCCTGCTCCTCCTGCTCTTTCCCTCTCCTCTCTTTTCTCATTCCCTCCCTCCCAGCTCTTCCTAAAGAGGCCAAAATAGAAAGCCAAAACAGCGAGGAGCCAAGAAACGAGCAAGCGTGATACATGCGAATCGCATAAGAACTGGCAAATATCTGACTTTCTGCATACAAAATACCCTTTGAGGAGTGAATCAAAGCAATGCGTACCAAGAAAACCCATTAAAAAAAGGCACCATAGCAGTCCTTCCACACAACAAAAAAAGACCCTCTATCAGCCTCCATTTCAACAGAAACTACCCAATCATCTCTTGTTACGAAGCCACTTTCCCTCCAGGGCAACCACTCAAAGGCAGGTCTGTTCACTGATACAGGTGTGGTGCAGGGGGAGGAAAGGGAAGGCGGAGGGAGGACAATAGATGGCCTTTTCAGTGGTCTCCCTTAGCTCACCTGGATTAGGGGGTAGAGTCTGAGAGGGGAAAAGAAGGAGAGGGGGTCTCTAAGCTCGAGCTCGGAACAATAGTGCCTCTGTTTTCTGTTACACCAAGTGCATCATTCTGTCTAGCAGCAGCCAGCTGACTGCCTGGACTAAAACAACATCTCAGGCTGCTGCTTTTGAATGCCGAATTGTTCTCGTGCAAATGTAAGTGACAGAAAAAAAAAATTGAATTATGACAAAACTAACAAAGTCTTAAATCCGAAACAAGATGTGTCCACTATTTGCAAAACGTGGAGGGAACATACTTGCAAATACTCTGCAAATGCTTTTGTGGGCACGAGAACAAGAAACAAAGCTGTGCTCTTTTTCAGGAATACAACAAATATTTATTTGAATCGTTAATTAATCTGTGAATTGTTTTGTTTTGTCAGAAAATTAATAAAGAGGCTTCGGCCCACAGCCCACGGTGACATCTTCAAATTGCTTGCTTCGCCTAATCAGTCGAAAACAAAAATAATATTCTATTTTACAGAAAAAGGCTGAATAACCGCATTTTAAAAAAACTGCTACCAGAAAAGTTTAACATTTTTTGTTTGTTGTTGTTTGTGTCAAAAGTGCAAAAAATTGGTTAGCAAAAGTTTCCTGCTTCTTTTTAAATATTTATTTGTTTTGCATTTGCATGGGTCAGATAAACAAATGTCGATTATGACTGATATTGTGCATATCTTAATTTATATTCAGGACATGTGTCTGTGTGACACAGTCACAACAAAAAAAAATGAACGAAAGTGTCAAAGAGCTCGTTTTTTTTCTGTAGTATTAAATTGTACTACGTTCTATGCTGGGAATTAACTCCTCGAATGTAAGACTCTTTCAACTTCAGGTTGAGATTCTTGTTAGATGAGTCAAGCTCCATTACTGGCCTAGTAGCTGCCTGCGGGGGAGATGAGTGTGTGACAGCATCTAGCAGCAGGGGAGTGGACATTGTCAGCCTGATCCCAGCACTGCACGACAGGTTAGCTCTGCTGAAATGAAATAAAATCCTGCATCTGTTTCCATTTCCCCCGCCTTACATCTCATGCTTAGCTCACTCGCTTACACGACTTTGCTCTGCCACTTCCCCCTTCCTGTCCTCTGTACGGTAATCAAGTGATTCAACCATCAAATCAGCCTAACATCACTGGGAATGGTGTGCAGGAGTCCGCAACGTATGCACTGTTTGTGCTCTGTGTGTGTGTGTGTGTGTGTGTGTGCAGTTGCATGTGAGGAGGTGGTGTTCCAGTGTCGTTCCACAGCCTGGGCAAGGGAGACGCAGGGAGAGGAGGGTGAGACAATCGTGGGTGGGGTGAGGTGGGGTGAAACACTGTAAAAGTGTCACAGCAACTTAACCTTCAAAAAGATGCCCACCAGGGTGGAGTGGAAGGAGGTGTTCTTGGCCATTAGAAGAGAAAGAGGGAGAGGAAGAGGAGTGTGTGTGAGGGAGAGAGGGAGAGAGAGAATGACTGATGTGAAGAAGAAAAAAGAAATAGAAGACCTTGTTAGAGGAGGAAGGAAGGTACAGATGCCTGCAATACAAATGTCTGTAGCGAGGGCGGGGCTGTTAAGGAGGAATGAGAGGGAAAAAGAAGAGCGAGAGACAGGGAGCAAATGAGAGGAGGACAGCAAAAGTAGCAGAGACATTCGGGATAAGCTTTAAGAGAAACTCTGGGGCTGACATAGGTGGAAGAGCCAATTGGGGAATTGGACAGTGGGGCAGGGAGTAGAAGACAGCTACAGAAGAGAAGAAGAGAGGGAGAGAGATTAAGGGGAAGGAGAAAGTAAGAGGATAGAGGAAAGTAACAGACATTCCAATTACAGAAGCAGAAACGAGGGATTGATGACTAAAAATGGGGAGAAGGAGAACAAAGAATGGACGAGAGGGGGAAAAGAGACAGTAAGATAGCAGTTTACTGAGCAGATGGATCAATTATGCAGACCAAATTACAGAGAGAAGGAAGTTGGAGCATCAGGAGAGGACGTAAACAAAGACAGACAGCGGGGACGGCGAGAGAACAAATCAAGATGGAGGAGTGGAGGTACAGACACAAATGTGACGCGAGGAGAGCGATGCAGAGGGGAGCAAGTGGCCGGTTTGAGAGCAGGCAATCAGCTGAGATCAACAAGACAAATCGCTTCAATGAAGGAGTACCTGCTCTCCCTGAGGAGCCACACCAAACAAACCCCGGCACACCCTGTTGACAAAACACAGGCAGGCTAACCGAATAAACCTGCTGCCTCTATTTGACCTTAATGTGCTGTTTGCTTCAGGGGAGGATTTGAATGCTCCTGCCATTTCAGGGCTCTGGGGAGCAATGACGACTTGCTGCTTGTTTGTCAATGCAGCATGGAAGCATATTTTTAAACCAACATTGTGAAACAATGGATAGCGCTGATACAAAGATAAAGTGATGGAGTTGCAACAACACTGTGAAACACAAAAAAACTCCACAATTTTTCATGAAAAATACACCTGTTGTGCATTTTTTTTTTTTTTTTTTTTTTGGGCAATGGCATATTTAGTTTTCTTATCTAGTATTTCTGAGATGATATCTGTATAAGAAAAAATATATATTTTCTTTTCTTTACACTGCAGTGTGTAATTGTACACTGTTCCTCAGATTACTCTGCTGGGATCAGGAGGAAAGCTGACAGCATTGAAAACAGCTCGTGTGTAGAAGGTTTTTCGGGAGCGTGACTTTATATCCAGCTCCCAGAGACCTGACAAGACCCTGTCATACTGAATTCAATTTCCTGCTGTAGCCAGCCTGTCCACTGCCTCAGATAAGTGTGAATTTGACATGACCTTGTCAAAGTCGGATGTCTGTATGTGTGTGTGTTTTAATAGCGAAAACAAAAGGTGTGCAGATATGTAACAAAACAAGCGAAACCGCTGCGATGTTGCAGGTAAAACATGGCGATAAAAAGAGGCCGACACGCATAAAGTGACAGAGAAAAGGTTATAAAGGTAAAAATCAGCTCAACGTTTTGCAAACTGAAGGCAGAGAGGATATAGGGAGGGATTAGCGGAGGAGGAGGGGAGAGAGAGATGTTTCATGGTGCTGTCACGCCGACAGAGCGAGCCCTAAATGTTTTCAATATCACATAAGGGCACTGCATCATCAACCATTCAATACCGAATCAATAACGCAAACCACCTTCCACCTCGCAAACTACATTTAGACACATTAAGGTGACTGCTAATGAGCTGCCATATGCGTGCGTGTGTGTGTGTGTGTGTGTGGGGGGACACGCTGAGGAGGACACAGTCAAGGGCCTCAGTGCTGAGCTGCACAAAGATCTGCTGAATGTACAAGGTGGGGGATTTCTGAAGTGAAAGAATGCGACAAAGACAGAAGAAAGAGGGGAAAAATGACAAGGAGAGGCTACAGGTCATGTATCAATAATAAAAAAAGAGAAAGGTTACTGCAGACAGATCTTTTAAATATGTGTTTCAAGCTTTAAGAGAAGGAGAAGAAAAGGGGAGGGAGGTGCGACTAACTTACAAATGAGCTGATCATTCTTGGCCTCCCTGGTTCACTCCCTAACACAGTTTTTGTTTTTTTAAAAAAAAAAAAAAAACCTCCTTCAACCTCTCTGCCAAGATGCTGTGGTGTGGAATTTGAAAATGTCGAGATTCTCAACCCCCACTGGCTGCTTCTCCTTCGCCGCTCTTCCTCCGTGATTTTTACCACAGCAGCGAGGTCACAGAGACAACATCACCCCAAGTCTAGTTAATTATGGGGATTTTATTTTAAAAGGAGTCTGGCTGCCTTTCAGAGGATCTTCAATTGAAACTACCGCTCATTCTCCACATTGGTTGAGCTGGAATGGCTCTGACCTGTAGCTCCCTAAATTCCATCTGGGATTTCTTAGATACGGAAATGTAGATTTGGCAGAATATATCTTCCTAATAGTGTGGAAATGTGTGTGTGTATGTGTGTGTGTGAGAGAGAGAGAGAGAGACTGAAAAATAAAGTAAGCTGCATGCCTTTTAGCATTTTTAGGAAGATAGGAAGATAAGTTGCTGGCATACTACTTTTGCAAATAGAACAGTCTTAAAACTCCCCATTATCGAGAACCGTGGGTGGTTAGAGTACATTATGGAATGGACTCTTGCAGTGAACCCGTATCAGTGTTTTAGCTAATGCACGCAGATTTCATGCAGACAGCAGTTTAACCTCACACCTCTGCCAAGAACATCATTGACCCATGCACAGTTGTGTTTTTGGAGACCCCACAGCTGCCTCTATTATGTTAATGACACTTGGCTTTCCTTTTAAGATAAGGATTTCTGCTCATTTTCCTTTGGATCAGATGGGACTGACTCCAGCAGTCTGGCAACCCGGGAAGCCAAATACAAACATCTCTGTGGGAGGCTCTCAATATGACCTCAGCACAGGCCGCCAACCATCCTGCATTAACATGTAGGCGGCGGCCAAAAAGGGGGGGACTTCCGACATGGTGATGGAGCCATCACAGTGCTCCTGGTTTGATTCTCATGTTGCAGGAAAGCCCCTATCATTACTAACAAGTTGGAGGAAAAGAGCCCTTAAAGAGAGTCAGTTAAATGAGCAGGGAGTGACAAAAAAGGAAGTCCCCAGATCCGATGCCTGTGGAAGATAACAGGGTTGCTGTTGAGAACAGCGCACTACTTCCTGTGGGAAACAGTTAATGCACACGTGCACAGTCATCCTGCGACGTGATGGTTCCTCCCTATCACAGAATGTCATCTGACTTACAGCACAGCCTCAGGTTACTGCCCTTATTCATCACCAGCTGTACGTGTGTGTGTATATGTGAGTGTGTGTGTGTGTGTGTGACTGTGAGTGTGAGTGTGGGTGCTCAATTATGTTTGTGGTCAGATACCGCAGCCTAAAATGTAACAAGATGCAGTGACTCGTGCTCATCGACCTCCCTCTCTTCAGATCCATTCATCCTGTCTAATAGCATTTGCCAGGTCAACAATAAACCTGATGGATCCCTTGTGTTTCTGGTCACTGATAATGAAAAGTCTACAGAGCAACGAAATTTCACTTAAACAATTTTATCAAAGTATCCCTGTATCCAAAACCATGTAACACCTAAAGGATCCACATCAAGTATCAAGTATCTGTATTAAATTGGCACCGAATGCTGAAACATTATTCAGATGCTTGACAAACGATGCCGCTATCGGTATTTATGTTACCAAAAATATGAAAATATTTGACGTGTGAAAGCAGGCATTTTCAAATTCCTAACCAGCCCTTAATGATGAAGAATCTGCCAGCAGCCACAAGGTTTTGACTGTAGGGAGGAAGATGATTGCAGCTCTTATCACTTGTTATGTCTGCCAAAATGAAATAATCCAAAAACTGTTGAATCCTTTCATAACCTCTCTTTTCAAATTTCTTTTTTTAAACGAATTATAGAGAGTAGTATCAATAAATTAACTGATAGCCATCAGAATTGATAAGCAGTATCAGTATTGAAAAAATCCTGACATTACCCATCCCTGTTAATCAATATACCTTCCTTATAAAAGCTTCCATATAAAAATGAAAAGTGCCCGCTGCTAAAGTGTTTATAATACATCTATTAAAAAGCTTTCCACCCGCTGCTAGTTTATTGTTGGATAAAAGGTACTTCATTTCCAGGCATCCATTAAATATTGCCACTAAGCTGAAATCACTTTTTGTCCAATAGCGTACCAGGTGAAATAATAAGTTATAATAGAAAGCTGTCTAAATCATTAGGCTCATTTGGTGAAATGCCAAATATCTGCTTCAGTCTTTCTACAACTTAGTTATTTAAAATTAATGGGCCCACATTTGCCACACGGTGTCCATTTAGACACACACACACACACACTTGCTTGGTATCTCTCTTACGTCTACATTAAGCTGTAAATTCAAGCACACGTTTGTGTCTGAATTAACGGACTCTTAATGGTGGTTGTAAGGGGGGGGGGGGTTATTGATGTGTCTTTTAAAACAGGAAGGACCCGCAGTTAAGTGTGTGTTCGTACTAGTGCCTGCTACGACCAAATCGAGACTCTCTTACACACATATAGACGCGCACACCTGACCTTTTCAAAATCCCTCTGACATTTACAGGGCCGGTGCGAAGGGGCGAGGACAGCTCATTTACATAATGATGGGACCTAACTGCAACAGCCATTAACACAAAAACCAAACCAAGACCGAAGCCCCTCGCTCCACTGGGACTAATGAGATACTTAGGACTTGCTTTTTCCTCCTTTTATTAGCAAGGGAGAAAAATATTAAACACCAGTCATGATCCATCAGCTATATTTCTCTTAATAGACAGAGTGTAATGCTCTTTTCTCTGTTGTAATGATGAATGGTCTCGAGCTTGGCACACTGCTAACGCTGAATTTCACCATGTGGAGGGAGAAAGTTAGAGCTCATGGTTGAGCTATTGCACGAGTGGGACTGCCAAAAGAAACACCACTTCATGAGAGTTACTGATTGTCTAAGAGTGTGTGTATTGCAAAAGCAGGTTGTACTTGTGTGTTTTTGTGGGAGGGCAGGGTGCTGTGAAAATTCTGGGAAATATCCAGAATTTTTATGAGTCATTACAATTTCAGCTGCTTTGCGTAAACATAATAATAAACCCCCAAAACTTCAGAGAAGCGAATGCAGCGCCAGTTGACAAGAAATCCAACAGCCACTGTGACAGACTGTTGTGAGGTCACATGTGGTTTATTTTCCTGTCTGTCTGCATGTTGTTCCCGTCATAAACAGCATGGCCTTCAGTCCGAATAGAGGCTGTGAGGCGGGGGGGGGGGAGGCCGTTCGAATAAAGCAATGACTACCGTCACTCAAACAAAAGCACTGGCCAGGAAAGAATGAAAGAATGAAAGATAGCTGAAAACAGAGACGAGAACAAGGCCACTGTATGTCCTCAACGGCAGGGGTGGGGGAGGGACCGAGGGATGGCGGGAGAGAGGAAAGGTTTCAAGTGGCGGGTGGGGAGAGAGGGGAGGTGGGGCAATCGCCTGTCTTAATCAGTCGCTGCCCGTTTATTTTTCCAGCCTATTCTGAAGAAAAAAAAAAAGAACTCAGCTAGAAACCTGCACACTGCAGCGGGCTGCTGAAAAGCCACCTGTTTCCTCGAAACTGAGGAGAGCCGTCAAGAGTAGCTTTGCATCTGAATTAGCTTTGCTGGAGGCTTTCAGGTACACGGAGACAAACATTGGTTTATTTGTGAGGAGTGAGAGAGGGAGGGAAGCAGCCCCCCCCCCTCCTCCTCCTCTCCCTCCCTCTGACCCTGCATGCCCACCAGTTTCTCAGGCAGCCAGCCAGCCAGCCAGCCACCCCCTGCACGCACGCAGCTTACTCAGCCATAAAGACAATGCTGCCATAGCCTCATAACCCCCACCCCGACCAAAACTCCCCCTCACATAAGCCCACTCCTCTTCCAATAAAAACATCTCCATGGTAATGGGCCAAGCCTTTCTGACCCACATCCATGTTCCCTTACAACTTTGACTGGGGGGTTGGGCGTGGTATTATAGTGTAATTTTAAAGCTTATATCAGACCCCCACCTGCAAGCTTAGATTAAGTTTTTTGTATATTTATATGCGTGTGTGTTTGTGTGTATGTGTATGTGTGTGTAACTACAGAGGCCTACTTTAATTAAAAAACCCATCAAACACAGTGTTGAATTCTTACATTACAGCTACGTTTTGATAAACAGGAAACCATGCGATGATTTAAAATCACGTCTCTCACCATAAGATACGGGACTGGAGGCTGAGGAAGTGGTTGCTGCCACAGCTTGAAATAAAACAGGAAAATGAGCAGCAAAGACGTCAAGTGAAAAGTTTGCAGCTTGAGTTGCAGAGCTTTAAAAGGAGGTCAGAGGTTGACTCTGGGAAGAAAAAAAAAGACTTAAATGAAAGAAAACTAAAAAGCAACTTTTTTTTCTTGTACTGGTTAAGCCTTTACTCATAAATATGTAAAAACCTTTTGTTTGGTTTCTCCCCCACTTTTCTCTCTCCCCTAAGAGCACTTCATGTTCTGCAAAATGAAATTGGACAAAAAAGGTCCCTTGCATGAATAAGTCAAAAGAGTGAGTGCGCTCAAGAGTCGTGATTAAAACAACACCACTACCACATTACTACATTACTGTACGCAAATGAGAATGTATACTGTAGCTGAGCCACATCTAGTCCTACATTCTTGCCCCAATTACGGCACAAAACAAATTGCTGGCCTCGCAAGCAAGCAGAGAAAATGTTGAACTGGTTTCATGCCACACGCATTCATATGTTAATGGGTTAACTGCATGCCAGGAATGTTTTCTCTCATTTCTTGGCCTACGCAGTGTGCCAGTGGTACCTGTAGGCTAAATAAGCCAAAGCTGACTTAAAAACACCTGAATAATTAACCTGTATAGGTTGCCAGGGAGAAAAGGGTCGCGTGTTGATTTGTTTAAAGTAATGAGAGGGTTTCCTGAATCAAAACCGCGAAAACTTTTCAAAATTAAATACAGCATCGGTTAAACGGTTTGTCAAAAGTGAAAATGTCTAAGGCTCAGTTGTTTTTCCCCCCAAGTTTCATTCTCATTGTACGTTCACAGCTTTTTTTTTAACGGGCCTATTTTTCTCAACTGATGTGTAACTAATAGAAGATGAAGTGTGGACAGAGGGATGAAAATAACCAGGGAGACGCCGAGGAGAAAAAGGGTGGCTTTAGGGGAAAGATTACCAAGGACAAGCTGGTACGGTGACTATGTTTTAAAAAACAAAAGAGGACACTCCTTTAGAGGCCGGAAACCACCTGAGCAGGAAAAACACCTTGCTCCACAGAGCCACACCTTAAAAAAACTTAACATGGCGTTGTTGACCGAAACTCGGGTCAAAGACCGATATAGATGATTCATGGTCATCATAAAGAAAAAGAATGAGGAAGAGGAAATGTGAACTAGTTTTTGATATCAGTGGGTATCAAATCATAAAAAACAGTTTCATACTTTAAACTGAAAAGCATCGCCACTACAGCGAGTAGAGAAATCACCTGCCGGATTTTCTGCTCCTGTCAGCGTCCTGACAGGTGTCAGGTTTCAGTTTATCTACCTCTTAAATTATTAATTATGAGAAACGTAAGGTGGTGTGATGCTAACAATGAGCTGGACACTGTTAAGTTTTTTATAAGTGATCACGTCTTACCGTGTTGAAGAAGTATCGATGCGATCAAGCAGAACAGTCCGATCATTTTAGAGCAGCCGTGCCAATTTCGGGCGTCATGTCTCGCCATGGTTGGTTACGGTCCTCTTTATGATGAACCCAGTCGAGCGGTGTCTCCGAAATGAATATGAAATCGAAAAAAAGCACTTTCAGATGCGGATCAGTTTCTGTGTAAAAATCTCACTCATTCAAGGCAAAAAACAAACTTGTGTGGCTACAGGACAAGACCAGGGGTCCGACAGAGAATCTTGCTTGGGTCCCTTCCTGCGCCTTTAAGACAGAGTCTGATTAAAATGAATGGAAATCCTTGTGAATTCGTCCTGGCGGCGCACAGGTGAATATTTCCCCCCAGCTGACGCTCTAGATGAAACGATGTGCTGCTGCGCGCTCCCTCTCTCTCCAACTAGTTCCTCAGAGCGCGCGCTGTCCGACTGTGTGTGACTTCGGTGATGTCATCAGGCTGAGAGGCGTCACAGCCCAAAAAAACCAATTAAGACCCGCGATGGCAGGAGAGGGACTCTGGGAGAAACTTGTTGAAATCGCCCAGAGCTGTTTTGTTTTTTTTTCTTGGAAAACACACTCGCGCACCTTTACGGCTTCTAAAGTGCGCATCAGGTTTTTACTTTGAAAAACACAAATGATCAAAAAGAGTGAGTTCAATCCAGGAATATTCGGTTTTAAAGGCTCTAACAGTTGGGAAGTGTCAGGCCCGTTTATTCACATTTGAAGCCTTCGTTTTGAATGCATATATTCAGAATACCAGCAAGGACTTAAATTATTATCAACAGAAAAAAGCGACATTGAAACCAGAAAACAACTTAAAGTTGCAACACAGGCTTTCCAAGTCAGGCAGTTTTGATGAAGTGGTTAAGTACGTGGAAGTAGATGATTCTTACGCCCTCTGCTGTTTGTCTCGGCACACACAATTGAGATTAGCTCATATAAACTCCAGCACAGCAGATGCCAAAATCAATAAACATTCATTAATGAACGGCAAAATACAAATCCAGTGGCAGTCAGCAAAATCAAATCAAGAGGAAACAGCTTCTCATGTATCTATTTGCAGACTCCAGCAGACTCTGTGTTGATGAGATTTTTTTTTTCCTTCCACAGAATAACTTGCAATTCATTTTGCCCTATTTTCCTCTGGAGCAGGGAGCATGCTAGCATAGCGAAGGCATTATCTGGTTTAGGTCTAATCCCTATACCCAAGTGTTTTACAGCCAATGTAATTACATCTTCATAAGTCCCACAGTTTATAGCGTGCTGCTCAGTTCCTCCTGTTCTGTTCCATTTCCAAGTTCCCCTCCAGTGTCACACTCTTATTTTCAGACAATCTGAGGTGTAAATTATCAGGAAGTGGATAATGATCAGGGGTCAAATGATGTTCTGCACACCAGCAAAACAAATGAACAGTTGAAATATGTTCTTCTCTCTGAGATTTGTGTCTTCACAGAGACAGGCTGCTTTCTTTCCACTCCTTGCCCACTGTAAATCCAGAGACTGTGAAAGCATTAAACAAAGCAGCTGTTGTTTTTTTGATGCCAATGGTATTTTGCGTTGCCACGCTTTAATGTGCAGCTGTCTTTAAGCCCTATGGCTGATAGTTTAAGCACCAACATAGTCAGAAAAAAAGAGTGCAGGGACCAAACATAAGTCCTCTGCTACCACTGAATTGTATGAATTCATGGAATAGAATAAGGAGCTTTAAAGAAAGTGGCCACCAAATGGGGGATTTCATTTCTTCTCCTTCCCATACTCATGCATTTTTCATACCCATACCAAATCGACCTTCACACCTTCCACTTTTCCAGCTACCACCCACTTCACTTATACAGTCCCTCTCCTCTGGTTTTTTTTTTTTTTTTTTTTTGAGCCATCTCACACCCCTCACACCTTCCCTTCGTTTACACCATACACGTCACTCTCCTCTCCTTCCTCCTCACCCTCCCGATATCTTCCCGTGTCATTTGATTTTCTTTGTCCACTCGTCCTCTACTCCTTGCTGCTATTCATCCCGTCCTCCATCCCCGTGCTCTCCGGGGGTCTGTGGCGGTGATAATGAAGCGCGTAGTTAACAGATATTAGCTCATTGGCAGTGGATTCATTAGACAGAGCCAAGGCTTATGGTGATTATTTACCCATAGAGGAGGGGCCACGGGATCAGTACCACACTCTGTGTCAGCAGCCACGGGCTTCTTTGAAGTCACACTGTCTCTTTTCCCCTCACAACACTCTCTCACACTTCTCCTCTCACAGGGTTTTCTCATTCGGTCTGAGCACCTCTCCCTCACCATTTCTCCCGCTTCTCTACCGTGTTCTTTTTTTTTCCTCCTTCCCTGTCATTAGACACCCACAATACATATCTGCTTTCTCTCCCTCTCTCTCTTTTTCTCTATCTCTCTTCACCGCCCCCATTCACCCAATGGTAATTATGGAAAAATCTGTAATAGTGCTCAGAGGAGCTGATAATACCTTTAGCTTAATTAAAGACATTTATGGGATGTAAAGACATGTAGCCTAGGGGTTGCTGTGCACCCACACTAACCCAAACTCTTTATTTCCTGCTTTTTCATCTCTCTCAATCCCTCACTTTCTGCTATTCTTATCATTCTCACTGTTTCACACACACATCGTGATACAAACGAGTACATGCATATTCTTTTTGTCAAACGGAATGTTAGGGTCAATCGTTTTGTTACTAATTGCCTAAAAGTTTTGCTCTTAAGTGCTGTAAAGCGTTGTAGGCATACATTAAGACTCCTGTGGGGTTATGGTAATACCAGTGTTATGTAGTTTATCAGCCTCAGACACACGCATGTGTTGGTAATAATGACAGTCTTTTCCTGTTGATTATTCCAGTATTGGCCTTGCCACATCCTGTTGGGCTGAGACATGCACAGCAAACTTGTTATCTTGTCAGTCAAGGACACAGTAATACTGCAGGAAAGTGAACAATACTCTGTGTTCTGGAGTGTATTTAGAAAGGTCACAGTGTTGGAGCGACAGCTGGTGCAGTGAGAGTGTGTTTTTTCTCCCTTTTTCTGTTAATGTGTGATGGAGTCTGGTGTTCTCACTTTTATTCTTGTTTCCTCTTTTGCAGTATGTTCTGCACACACTGGCATTACAGGTATGAAATAGTTTATGTGTTTTTTTTAGGAATATATTTTTACTGCAAATGATCTGGCTATTAAGCAGGTCTACATTTCCCCAGCTAATGTTGCTTTTTATGGTGCAAACATGGATGAACTGTTTCCTCTAAGGCAAATGATGAGTCATGTATAGAGTCCTCCTTATCCCAGGTGGTCAGTTCAAGAATTTTAACTATATTGCTTCAGGTTAAGGAGAATGACAGCTCTTTGTCTTCTCCAATGTCATCTGGTATAATTTATTGGCTTTATGGAAATTTATAGTATACAATCAAAGAAGTAATTGTAATGTTCCCTCCTGTTCATACTATCTGCCAAGTTATCTCCCTGTCAGACAAATTTGCAATATTTCTTCCATATAAAATGCATTTTAGATGCATTAGAAACTTAAATGATTCATTTGTAGTCTGTGTAAGATCAATAATGTGGTCATTTTCCACATTTAAAGTCTTTTTAGCATGAAATTCTCTCTTTTTGTTACTATCCATCAACTGCAGCTCACTAAAAAAACACTGCAGGGAGACAGGAACAGGGAATCTGGCACTAAAAAGAGTGTAACTTCAGAGGATACCCATTAGATCTTACTGACTCAGACAACTGAAGTCTCGTGTTCACTTCTGCAAAACTCCTGGAGTAATTTTGACACAGAAATAGGCATATGGATTGTGTTCCTTGCACGTCATTGAAATTGCTCTAAGAATGGATCTCTTTGTGGCCATTATGTACAAAAGTAACAATTGCAATAAGTCTTTCAGTATAAGACAGGCCCAAAAAAAAAAAGAACTCATATCAGTACTGGAGTATAACTGCATAGTTTCAAGGCATTCTTTAAGGCTCGCTAGAATAATTTTACCTGTCATTAATGATTATGTATATGTCCTCTCTCCCTCAGGCTGGGATGATGTTGTGGTGACCAGACAGGGCATGCCCACCACCTTGATCTGTAATGATACAACAGTGAAGGGTGCAGTAAAAGCTAGCTGGATGGTAAAGACACTTGGTGCAGATGAGAAACTGGTTCTCACAGCCAGCAAAAGCGAAGAGTTCTCTGGTGCCGGCATGAAGGCATCCATGCGATTGACTGACCCTAACTTTCTAGACACAGGGGTTTTTTCTCTGTTCCTTCTTCCCCAAATGGAAGACAGCGGTCTGTACTCATGCTTAATACAGCAACAAGAGAGAAGATGGGAGAAGCATATTCTCCTAGCTATTCTTACAGGTAGGAAAATCAGCAGGTTATTTGTGGAATTCCTCCAATAGTTGAGAATACAAAGTGATCAAAGTAGTGCATTTAAGTGTAGGTCGTGGTACTTGTATGTGATGTAATATTGCACTGTTTAATCCACCACACACATCTGACAGCTATGGTGACTAGTTACTCAGGTGATAAGTATTTTACATTCAAATCACATTAGCTCATAAGTTGATACATTTTTAAAGATTAGAGTTGATAAAAATTACTTGATGAAATAAAATCACTGGATCAGCATAATTGCTGAGTCATCCTTAAAGTATTTTCCTAACAAAGGGATTATTAGTTTGTTGCTTTTCTTTACTTTAAACTAATTTCCCTTGGGTTTTGGACTGCTTATTCAAAAACACAAACAAAACATTAACTTTTGGTTAAGAAAAATGTAGCAAGTTTTTCTCCAGCAATTTTCTGATATTTTATACTTTTGACTAACTAGACCACAAACAGCAGATTAATCAAGAAAATAATGGTTATTTGTCATTATATGGTGACATTATTTCGTAACTGGTAACAATCCAATTATAAATATTTCAATATTGCACTCTTTATGTAGGGAGCATTGTTCAAGGCTGGAAGGCTGCTTTAGCTTTTGATGCTTTAACATTTTGCTGATTATACTTCTCTGATTTTATAGGTTAAATTTGAAATGCCGAACTAACTTTAACGAATTGTAGTAACAGTGAGTCATTGCAACTTTAAAGCCCCTCCTCCACCCCTGATCTCATGTGTCTAACCCTCATCTCCAGTCACTGTTGCCCCTGCTGCGCCCATTTTGCCGTACAGCACCCTACGACTGATGGCCAATGTTAAACCTGACATTGCAATCCACAAGATCACCTGGGTATCACCTGGTGGCGTTTCCATGAAGATTGAGAAGAAGCCGATCACGGGCACAGTGGCAAAACTGCCATGGGTTCAGACCAGTGACGCCGGCACCTACATCTGTATGGTTTGGCCGTGGGGTAACAGCAGCAGCACCTTTTTCGCCTTCAGTGTGAAAGTGACTGTGGATGGTGAGTCTGAAATGAGAGACAAGCAAAAGAATTACAGAAGAGAAAACATTTGTTTTTGCTTCTGTCGATGTTTTTGAGTGGGCATCAGTGCCAGAAAGTACAGCAACGACATTATTTATTTAAGCATCCTGTAGCTACAGTTCATCAAAGTATTTACTTTTACAGATCAGTTTCAGAAGTCTACTGTAGAGCCACGCTAAAATTCATCCAGTTCTCCAGCGAATATTATAGTTGTTACATTTATGTATTATTCATTATTTGCTTTTTGCCTCTTCTCCTTGCTTCTCTTCTCTCCACAGCAAACAGTGTGGCCTCATTCACCAACGTAACACATGGTGAGTGACTCTGTAACGCAAGCAGTCTGAAAGTCCTGTGTCAGCAGCTTGCTAATCAGGCAGAGCAGAATGCAAGACCAACTCAAGAAGTAACTCTCAGCATATAAGAACGTAATCCCTATTGTTGAAGGAATTTTTTTTCCCTATCTCCATTTCCCTACTCTCCTACTTTCTTTTTTGTTTACTCTCTCTTTTTTCATATCACTCTTCATTCAGCCTTTTTTTTATTCTGAATTCCCAGTCTATAGGGCTGTTTGTACTGTTATGTCTTCATATCAAAATTTTACTCTATTTCCTTTTTTGTAGTATTGTGTCTTATCTGTTTTAACATTCCGGTTTCTCTTGTCTTTCCTCTTCTTTTCTTGCCAGCAGGACCTATGATCTCCACTGCCACCAATGCCCTGACAGCCTTTGCATTAACCTGTCCTGATGTCCAGGGTGACTATGTCAGGCTGTTCTGGAAACCTCCAGACAGCAGGAGGCAGAGTGATGGGAGGCAGGTGTACCAGTACGACCGGTGGAGGGGTTCCACCACGTTGTTTAAGAATAACAAGAAGCTCCAGCTTGCCGGCCCACCCTACAACGCAGAGGCGGGGAGCTTCTCCTTTCTGCTTACGCCTGGGTTAAATGATGGGGGCATCTACACCTGTGACGTATTTCTCAATGACAACGCCTTTAGCCATAGGACCCGTCTCAGCGTGTTGAAAGGTACAGGAGGGGGAGGTGATGGATAATGAGGAATAAAACAAGAAGCAGAGGATGGAATTTTAAAACATATGATGTCACTTTTATAAAAAAAACCCTGTTCATTTGTGAGATATAACATGGCATTGTGGGCATGTTACTATGTAAAACACCTGGGATGAAAGAGAAATAAGCAGGTGACTGAAAAATTAACGGAAAACTAACATATTTAAATATTGCTCCATAGTTGTTTTATTGGATTAGCATCTGGTGGCTAGACAGTCTGAACTTATTACTCACAGCAATATTGTAGTCAACAAACCACTAAGTGAGCCCTAGTAGGAGGCATATGCATTTGTTGACATTTGAGAATTATGCTCATTTGCTCCCCTGCGAGAGTTTGATTAGCATATTGATACCACTCTCATGTGTGTGCTGGAACTGGAGTCAGGAGGCAATTAGCTTAGCTTAGCATTAGGGCTGTACTGAATAGTTCAAAGCTTTGAAGCTTCATTAATAACACTGACATTCTAATTCTTAACTAGCATTTGCATCTCAGAGTTTTGAGTGCTGTATGAAATGAATGGGCAGGACAGAGGAGAGGGACAGGCTTCAGCAGACAGCGACTGATGATAACTGCAGCTGTAAGAGAGTCAGGGGAAGATTGAAGCTTCAGGAAGAATAAACACCTGGAGCCACATCATATTCTGCCTTCATCTGGAGCCCTTTACCTGTGGGAGGAGAGTCTACTCTTTATTCTTTATACTTTTAGGATTAAAAAATGATTTATCCTCACTTCAGCCTTTAAATAATCCAGCAGTCAAACATATGTGAGGTATGCTAGGCAAATATTGTGTAGATCTATTTATGTTGTAAAAATATAAAGACAGACATTCAAAGCTTTTTCAAAAACCTTTAAAGAGGCTTTGAATGTCAAATATTATATTCCACACAGCCTTACTTGACATAGGGTTCAGTTATGACCACATTTGAAATGAAGAGTGTTTATGAATGGGGGAGGCATGATATTGCCTCAGTATGCTGATAATGCTGCACATTTTAAGACGGTCTCTTCTTGAAGGCATTCATAGTGAGAAACCAGTCGTTCGTGAAAAAAGAAAGAAAAGGTTGTGCTAAGAATGAAAAAGAGAGCTGGTGAGAAAAGTCCAAACCATAGTTCCTCTCTCACCCCCACACAGCTGACCAATCACAGCATGAGGTAAGTGGGAGTTTTGGATTGTTGATTTTTGGAGGACCCGGCAATCCAACTTCAGAGAGGTGTGGTGGGAGGGTTTCCAAATTTATTATTTCCATTCATTTAGCACTTTTGAAGAAGCAGACTTGCAGCATAAAGACTAGATGCAAGTGAAAACAGCTATAACCTGGCTCCCTCCCAAGTTCAAAAATACATAAAACAGCTTGTGTTTTTAAGGGTAATTACACAGTGGAACTATTTTCTTGACGAACAACTGTTACCTATGCGCCAAGTACTTTTGTGCATCGTCTCCTGGTTGCTTGGCAACCGCACTGTGACAACTAGACTCTGCATCCAACTGTTGTTAAACAAGAGGTATCTACAACACACAAATCCCCTGAAATCAATGCGTCATCATTTTTACTCTTTGTTTATGTATGGATAATGCAAGTAGTGAATTTTTTCAAGTTTTTTATTTTAAACTGAGTGACGCTAGCAGTTTCCACCTGTTACTACTCTCTATGCTAAGCTAAGCTAACTGCCCTTTTGCTTGAGCTCCATTTTTCAAGATTCAAGATTCAAGAAGCTTTATTTATCCCGAGGGAAATTGCTGTGCAACAGTTGCAATACAAAAGGTGGA